>CAUYUJ010018926.1:791991-801991 GCA_963575745.1 Prorocentrum cordatum
ACCACCGGGAGCGCGTACCTGTTCCATGCAACCACAGAATGAATAAAGCTGAGGCCCAGATTCTTGACGAGGTGGGTCCGTTCCCTCAATTTTGCCAGCGGGGCCCTCCAGGACATATTCCGCCCTCCAAGCCCAAGGAAGACTCCAAGGTATTTTGCACATTGAGAGATCTGGAAGGGGCCCACATCGAGGCCCTGGACGCCGAACAGCCTGCGGACATCTGCTTCATTAAACTGACGAGGAAAGATGATGTGGCACTTTGAAAAATTGAGCGCCAGACCAGTGGCCGTTGTGGCTCGAGTGAGCAAGGCGGTGATGATCGGGAGCACCACATACAGGTTGCGTGCTACCAGACCAAGATCATCAGCAAAAGCGCACAGCGATAGGTCGTGATAGCTCTTCTGGATGAGGGTAGCCTTCAGAACAGGATCCAGGATCAGCGCGAACAGGACTCCCGAGAGGGGGCATCCCTGCTTCATCCCCCTGTGGGCCCAGAAGCCCGAAGGAAACGAGTTCCCCACGGCAATGTACGTCCAAACCTGGGAGTAAAGCGTGATGATTGCCCCGACGATTTTGGTAGGTACCCTCATCTTCCTGAGCACGGCGAAGATCCACCTGTGGAAAACACTCGGGAACGCGTTCTTGAAATCAAAGAGGCAGGCCGCCGCCTCCTTAATGCCCAAGGTGTGAGACCAGGTGAATAACGATGAGTCCATCTCAAGAATGTTATCAAGCATCGAACGACCCCTCACGAAACCCCTCTGACAAGCCTGAACTCGATCAGCCGCGAGCGAGTTGAGCGGGTGTGCAAGCAACGACGAGTAGATCTTGTTATCCGAGTTCGAGAGCGAGAGCATGCGGGTTTGGCAGGGGGTACGAATTTCAGCACCTTTGGACTTCAGGTCACCCTTGGGCGGGAAGGCAGCACGGCAGTAGTTAAATTCCTGGCTTACACGATGCTCATTCACCAGGCAGAGGAAGCCGTCATACAGAAACTGGTGGGCGAGATCGGGGGCCAGGCGCCAGGCCGAGTAGGGGATCCCGTCGGGTCCAGGGGCCGTGTCTTTCTTTTTGGCGAGGAGACTGAGCATCTGATCTTTGCTCGCGATCCAGTCGACACGCTGGTGCGATGAGGAAACGAACTGGTCCTCCTGCTCTTCAAGCGGCTCCACCTGCGCGAGGAAAAAGTCAGTGGCCTCTGCGCACACCTGGGCCTCAGTCTCGACAGCGAAAACTGATCCCCAATGCTTAGCCAGTAAATTTGCCATGAGAGTTGGGTCGGAGATGGTATGACCTTCCGCAGTTCGCAAACCCGCCAGGAAGATTTTCGGCCTCTGGGATCGCCATGCAGCGGCAAGGCGCTGGATGCGGAAAAGGTTGGCAGCCTGAACTTCGGGGGGGTCCGAACTGCGTAAAACGTCTTGGGTGCGAGCGTCCATGATGGCTCTCTGGAGGCTGGCGAGGTGCTGGTGGAACCCGTTCCAGTCGATCCAACTCTCGGTGAGCACGGAATAGAAGGCAGCGAGCACGGGGTAGGCTGCAATCGAATTCTTGGCCACCTGATGCTGACCTGCTCTAGCAGACCGAAGGAGTCGAAGGCATATCAGGACTCTCTGCTCGTTGTTCTGGGGACCCACCTGCTGAACATGCCATTTCACCCGCCGGGCCGCGTAATGGAAAACTTTCTTCGATTCGAGGAGCCTCTGAGTAGGGTCAGCAGAGAAGTCCTGGACCTGAAACATGTCTTCACAGACTTCCTTGAAAACACCATGGCAGGCTACCCAGGGCGGAATCGCGACGTAGTCCGCGTCGTCGCGAGCAGGAACGGTGAGGCTGAGGAAGACGGGGGAGTGGTCAGAGGGCTTGGACAGGTTCGTGATGGGCCAGGCGGTAGAGGAAACGGGGTTGAAGTCGATGAGGAGAGCACTAGGAAGACTCGTATAGATACGATCCAATCTTGCATAGCTGGGGTTTGTGTCAACGTTAGCACGATGGGTAAAGTGAGGTTGGTAGACTTCAGAGTACAGCGGGAAGATCTGATCAAACAGGGAGGCGAGCCGTGATGTCTGGAAGGTCTCACGCCCCGATAGGGCGTAGTACCTCGCGTCACCGTTCTCGAGAAAGTTAAAGTCACCGACGATGAAAGACGTGGAGAGTGGGGAAGGGGTCAGGAAGCCACGAAGTCGCCAGAATACAGCACGGGTGTGGGCCTCCGTCCAGGAGGGGTCCACATGTACACATGCCACCTGAAGAACCTCTCGTGGGTTGGCGAGAGTGAGTACACCCACGCGGCCCTGCTCGACAACACTGAAGGTGTGGGAGGTGAAGCGAGAGTAGATGGTCTCCTTAACCACAATCAGGATACCCCCTGCAATCTCACTGTTCATGAACGAACCAAACACCTGCACGGCACCGAGATCACGCTGGAGAAGGGCTGCATCGGCACTATTTCCATGGGTTTCCTGGATACACAGGACCGAATGTCGTCTGAGGAGGGATTGGAGGGAGCGGTATTTACACTGACTTCGCCGACTATCTGTGAAGTGGGAACAGAAAAACGTTTGGGCATTCCAACTACAGATGGTGAAGGGGAGGGAGGAGGAAGGAAGAAAAAGGCGGGAAGACGAAGGGGCAGGAGGGCGCACAGGGGGCCTAGCAGCCAAGGGCCCCACCGCAGGGCTGCGCCTGTGCACACGAGCAAGAGAGGGGGAGCAGGGCACAGGGACGGCGGCCTCAGGAGAGCACGCAGGTGCCGTCGACGAAGAGGTCGGGGATGCACTGGCGCACGCAGCCGTCGCTGTCCAAGGGGAGGAGGCCGAGCAGGGAGAGGAGCCAGTCGGAGACGATGAGTTCTCGGCGTTGGTGTTGCTGTTTCCCAGTGCATGACTGCCCCCAGTAACGCTAACAGCAAGCAACGTCGAAGAAGCTCCGTAGGTGGAAATTGACGTTGTCCTTGAGTCCTCATCCTAGTCCATGGTGGCGTCGCCGCCCGCTTCCTGGGCAGAGGCATGCGCTTTGTTGATGATGGTGTTGATCTGCTCTGCGGAGATGCCCCAGGCTTCCAGCTCGCTGAGGTGCGGTTCGAATTGATAGCAGTCCTCGCCATTCCTCTGGGTCATAGGCTTCGACGAGACGAGCTCCCAGACGTCGTTCTCGGTGCGCAATCGGAGGACTCCTTTGAAGCCATCAACTCCTAGCTGACATTTACCCTCCTGCCAGTGCGGTGATAGCATGAGAAGGGAGCGGACAGGGTTCCACAGGTGGTGAAAGGCCCTCTTCCTGATCCTGACGTCGAGCGGGAGGTCGGACTTGACACGCAGGGGATGGATGTTACCGTCGCGGGGATCGGTCCATGTCATGCCCTGGAGGTTGGCCATGCGCTGGAATTCTCTGGCTGCATCTTCTCTCTCGAACTTGACTGCGTAGGTCTGCGCAATGGAGTGAAAGACAGGGGTGGCGCCAACCGAAAGGAGGTGCGGGAAGTGCTGCACGAGCTGGTCCCAATGCTTGCGTCTGACAGAGTCCAAGACGGGCCGAGGGAAGGTGCCAACGAACTTGAGTAACGAGTCGCCGCCAGGCACTGCGTCAAAGCCGCGCTGCTTCTTGGCACCCGAGGGGATTTGCCTCGCGAAGCCCGCGGAGCCAGAGGTGGACCCACCACAGGAAGATGCCGTCGAGGATGATGCGCTGGCAATGCGCTTGAGATTGGTGTCGTTGTCCGCGCATTGCTTGGTGAGGAGGTTGACGCGATCGACGAGCTGGGTCATGGCCGTCTGCTGAGCTTGGATGGAATTCTGATGCAGGAGGAGGGAGTTGTTGACGGTCTCGAACTTCTTGTTGAGCTCGCCTGAGACGTGTGCCGTGACCTGTTGTACTATGGCTTCCGTTGCGGAGGCCATGGCAGCAGCAATGCCCGACTGTATGGCCTGATTGAGCTCCTCACTTCCCATGGCAGAGAACAGCTGGGGCGATCCAGCAGGAGAAGATGTATAGAGTGTCACAAAATGCAGAAAAGGCACGGGCACTGAAGCTCTCGTGCCGCGAGGCCTGCCCTCGCCAGAAGATCGCTCTGAGCCGTCCCCTCGGCAGCGACCAAGTTCGAAGCGCCAGGGAAGCGTTTCAAACTTGAGCCAAAATGGCTACGGAAGAGGAGGAGGAGGGGGAGGAGGAGGAGGAGGAGGAGGAGGAGGAGGAGGACAAAGAGGACCCCCTCCCCCTCCAACTTATGGTGGTGGTGGTGGAAAACAGGCCCATCAGAGCCGCTCAGGAATGCGAGTCGGGCTTCTCCACCACCATTTCGGTCGCCCCCAGGCAAGCATGGAGGTCCCCTTTCCCGCCAGGGCTCCGTCGTCCCGAGGGCCGCCCGCAGGCCCCTGGGGGCCCCCAAAACATTCTTGAACCGTCTGCGACTGCGGTTCGGCATTTGAACCGCGCGTTTGGCCGTCCCCGGACGGCCCTGATGCCCCCAGGCGCCCTCGTCCCGAGGACCACACCCGCAAGCCCCCGGCAGCCCAAAAAGTAAAGTATTCCTGAACCGCCCAGGAATGCGATTCGGGCTTTTCCGCCGCCCTTTCGGCCGCCACCAGGCAGCCCTGGAGGTCCCCTTTCCCGCCGGGGCTCCCTCGTTCCGAGCGCCCCCCCGCGGGCTTCTGGGGTGCATAAACACATGGGCCCGCAGCAGCGCGGCAGCAGCAGGGGGGCAGCAGCGCGACGACGACGATGGCAGGGACCGGCGGTGCGCAAGAGTGACCCTGGGTAAAAGCGACCTTTCGTGCGCGGACTGAGGGGGCGTAAGGTGCCCAAATCCAAAGGCGCAAGCCGCCACTATCGCACCGCGCTCAGCGGTCGGGGGGGCCCCGGTGAGCCCGCACCAAAGGTCACTCCGGCGAAGGGTCACTCTTACATGTAGCCGGGAGGCCAGTTCTGGACCCAGGGCCACGGAGGCACAAACAAACCCACGCACGAGGGAAGGGGTCGAGAAGTCCGGGGCTCCCTGTGGCGCCCGGCGACGTCGGGTCCACCCTCCGTCCTCGTCGTTGTTCGCTCCTCCCTGCTCTCTCCGCCCTCCCCTGTCCTGAGGGCCCGCCGCAAACCCCTGGGGGGCCAACAAAATATGTTTGAACCGCTCAGGAATGCGACTGGGGCGTTTCCACCGCCCTTTCGGCCGTGCCAGGGCGGCCCTGATAGGCCCTATTCTCACCCAGGCTCCCTCGTCCGGCCACCCTCCTCCCTCCTTGCTCGTGCGCCTGCTGCTGCTGCTGATGCTCCTCCTCCTCCTCCTCCTCCTCCTCCTCCTCCTTCTTCCTCCTCCTCCTCCTCCTCCTCCTCCTCCTCGTCCTCCTCCTTCTCCTCCTCATCATCATCCTCATCCTCATCCTCACCTTCACCCTCATCCTCATCCTCATCCTCATCCTCATCCTCATCCTCATCCTCATCCTCAGCATCAGCATCAGCATCAGCATCAGCATCAGCATCATCATCATCATCATCATCATCATCATCATCATCATCAACATCATCATCATCAGCATCAGCATCAGCATCATCATCATCATCATCATCATCATCATCATCATCATCGTCATCTCATCATCGTCATCATCACAGCATCATCATCAGCATCATCATCATCAGCAGCATCATCATCATCATAATCATCATCAGCGGCTCATGATCAGCAGCATCAGCATCAGCATCCGCATCAGCATGAGCATCATCATGAGCATCAGCATCAGCATCAGCATCATCATCAGCATCCTTATCATCACCAGCACCATCATCATCCCATCACCATCACCATCACCATCACCATCACCAGCATCATCATCATCATCATCATCAGCATCAGCATCAGCATCAGCATCAGCATCAGCATCATCATCATCATCAGCATCAGCATCAGCATCATCATCATCATCATCATCATCATCATCAACAACATCATCATCATCATCATCATCATCATCATCATCATCATCATCATCATCATCATCATCCTGCTCCTCCTGCTCCAGCCCCCCCTTCTCCTCCTCCGCCTCCTCCTCCTCCTCCTCTCTCTTCCTCCTCCTCCGCCTCCTCCTCTTCCTCCTCTTGCTCCTCCTCCCATTTCTCCTCCTCCTTCTCCTGCCTTCTCCAAGGGCCTCCTGCCATCAAAAGGGGCCTCCTGGAGCCTTCTGGGGACCTCCTGGAGCCTCCTGGGGCCTCCTGGAGCCCTCTGGTGGCTCCTGGAACTTGTCCGGGCCTCTGGTGTACTTGTGTTCTCCTCCTCCTCCTGCCTCTCCCGTATCCTCCGCTTCCTCATCCTCCTCATCCTGCGCTCGCTCGGGACGAAGCTCCCACTCGAGACTTCCTCCAGATTCACGCCTCAGGAGCGGAGCCCAAAAGGGACGACGATTGTGTGATCCGCTCGGATTAGCAACATGGTCTGAGGGCCCCGTACGGAGGGGCTCCCGCTCGAGAGTTCCCCACAACTCACTCAGAGACGAGGCTCACACCTGATACGTCCCCCAGATTCATGCCTCAGGAGTCCAACAGTGACGACAATTACAAGTTGTGAACGGCAAGGCCGGATTAACAACATGAGCTGGCGGCCCCCGAAAACGTGGACTCCCGCTCGAGACCTCCTCACGCTTTACTCAGAGACGGGGCTACCGCTCGAGAGGTCCTCACGATGGTAGTGTGGGAGTGTGAGTGTGTGAGCGAGTGTGAATGTGATGATGGTGACCAATGATCATGGCGAGGTAATGATAGCGGTGAGGGTGGTGTGATTGTGGTAGTGAGTGTCAAAAGGATAGAAGTGGTGTGCGGAGAAGGGAATGTCAAACTAGGTGCGCCCGCGCCTCATCTGACATCGGATCCCTCCCTCCCATCCATTCATATGGCGCTGATGTTTCTCTATCCGCGGACGCGTGTCATAGCCGACCTTCGACTCAAACATAGAGACCACTTCGTGTCTTGCGCAATCAGAAAGGGGAACGGCGAGTACAGAAGGAGGTGGCGGGCGAGCAGGATGATGAGCGGAAAGAAAAGGATGAGGACCAACAGCAGCAGCAACAAGAACCAAGGCGGAAGGGTCGGAAGGGGAAGGAGGACCAGGGGATGACGGAGGAGGGGAAATGATGGGCGGGGACCACAATGAAGCAAGACTCGGATCCAGAAAAGTGGCCCGCGCACGGGCGAGAGCGCCAGTCTGAACGACGGGAGCAACGCGCCTATTCGAAAATGAGGCCCACGATGCAGCGAGGGTACCATTTTGGAACACCGAAGACAACTGGATTACAACAACCCATATGGAAGATCAACGTCCGCAATCAAGTGGCCCCGAAGAGAGAACTAAAACAGAAAAACACGTGGATGTGGAGGAGTTCTCCCGGACAACTTCACCAGAGGCGGGAGCGTAGTGTTCAGAGTGGTTGATCGCGAATGTGAAAGGAGGAGAGGAAGATAAGGTGAAGTTCTTTCCAGCGAAGGGGTGTCCAGATAAAACAAGAGCCCCCCTTTTCAGGATGTGGGGAAAAAGACGCGGTGGACTCGTGCGGTGCCCCATGCACTGAAGTTTTAGGTCGTGAGCGATCTAGCGAAATCTGGAGGGATCGCCCCATTTGCAAAAGAGCTGCCCTCCATCGTAATCAGTGCCGCATGCAGAACGACTGGCCGTGCGCGGCCACTGGGCGAGAGCAGTTGTTTGGAAACGGCCTTTCCTCAGTGCAAGTGCTGCAAGCGTATGCGACGAGCGTGCGCGGCGCCATGGGGACAGCGGAGGGCCCCGCTTTGGAAAGGAACCGCCCTCCAGCCCTGGCCTTGTTGCAACATGTTGAGATGAGCATATGCGGCACTAATGAAATGGAGTAAACAAGCGAAACAGACCTCTTCCAACCGGGAAACGGCTGCACATGTTTAACACAGATGCGCTCGGCGCGCAGGCGAGAACCGCATTTTGAACTGCAGCCGCCCTCCATCAGTGAGGCTGCTGCTGACTTGTATGCCGACTGTGCGAGGCACTACGTCGAAAACCGCACCGTGACAACGACCACGCCTCCCTTCCTGAAACTCTGGTATCAACTTTCAAAGCACATGTGCACGGCGCCAGAACAGAACAAACAACACACGGGTCTCCATGCCGGTAACGTTCGCAGCACTTGCCATCGCATGCGCGCGGCACGAGGGCACGAACAACATGTTGAAAACCACGCCGCCACCGTCCTCGAAACTGCTGCGATGCCTCAAGAGCGAGGATTCAGAGGCAAAGAGAAGTCTCGGCCGAAACGCCCGACGCCCGCCCGACCGACCGGCACGCCTGGTGAGCAATACCAGGAAGAGGAGAAGGAGGGAGGAGGGAGGAGGAGGGAGAACGAGGAGGAGATCATGAGGAGGGCGAAAGCGGATGGAGAGGCACGGCGAAGAGGAAGGAGAGAGGAGGCGAAAGCAGGGGAGGCGGAGGAGAGCAGTATCCTAAATAGCCTTTCCCTTCCCTCCGCGTGCTGCGTCAGCACGAAGACGGCGTGGGGGTCGTCGTCCTCTGGGCGCTGGAAGTCGTTGAGCACCGTGCCGAACAGCAGCACCGGCGCCCTGGCGCAAGCAGGAGGGCAAGAAGAATGATCGCTCCGTTTCCAACCCAATCGAAGACTTCAGAGTCAACATTGTAAGGGCATCGCTGCTCCAATCGTGGGTTCGCCATGGATATCATCGCCGCCCTCATAAGAGAAGGATGTTTCAAGCGTCTGAAGCCTCCTGAGCACAATCCTTAACCATTGCCCCCACAGACGCCACTTTGGAATTGGAATTGGACTGGCAGCCCCAGCCCGTGGCAGAAGACGCACAGACTTGAGCCGCCGCCAGAACTCGGTATCTACAGGGACTGGGGGGAGAGGGAAAAGCCGATCACGTGCAACCATACGCCCTTCATGCGTCGAACACACGGCGCAACCCATGGCGAGCCAACCATGCCGTGACCCATGGGCATCGCGCAAGTGACGTTTTTTCGTTGTCCCGGGTAGCGATCGTCTCGGCTACACGCAAGAACCACCCTGGGTAAGAGTGACCTTGGGTGCGTGGCTTTTGGGGGGCCGCTGGGGGACCAAGCACAACCACGCAGGACGCTGCTACTGCATCGCGTTCGGCGGTAACGGCAGCAGCGACGTGCACGCCGCCAGGGTGCGTCCGCCAAACATAGTCCAAAAATGCGAAACAGAGCGTCCCCATACTAGTTTAGTCCAAAAATACGAAACATGCCCACACACTATGTTGTAGCTCTTTTTGAACATCTCTCCTGTAGAGGGACAGGCCCGACTTGATGTTGCCTGGGGGGCGGTGGGGGGGGGGGCCGGGCGGGCGGGGGGGGGGGGGGCATCTGGCCCGGGCAGCGAGCATGATCCTCGGGGGGGGGGGGGAGGGGGAACGCTCCCCAGCCCTTGGCGCGCCGCCTGGGTGGCACACCGTCCCTGGCGGCCTCTGCGGGGCGGCGCCCGTCGTGGTCCTCGTCCTCCTCGTCGTCCTCGTCGTCGTCGTCGTCGCCGTCGTCGCGGTCGTCGTCCTCGTCGTCGTCGTTGTCGGACAAGGAGGCGCGCCGCCTGGCGCGCCGGGGGCGCCTGTGCGCGGAGGGGGGGGGGGGAAAGGGCGCGGGCGCCAGCCTCGGGGGTGTTCGTCTGGCGAGAGGCGCAGCATGGGGAGGGGTCCTGGTGGACTTCAGGGGTCCATGTTTCCGGCATCGAGGCCTCTGTGCCTCTCTCCCTCCCCCGCTTTTTCCCTCTGTCTCTCTCTCTCTCTCTCTCTCCCCCTTTCGGTCGCTCTCTCCCTCCTTCTCTCCTTTCTACGAGGGGGGGGGGCACTGAAACGGGGGGCGAAGCAGCGCGCAGGTGGAAGCTTCAGGTCAATGTCGTGGTCCCTGGAGGGCCACTCTGCGGGCGCCAGCCTCGGGGGTGCTTTTTTGGGGGGCGGGGGAGCACTAGACAGGGGGCGAAGCCATGCGCACCGACAGTCAAACCGTAATGCGGGATGACGA
>CAUYUJ010018926.1:804491-811109 GCA_963575745.1 Prorocentrum cordatum
GGGGAACTCGCGGAGGACCGGGGGGGAGGGTGGGGGGGGGGCACGCGGGAAGGAGGGAGAAAGGGGAAGGCAAGCGAGTGAGGGCCAACGATAGGGGGGGATAGGCATAGGGGGGGACGCATCGACCTGGAATCGGCGAGAAATCGCCGATAGATCGGCGATAGGCCTCCGATAGCGAATCCGCACCTTCCTGGGCAGGTTGGGGCTATCGGGCTCCTGTCGGCGATCAATGGGTGATTGGGGGTCGATGCATTCCCCCCTATGCCTATCCCCCCCTATCGTTGCCCCTGAGCTCAGTGCGCCTGCCGACCAAAGGCATCCACATCATCCCGCCTCCCTTGACGCCGGCGAAGGTCATCCGCACGTTACTAACACCGGCCACTACCGCCGCCACCGTCCTTGCGTTTAGTGCCGCCCTCGTCGCCGCAGTCACTGTCATCCCTGCCATTATGATCGCTGTTGTTGCGATTACTGTGCTCACCCAGGCCCCGACAGGAGTTTCACATCGAGCATCGGCCCCAAGTGACTAGCTAGTAGGTACCTGCACTGCAACTAGACAAAATGACCTGTCACCGAGGGCGATCTGCTCTAACTTGTTCAAGCTGCTAAGACAACAACACGGAAGAAACAGACAGCCTGAACTGCGACTAACAGAGGCTGGGGGGGGAGGGGTAACCAAGACGTGCCCAACTGTTCCAACCAGGGCGGGGGGCAATTGCAACTTGCCGTGAGCGTCTCCAATGCTGGGAAGATTATCAGTACTAACTGGGGCCAGGAAAGCTCATCTTGGAACCGTCTAGGCACCATTCCAGCTTCCTGCCCTTAGTCCCGAGCCCCCATTGAAGGAACTAGGAAGGTCTTTTTTTGTAGCTGGGACCGACCGTCCCGGTATTCCTATGGGCCTCCCACGAAAGTTCCTTTCACCATAACCTTGAGGTGCAAACGCGAGACAGCCCCGGCCAGAAAGGTTCTGAGAACATCTCGCCGGAACCACACAAGGTGCTCAGAGCACTGCTCGGTGGGCCTCTAGGCACGCCAGGACGCTCCGCCGCCGCTCGACTCTTGGCTTTGGCGCGCGCGGGCGCGCCGCTAATCTGCCAGGCCCATGGCATCCTCCAGCGTGCCCATCTGCCCCATGACCGCCGCCGCCGAGCGCAGCAGCGGCAGCGCGAGAGCCGCCGCGCTGCCCTCGCCCAGGCGCAGGCCCATCGACAGCGCGGGCCTCGCGGCGAGGGCCGCCTCGAGCAGCTCGCCGCCCCTCGCCGCGGCGGGCTCCTCGGCGAGCGCGGTGGCAAAAGCCATCGCCGCCCGGCATGCTGGGCTCGGCTACACGCGAGAGCGTGCCCTGGCAAGGGTGGCACTCGGTGCGCGGCTGAGGGGGGGTCCTCCCTCCTCCTCCTCCTCCTCCTCCTCCTCCTGCTCCTCCTCCTCCTCCTCCTCCTCCTCCTCCTCCTCTCCCTCCCCCTCCTCCCTCCTCCCTCCTCCCTCCTCCCTCCTCCTCCTCCTCCTCCTCCTCCTCCTCCTCCTCCTCCTCCTCCTCCTCCGCCCTCCTCCCTCGCCCCAAACCCAGGCGCCAAAGCCTCTGCTGCCGCATCGCACGCAGCACACGGGGGACCCCAGTGGGCCCGCACCCAAGATCACGCTGGCAGGGGCCACTCTGACCTGTAGCCGATGGGTCCATGCGCGTGGCCGCGAGGGCCGCTACGCCGCTGATGAAGCCATCGACGAGCGCCACGACCCCGCGCCGCGCCGCCTCCGTGTACGCGCCGGCCATCGCCGCCAGTTCCAGACCTCCGAGCCGACGCAGGGCCTCGCGAGCACGGGCAGCCTCGGTGCTCTCTGCACCGATGGCCTCGGAGTGGAGGGCGCACGCAGCACGCACGACTTCCACCTTGTGCGCCAGCCCAGCGTCGTCAAGCCCCGTGCCACGGCCGCAGCACTCGGCCGCGTCGGCGCCCAGCAGGGCAGAGAGCACTGCCGCCGCAGCTGTCGTGTTGCCCATGCCCACCTCGCCGATCGCAACCACGCGGACGCGCCTGGAGGATACCTCCCAGGCCACGCAGTCAACGCCGACCTGCCAGGCGCAAGCGAACTGACCCTCGTCCATCGCGGGCCCACGGCGGAAATCGGCGGTGCCCTCCGCCACCTTGGCGTGCCGCACGGAGATCTCCTGGCCCGCGGCGCCCGACACCCGGCCGACGTCGCCAGCGACGCCGACGTCGACCACGGTGAGGTGCGCGCCCACCGACCGAGATATGGTCGCCGTTGCCGAGATGCCGGCCGCGAGCGCGCGGAAGACGGCCTGTGTCGCGCTCGGCGGGAATAGAAGAACAACAAAGACACCATCAACATAAACTATTGGCGCTCCGCGCGGATTTCTCGGATCTGCGATGGACCCCCCTTCCCTGGCGCGCGGAGCGCGCCATGGGGCGGCGCCGGAGGCGCCGCCCCCTTGGGACCCAGCGCGGATCCAAGAAATCCGCGCGGAGCGCCAATAGTTTGTGTGTTGTGGCGCTCTTTCTTCTTCGAGGGAAGGGCGACAGAGCCTGGTCGGCCGCCTTGACCCCGTGGTCCGCCGTGAAGACGAGGACCGTGGCGGGGTCCGCGGACGGGGCGGTGCTCTGCTGAGCGGTCGCCAGCACCAGGGCGAGCTCCTCCAGCAGGCCCAGCGAGCCCACGGGCTTGGCGAGGGAGGCGAGCCTCTCGGCCGCGGACATGCCGGCTCTCCTCGGGGCCGCACGCCCTCGGGCCGAAGCCACAGGGGCCCTGAGCCCAGCGGCGACTGAGAGGGGGGCTGCGCGGCGTTTGCCGTGCCCGTGCGGGCCCAAGCCCAGGAAAGGGCCAGAGGTGGCGCGCACAGGTGCGCTGGAAGGCACGCGGCGCGCAAGGCGGCGAGGGATGGGAGGAGAAAGACGGAGAAGAAAGCGGAGATGAGGCTGAGGAGGAAGCGAAGGAGGGAAGGGAAGGACTGAGGAGGACAGAGGCGGAGGGGCAAGAAGGACGAGGACAGCGTGGCCGTGGAAGCGGGAAGCACGGGTGGAGCCAGCGGCATGACCCGAAGACATCGAGCGTGCCCAGCCTTGCTCCGGCTGCCCGTCCCGCAACGCACCTTCCGCCGCGACGGGAGTCATGTGGGTACCGGAAACCCTGGACCCCAAGTCACCTATCCTGGCGAAAGGCTCACCCATATGCAATTGTGGATGCCGCAGGGCAGGTTGGACGAGGGATGGGAAGCTCCAGTGGGGCCGCGAAGCATGAGAGGGGCGTGCCTCCCTGCGCTCAGCTGTCCTTCTCAAACCCCTCTCTCTCTCTCGCTCTCTCTCTCTCTCTCTCTCTCTCTCTCTCCCCTACGCAGGAGGTGGGCAGGCATGGTGTGGAGGAGGAGGCGCCTGGGGCAATTCTTCACGTCCTCCATCGGGACGTCTTTGCCATCGCAGTAGAACGCACGCAGCAGGGAGACCTCCGGGCGCGGCCATCCGACCGGGCGGGGCGGGAGAGACGAGGCGATGCCACGCGCGGCGCCGCTCGGTTGCGCCACCGCTTCGGAGGGGGAGGAGGGGGGAGCGGAGGAGGAGGAGGAGGAGGAGGAGGAGGAGGAGGAGGAGGAGGAGGGGGAGGACCGGGGGGAATTTGGAAGGGAGCGAGGCGAAGGGCGGGAAGGCAGCAGGGCCATCGGGGGGGGGGGGAAAGGACGGGCGGGAGGAGAGGCACGGGCCACAGCACCTCGTCCAGACGGCGAGGCTGCCGGGCGCGGTCCTGGACGGAGCGCCGCGCGCCACCTCGGCCTGCGGCCGTGGAGGAGAAGCAAGGCGACCTAGAGGATCGGCGATGCCGCACCTGGCGAAGTGGTGCTGGGGCGTCAGTTCAAAGCCTGCTGCCCTTCACTGTGGTTGCACTGGCTACCTCACCAGGCCTCGTGGGTGATTGCGAGAGGTGGTCGAGTGCCTATGGGAGTTGGTCGTGCGGGTACGCTCGGACCTGGGGCAGAAGACCGTCCGTCAAGAGCATGAGGCCCTCCGCCAGCCCAAACTGCAGAGCATTCGAGGGTGTCCTCCTCGAGGATGCACAAGAGTATCCAACAGGCACGAAAAAGCAGCAGGGTACCCTTCCCGAGCCGACCTGGATCCTATAACTCGGTCCGACAGTATTGGCTGTGACCCATCCCAGGGCGGAAGACGTGGAGCAGAGAAGGGGGGGCGAGCTGGACAACGATGGAGAGGGAGGCAGGAGGGGGGAGGTCGAAGGGGACAACGAGGAGGACGAGGAATAACAACGACATCGGGGGAGGAAGCGGAAGGTGTGAGAGAAGGAGGAGGAAAGGAGGAGGAGGAAGGGGGAAGGGAGGAGACGATTGCAGCCAAACGGGGAGGGGGAAACAGGAGGAAGGCGGAGGAACGAGGAGGATGCCATGAGCAACGCGAAGAGGATGCAGGAGGAGCGCGGAGAAGAGACGGAGGAGAAGGACGGATGCCCGAGGACGGCGACGCCCAGGCCGACGCGGACGCGAAAGACGACGACGCCCTGCGACCACGAGGACGCCGAAGCCGAGGCCCCGCGAGGCCGACGCCGGCGACGACGGCGACGATCGCCGGCGGCACTGGCGGCCGCGGCCGCTTGCACCAACGTGCCCGCCCGCCAGGGGGGGGGGCGGAAGGGCGGACGCGGAAGTAGTCGTGCACGAAGCGGTGCAGCTTGCTGAAAAGCGGGAGGAGCAGCACGGCCAGGGCGACCGACCTCGGGAGGGATGAGGCTGGCGGAGGGGCGGAGGGTGCCGAGGAGGAGGCGGGACCCTCATGGCCCTCACAGGGCACACGCACAGGCACTCAAAACCTGCCACGTCCACCGCCAAACCTCCTCGTCCCTCCTGCTCCTCCTCGTCCCTCCTGCGCCTCCCCCTCTTCGCCCAGCTCCTCCACATCCTGCGCCTCCTCCTCCTCCTCCTCCTCCTCCTCCTCCTCCTATTCCTACTCCTCCTCCTATTCCTACTCCTCCTCCTCCTCCGCCTCCTCCTCCTCCTCCTCCTCCTCCTCCTCCTCCTCCTCATCATCATCATCATCATCATCATCATCATCATCATCATTATCATTATCCTCCTCCTCCCCCCTCAACCTCCTCTACCCCCCCTCTTCCGAGAAAGAGGGAGAGGGAGAAGGAGACAGAGGAGGAAGAGGACAGAGAGGGGGAACGAGGAAGGGACGAGGAAGACGGAGAGGGAGGAACGAGGAAGAAGGAGAAGGGGAGATGATGAAGAGAGGGAGGAGCGACCAGGTGCGGGGCAGGAGAAAGGGAGATGACAAGTCAGGGGCGCCGAAATAATAAGAATGATGATGATGATGATGATGATGATGATGATGATGATGATGATGATGATGATGATGATGATGATGATGGTGGTGATGAGGATGGTGATGCTTACGTTTGTGATGGTGAGGATGGTTGTGATGATGATGATGGTGATGATGATGAGCATGCGGCGGATGAGGATGAATATGCTGCTGTAGGTGATGATGATGATTGCGTTGACGATGATGATAAGGGTGATGACGATGCTTATGCTGATGATGATTGTGATGCTGCTTATGAGGATTACGATCATGCTGGTGAAGAAGAAGAGTATGGTGATTGTGACGACGATGACGGAGATAATGACGATTGTGCTGATTATGATGCTGAGTATGATGATGCTGATGGTGATGGTTATGGTGATGAGGGCAACAACGACGACGATGACGACAGGAGGAGGAGGGGAGGAGGAGGAACAGGTTGGCTGGGAGAGCGAAGTGGTCGGCGCACAGACCAGACACGGCGTGGGGATGGAGTGCACTGCATGAGTGTGCAGAGGAGGAGGCGCTGGGGAGGGTGGAGGGTGGAGGAGGAGGACGACGACGAAACAGAGGAGGGAGAGGCGGAGACACAAGGAGGATGGCAGTAGACGTGGCAGGCGCCTCGTCCTGCCCGCGCAGAGCGAGGAGGGGGGGAAGGGTCAGCAGGGTGGTGCTCCGGAGGGCACAAGGGGCCCGTGGGAGGGGGCGAGGGGCACTTGTCGTGTCGGAGCAGGGCTAAGTGCCAACGGCAGCTCGGCGTCGGTCCCCGGACCCCTCCCCGGGGGTCCCAAAGCCCCGGACTTCCGTGCGGCGCCCAGCCAGGGCAACGAGGGGGCCCCTCGAAGGCGAACGACCGTTGTCTCAACTCGCCCCTCCTCTGACATCGGGAATGGGGAGAGGCGGGGGGGCGTGGGCAGCGGGCGGCGAGCAGGCGAGGCGAGGGGGCCGGGCAGAGGTGGGGGGGGGGGGAGGAGGAGAAGGAGGAGGAGGAGGAGGAGGAGGAGGAGGAGGAGGAGGAGTAGGGAGGGAGGAGGAAGGAGGGGATAGGGGGAGGAGGAGGGGGAGGAGGACTGGAGGAGAGGAGTATGAGGAGGAGGAGGAGGAGGAGGAGGGCCACGTGGCGCCGAGGCGCGGTGCGCAGCGGAGAGGGGCGGCAGCGCGAGCCCGCGACCAGTCCACCAGCGCGGTCCAGCTCTCCCTGCTGTAGGGCGTCGCGACCTTCGGCAGCAGCTGCTGCGACGTGATCGGGCCGAAGGCGCGCCACTGGAGCAGCAGGGACGCGGGCCACAGCAGC
>CAUYUJ010018927.1:0-35219 GCA_963575745.1 Prorocentrum cordatum
AGGAGGAGGAGGAGGAGGCGGAAGAGGAGGAGGAGGAGGAGGAGGAGGAGGAGGAGGTAGGATAGCAAAGGAAAGGGCAAATCATAATTTCACAGCGTGCGCCCGCGTAGCGAGGGACGGAGGGCCACTTAGTTGCATCATACAGATGCGCGCGAAAGATGCAAGGGCCTTAGAAGGCAGTGCAAGCCCGTGCACGGGTCGTATTGGTAGATATGGAAACCCGTATGAACAACCCGCGTTGACAATTATGGAAAACCGTGTTGGCAATTATGAAAACCCGTGTTGGCAATTATGGAAACCCGTGTTGGCAATTATGGACACCCGTGTTGGCAATTATGGAAACCCGTGTTGGCAATTATGGAAACCCGTAATGGCAATTATGGAAACCCGTGTTGTCAATTATGGAAACCCGTGTTGGCAATTATGGAAACCCGTGTTCAGTTATGGAAACCCTTGCTGCCGCTCTTTGTTTAGAAAGAAAGGTGCGTTAAATTTACGCTCCTCTCTCGGATGCCAACATCGGCGTTTCGGGGCTTTTGTGGACCGCTCTTAGGGCGCTCTTGGGGCCGTTTCGGTGCTCTTTTGGGCCTCTCTCGGAGTTATGTTGGGCCATTTTGGGGCCTCATTTTGTTTTTCAGAGGTCTTGGGAGGGCTCGGAAGGCACCTGCAATTGCTTGGGACTGTCTTGAGGCCTCTCTGATGCGTGTTGGAGGCTATCTTGAGCTGATTTTAATATTTTGAGCCATCGTGGAGCCAAGAACGCTCCAACCTCTCGCGGGGGAGCTCATCCAGACCCAAGGGGAAGAAAGTGAGGTAAACCTCTCGAGCAAGGAAAAGAAAGTGGCTGGAAAAAGAGATGCTCTAGACTACTTGTGTTCAGAGGGCAAGTGAAATTTCCCGTCCGTTTTCCTTTTTGGGGGTATTATGTTTCTTTGTCTTCCTTTGCCTCTTTCTTGTTTTTGGGCCCGTTTCTCTTCCTTTCCGTGCCCCTTCTGTTTTCTCCTCCTTTCTTTTCCTCCTCCTCTCTGTTTAATGGATCTTTTTCGCGCGTGTGTGGTGCCGCCTATTTCTTGACCCACCGCCCAACCGATCATCCAAGATGGTTTTCGGCTTGTTGGTTGTGTTCGAAGTTGCCCCCGGTGGAACACAAAAACACAAACGGATAACCCACCCGTGCTTTTTAATCCAACATGCGGCGTTGAATTGAATGATAATATGCCTTCTGGATCTGGGTTTCCGGTCACCATTGCATCACTTATGTCTCTGGTACGTGCCAAGAACATTGTTTTTTTTTTTCAATGCGAAGATAAGATGCAACACCACGAACACAATACGGTAATTCAATATATTTTTATCCGCGAGGACATGTGCACGTGCACAAATCCCGAGAATACAAAAACAATCGGCTTGATATCAGAACCTGGAAAATCCAATATATAGTGACGACATGTGCGATGACAAAATGACATGGTTTCATTTACTATTGCGCATTGTGCTTCCAATATGGAAGATGGATGATTTCTTCCACTGATTTGTTGTGCCCTGTTCGCATTGTTTGTGTTCGTTCTCGCATTTCGTGTTTTGCAATCGCCGTACTTCTTTGCTCCACGCGTGTCCTGTTTGCTCATGTGATCACCCTCCGATGTGTACAAACATTGGATGCCTTCAATGTTCGTCGACATACTTTGCTCAGAAGTCAAGTGCTTACCGTCAACCGTTTGTCATAATGCAAAGTTCCATTGGTCGCATCAATGCGAGTAAGCATCTTGGCGAACATTGCATCCATGATTATGGCAGTGCCATGCCTTCAATTGCCGATCGCGGTACGCTCGTTGTAAAGAGATTCTATCCATTATGGTCTCCTTATTAATTCGAGTGTCACGGCTCTCATAATTCATTCGTTTTTGCACGCCACCTTTGCAGCCGAATGGAGGTAAGGAGCGAAAACACAACAATCCTTGAAATTTGCCGTGGACTGGGGCACTTCCTTTTTCTTGTTATTTTTGTTTTGTTTGTTTTTGTATTTCTATATATGAAATAAGCGTATATGTTCTGAAAAACGGACCGTATAATGTGCCAAATTCAGCTTTGCCATAATCCATTTGATTGGGGTCGTGCTGGAATGCACCGACAACATAGCAAGATATCTGTGAATAATTTCAACGCCAATTTGAGAATTATTAGGCGAATGGGCCACAAAAGGCGCCGTCAGACGAAACTGTAATATTTGCGCAACAGTGACCTCTGGTATCAACTTATGTGTGTGCGTGTGTGTACATCGGGCTGAAATTTACGGCAGATGGGGGAGAGAAAAAATGCAACTTGTCCCGGCATTGGTACGTGAACGATGCCGGAACGTACACGACAGAATCCGCCGGGGCACGGCATTCGGACTTCTACACAAATGGTGGGGTGTACTTGGGTTGCAAAGGGCTGTAGTGCATACAATCTACACGACCACTCCGACCTCCCCACCACCCAAGTGGAACCCGTCTGCCCGCTGGACCTCGTTGAGGTCGTCTGAGGCTCCCGGGGATGCTGCCCCGTCCCTCCTCCCCCTCCTCCTCCTCCTCCTCCTCCTCCTCCTCCTCCTCCGTTGACGCTGCTTGGACTACCGGCGGGCGGCGCCCGTGGTTTCACCCAGGCCCTTTTGCGAGCTTGGTGCTTGTCGTCCAATCTGGTTCATGCTGGAGCGCAGGAAAAAAAAATCCGATGATCATCAAAGTTACGGCGGAAATCTTGTGGAGGATATCATCACACAAGCGCTTGACACCGCAAGAAGATAATGTCAACAAAAGACCCGCACAAACGTCACGCTATGTGTGTATGTGTATGCTTTGTGTGGGAGTAAGAAAAAGAAAAAGAAAGACAGAGAGAGGGAGGGGAAAAACGAGAGAGAGAGAGAGAGAGAGAAAGAGAGAGAAAGAAAGTGAGTGTGTGTGTGTGTGTGCGTGTGTGTGTGTGTGTGTGTATGTGTGCGTGCGTGCGTGTGTGCGTGCCGGGTGTTGGCAAACAATATGCTTTGTGTGCACGTGTGTGAGCGATTTTGCTTCCGTAAGGGTATGCTGTATGCGCTGGAGGAAGATGACCTTGAAATCGCTATTGCAAGCCCTCACGACCCACATGCTGGGCAATGCGGCTTCTCGTCTTCATCTGGGCCTTCTGGCAGCGGTGCTCGCCAGAATGGCAGCCAGCAGCCCAAGTCAAAAATCAATACAGAACAAAAGAGGAAGACGCAACCGGAAACAATACAAACATACCTGGACTCATCGACGTGGGTCTTCTTGAACGTTGGAGATGCTGATGAATGTGGGTGGAGCGGGGGGGGAAATGGAAGAAGAAAGAAAGACATAGAAGGCTTGTGCGACAGAATCGGCACCAACCACTTCAATATCGGTAACCACCAAACAACGGATTTGTAACTAACCCTAACGCAATTGGCAACGACAAATGACGGAATCGGCAACCACCCGGGAAACCCGGCAATGATGATTTTCGTAATTATTGACGCTTCGTGTCTCCTCCCCTGTTCTCGACTTTCAGGTGGCATCATTTGCCCCTCCTTGCTCGGCGCCTGAATCGTTTCGTGCGCCCGCGGATCAAAACAACAAATTGACCATTCCATTAAAAAAAAACGATCAGCAAAGAAATTTATCAATACAAGACGGCTGGAAGCATGCTCAAGGCCCCGTAAGCCCGGACACGCTAAACCCGGACACCCAACATCCCTCGAACCAAATTTTTCCAGACAGCAGCACGAACAAAATAATGCACTGCAGCGCTTCCAAAATAAACCCGGACACAAGCTCTTAAAGCCTTTCGGACCCCGCTAAACCCGGACACAAACCCGAATCCTGCGGTGCAGCAAACAAAAAATGCACGGGTGCTGAAGAATGCGAAATTTGTCTGTGTCCTGGTCTCTGGGGGTCCGACATGCAATTGCGCGACGGTCTCCGGACAACAAAGCACATATAGCTTCCCGCATGGAAATTGAAGATGGAAATCGATGCTAGAAACGACGTGGTGCTCCCCGTGGCAAAACATCTCTAGCGCACTAGGCTGTATCCACCCTGGGTCATGAGAAACAAAAACCACTCATAACTTCCCGCAACGTGATGGAACTCGCTGCAAAATACGCGGGGGTGTTCCCTGTCGTAAACGTCTCTGGCGCAAGTGGCTGTATCTATCATTCGTCGCCCTTGTGGCACAGCTGAGGGTCGCATCCCCAGAAGCATCCTTGATCTCTGCTCCCGCACTGAAATTTACCATAAATCGCGTGCGGCTGCTAGTGCTGGTGCTTGTGCTGGTGATGGTGGTGGTGGCGGTGGTGGTGCTACTGCTGGTGTTGCTGCCTGTGGTGCTCTTGGAGCCATTGTGGTGCAAGTGGTGCTGCTGGGGCTGGTGATGCCTGGGGCCAGCTTGGGGGTTAAAAGGAGTAGGGAGAGGAGGAGGAAAAGGAAGGAGGAGGAGCACGAGACATGCTGCGAGAGGAGGATGAGGAGGAGCACGGAGGAGGCAATAAAAACAAGGAGGGCATGGACGATGACAAGGAGAACGAGAAGTTGGGCTTTGGGCATTTGTCGTGGTGAGGGGTTCTTCGAAGACTCGCAATGCCATTTGGGCGCCATTTTTGGGTCCTCTTGCTGGGAGCCTTCTTGGGACCTTCGTGGTTTTTCTTTGACGGACCTTGGAGCCCTCTTGGGGGGTCTGTGGCTTGGAGCTGTTTGTGGCCATCTTGGACGCTCTAACCCCTCGCGGGGGAGCCCATCCAGACCCAGGGAGGGGGAAAGGGAGGTAAACCTCTCGAGCAAGGAAAAGGAAACTGGAAACAAAGACGCTCTAGACCACCTGCGCTCAGAAAGCAGGTGGCATTGCCCGTCCGTTTTCCTTTTTTTTGTGTTTTGTTTCTCCGTCTTCCTCTGCCTCTTCCTTGCTTTCTTGCCCGTCCTACTTGTTGTCCTCGTCCCCCTGCTCCTCTTCTCTTCTTCCTCCTTCTCCTCTTCCTTTCCCTCCCCCTTCTCCTCCTTTCGCTTCCTCCTCCTCCTCCTTTCTTTTCCTCTTCCTCCACTGCCTGCTTAGTGGACCTATTTCGCGCATGCGTGGTGCCGCCTATTTCTCGACCCGCCACTCAGCCAATCGTCCAACACTGTTTTCGGCTTGTTGATTGTGTTCGAAGTTGCCCCGGTGGAACCAATCCCCAACAAACAAACGGATAACCCACTTGATATCGGAACCCGTGCCCAAAAAACAATAATCCAACGTACGGCGTCGACTTGAATAATAGCATGCCTCCTGGATCCGGGCTTTCGGCTACCATTTCATCAAAACGATATGTCTCTAGCATTTGCCAAGGAACTTGCTTTCTTCAATGGAAAGATGGATGAAATACGACCAAGCAGTACCAGTAATCCAGCATATTTCTATCCGCGATCACATGTGCACAAACAATCGGCTTCATATCAGAACCAGAAAAATCCAATATATGGCGACGACATGTACGACGACGAAACGGCTTCACTTACAATTGCGCGTTGTGCTTCCATTGCGGAGGATAATTTTATCTTGCACTGTTTCTGTTGTGCCCTCTTCGAATTATTCCTGTGTTCGTTTCCGCATTTCGTGTTTTGCAATCGCCGTACCTTCTTGCTCCACGCTTGTCCTGATTGCTCATGCGATTACACTCCGATGTGTACACACGTTGGATGCCTTGGATGTTCGTCGGCATACATTGCTCAAGCGTCCAAGTACTTACCGACAACCGTCTGTCATAGTGTAAACTTCCACTGATCGCATCAGTGCAAGGGGTGCGTTCCCATGGTACGCATCTTGGCGAACATTGCATTCATGATCATGGCAATGCCATGCCCTTGGTTGCCGATCACGGCACGCTCGCTGCAAGGAGCATTCTGTTCATTTTGGTCTCCTTGTCATTTCTAGTGTCACGGCTCTCACAATTCATTCGCTTTTGCACGCCGCCTTTGCAACCGAATGGAGGTAAGGAGCGAAAACACGGCAATCCCTGAGGTCCGCCGTGGAATGGGACACTTTCGTTTTTTTTTTGTTTTTTTTTTTGGGGGGGGGGGTGGATATAGATTTTTTATTATATATAAAACGGTTTAACCGTATGTGTTCTGACACGGACCGCCTAATGTGCCAAATTCAGCTTCACCATAGTCGATTTGATTGGGGCCGTGCTGGAATGTATCGACAACATAGCAAGGTATCCGCGAATGATTTCAACGCCAACTGGAGAATTACTGAGCGGATGGGCCACAGAAGGCGCTGTCAGACGGAACTGTGATATTTCCGCAAAGGTGACCTCTTGTATCAAATGGTGTGTGTACATGGAATTCGTTTGATTTGAACTCCCCGTGAATTCCGGCATGCTGGCCACATTCCCCTCTGAGAAGACAAAATTTCTAACAAATCACTAATTCTGGTTTATTTAAATTTCCAATCCCAAGTGCACGCAATTCGTTCTGGGCAATAAATATCGTCAAGCCCACCGGCAGCTACGAGATCATCAATTTGATGAGCTATATTGCGGTATGCGTCAGATCGAATCATTGACTGGCGTGTCGAAGGCCGACCGAATCAATCTCCGAGGGAGACAGACTGCTTTCGGATTGGCGAATGCCCCACGCACTCCAGTGAAAGAGCAACCCGGACCAAGCAGCCGCCCGACGAGATCGCGGACTCCTAGAAGGACCACCGAGATGCCAATTCCGATGAATAGCCAGAGTGCGATTGACAAGGTTGCGGCGGAAAGCTTGTGGAGGATATCATCACAAATGCGTTTGACATCACAAGCGGACAATGTCAACAAAAGCACCCACACAACTGTCACGCTATGTGTGTCTATGTATGCTTGTGTGGGAGTGAGAGAGAGAAAAAGAAAGAGAGAGAGAGAGAGATGGAAAAAACGAGAGAGAGAGAGAGAGAGAGAAAAACAAAGAGAGTGTGGGTGCGTGCGTGCGTGGGTGCGTGCCAGGTGTTGGCAAACAAAATGCTTCGTGTGCACGTGTGTGAGCGATTTTGCTTCCGTAGGGGTATGCTGTATGCGCTGGAGGAAGACGACCTTGAAATCGCTATTGCAGGCCCTCGCGACCCACATGCTGGCAAGGCCGCTTCTCGTCTTCATCTGGGGCTTCTGGCAGCGGTGCTCGCCAGAATGGCAGTCAGCAGCCCAAGTCGGACATCAAAACAGAAAAAAGAGAGGAATGCGCAACCCGAAACAATACAAACACACCTGGACTCGTCGACGTGGTTTCTTCTTGAACGGTGACATGAAGTAGTGCCGTCCCGGAAGACAGATAAAACGTTGCAGCAAATTGTGAACGGAGACGTCCCAGCATATCGTTCGTCTGCGTGTTAAGCGACTGTCTGCTTTCATTGATCCCACTTTCTCTAGTCCTACCGCGATTTCCGTTCCCCCCTTGCTTGACTTCCCAATGCTGATCATTCTGCTTATACCCCTCATCCTCCTCGTATGCCTGGTCCTCACGTCCCCATCCTCCTCCTCCCCGTTGTCCTCCTCTTGCTCTTCCTCCTGCTTCTGCTCCTGCTCCTCCTCCCCACCATCCTCTGTTTCTTTGGCCATTCATCGACGCGGGCCTGCCCCTATGCATTCTCCAGGTCTGCATGGTTCCCAACTCTTTTTTCCATTGCGCTCATTCTCTGTCCTTGTGCCCCCGCCCATTATATGCTGACGTGATTGGACGCCTGAGGGCGTTCGCGTGAACGGGTGGCCTCGAAAGCGCTACGCAGATTGATTCTCGATTTTGTTTTTCATTTAGCGAGCGCGGCTTCCCTCCAGGGGCACGGGCGCGGGACCATCCGCAGCGCTGCATGCTGTCCTGTCCTGTCGCTGCATCCTGTCGTCCCATGTTCGGTTTGAACCCCCCCTCCCTCAACAGGGGGGGAGGGGGGGCAGTTCCGGAAACCCTCCCCTCCAAGCGCCCACCGGGGGGTGGGGGCCGAACCCCTGCCCCCTTGAACCCAAGGGGCGGGGGGCCGGTTCCGGACCCCCCCCCCCCCTCCGAGCGCCCACAGAACGCGCTCTTCCCAACCAGGTGACCTACCTCTTCAGCCTCATCGAGGTGAGGTTCCACCAGGCCGTGTGCCTGGAAGAGCATCTGATCAACTACAATTTAATCTTCCTGAGGCCTGCTGCCGACTTTGGCTGGATCGTTTCACAATCGGAACTGCCTGTAGCTTAGAGACTAGAGGGTATAATAAAAGTGACATTTCAGGTACAATTTGACTCTTCGCGAAGATCGAATGTAGTATCAATTCTTTCAGAAATTAGATGTAGCATAGCGGAGCATTGATCGATGGCAGCAAGCAGCACTCGACCGTAAACACATTCAGGTTCGGGGGACTTTGCACAATTAACAACCCATTCCGGGGGGGTGTCCGGGGGGTCGCGGGAGCGGTCCCAAAGTCGTACGGCCCAAGAGAGCCCTGCAGAGCCGCAAGAGGGCATCGATCGAATGGAAAGGAAGGTCCTTGATCCCTTTCCCGCCGGACGGGGGCAGCCCCGGGAGGAGATCGCTGGGGGCGGTCCCGGGAGGAGTCCTGGAGTCCTGGGAAGGGTCCCGAGGCCAACACGGCCCACAAGGGCCCCCACCGAAGCTCGAGAGCGTCGTCGTCGTCGTCGTCGTCGTCGTCGTCGTCGTCGTCGTCGTCCCCCTTCAGGGTCGGCGGCACTGGTCATAAAGCCTTCGCAATACAACATCGTGAGACATTTCGACCGGAGCCCCGGAGACCATTTTCCTGCGTTTTTTCTCGAGCCGGGTCAACCTGCGAGGGTCCCCGAGCCCGACACCACGTTGCGAAGAAAATGAGGCGCCAAGATGCCAGGGGACATATGAGGCCATAGGAGGCAAAGCTCGCACGGGCCGTGACCCAGGGCGTCGGCGGCGGCGGCGTCGGCGTCGTCGGCGTTTGGGTCGGCGTCGTCGTCGTCGTCGGCGTCGGCGTCGGTGTCAGCGTGGGCGTCGGAATCGGCGTCGGAGTCGTCGGCGTTGTCGTCGTCGCCTGGCAGGGCACCCCCTGCGAGAACCCCTATAGGCCCTAGTTGCAAGCACTGTGTAGGAAACCAGTGTGCTCTGCTTCTGATGATCTCCGGCTTTCAAAGCCGCTCTGCGCGACCCCCAGGTCGCCTCAAGAAGCCCCCGATAGCAGCCCAAGTAAGCCCCAAGGTACGCGCAATGATGACGTATAATTACTTCCGAAAACTCTCTCAAGACGGTCCAAGGACGGTCTTGCCTCCAACATGGTCTGTAGACCCGCTCAACCGCCCCCAGGACGGTTCGATCGACCCTCCTCGGGAGCACTCCGTAAAACCCTCGGGCCCGAGACGGCCCCGAAAGCCTCGGCGGCCCAAGCGGCTCCCGAGCACGCAGCAGTGCCTGCAGCAGGATCGAAGGTCTTCGGAACTCCGCGCGGGGGGAGAGGACGCAGGAAGGAAGAGGAGGAAGAGGAGGATAGCGAGGAAGAGGAGGAAGAGGAGGATGGCGAGGCTGCGTACGGGATGTGTTGCTTAAGGCCTGCTCCAGTTCAGACACCGCACCAGGCTGCAAAGGCCGGAGCTTCAGCTCAGCTTCCTTCCTGCTGCGCTGCTGCGCTGGCAGGGTATCGGCGCTGGCCGCCTGCTGCTGGACATCTGTGCGGCTGGCATGCCAATCACAACATAAAAAGGCTGTACGGAGATACATGGCTCGTGGGGACGGGGTGAGTAGGCGCAGCAGAACATACAATACACATGCACAACAATACATCTTGCTACAACAGATCTAGCGATACGTTCGTCGTCAAATGCTTGGCGTCCTGAGCTTCTGCAAGCCCCTGAGGCCATCGGGGAACTAGATAATGTGCCAACTTACGAACACGCATTTCCCTAGATCTTGGGCCGGGAGCCCCAGGCCGACACGGATGTCTGAACACCGGAACTGACGCCGAGGTACCGAAACGGTTGGTGATTCCATCCCGTGTGGAAGTTTTGGTGCGCGAGGGTCGAGCACGCATCGCCGTGGCGCTGCGAACGCGCGATGTTCGAGGCTTAAGCTACGTATACCTCGGCCAGAGGATGAGCAACCATGACAGATGCTGCATTGGAGTTCGTCGATTACGTTTCCAGTCGCTGCTGCGGGTCTCACAGCAACGGTGCCACCTAACTATAGTAAGCCCGTGTAAGCACAAGATTTGCTCGTGCCGACATGGGGAGCACACGCTGGAGCGTGCCTTCGGGTCCTAATGCTACCGTTCTGTTGCAAGCGCGCGCCCTGGCGGGCCCAGAATTGAAACAAGGTGGCATCCTGTCGCCAACCATCACGGTTGCATGTCTGCCACACGTTGGGCTTCAGACCCCTCGCCCGAGAACCTCGGGCGGGAACGGTAACACCAGAGGCCGGGCTGCGGAGATGAAGGTGGTAATGCTCCCAAGGGAATGCGAATGCCCCGCATAAAAGCCTGAGGGTATCACCTGAGGGAGAGAAGGAGAGAGAAGCTCGCTCAAGGGTGCACGAGGAATGTCGAAGGGAGCAAACGCTCACCGCCGCCAAACAATCATGTCCGCCTTATGAAGGCAGGCTTTTGGTCAGCACGAGCTGGCAGAGCATCTGCGCATACTACTCACTACTGCACCAATTGAAATGCGATCGCGGATCTCAACGTTCTCGATCATGAGCACGAGGCTCTGCTGTCTGACAATGGAAGAATCAATCCTCCTCTATGATGCCATGATGGTATAGACGACCGTCATTCAGACCTAGCCGGTCTACGTCTCCAGAGATACAAAGTCTCAAACCCTGAGTCGTGTCGGGAAGAGACGCGCGGTGTAGACGAAGAAAACGGTTGGCACACTATGGGCGTCAATCGAAAAATACCGCGGCAACAGTGAGCGATGCCGCAGCCTGCCGGGATGACAGGACGGCTTGAAAAGGGCTCTTAGGCAGACAGAACCTCTACCCTAGGGCGCAGCCGTCATCACCCTTTGCCCGAAGGAAAGAGAGAGAGGGAAAGAGAGAGAGAGAGAGGGAAACAACAAAAAGATAAAGAGCAAGAGAGAGAGAGAACGCGAGAGAGAGAGAGAGAGAAGAGAAAGAGAGAGAGAGAGAAAACAACAAAAAAGATAACGAGAGGGAGAGAACAACATGTATACCCGCCACCGCGCTTGCAGCAATAGGTGTGTGTCGGGTCTTTTGATTCCCTTGCGAAGCAGTAGTTAAGGCCCTCCGACGCGTCGAACCCAATATGCGCGTACTTACGTCATGGCCTTCTAGGCAGAAAGTGTGCAACAAATCTACAACTTGCGGGTGGACACGCGACCTGGACGCCTGGCCCCGCCCCCCCCCCGCAAACGGCAACCCCAGCAACCCCCAGGCCCCAGGGAGGCCTTCGGCCTTCCCCGGGGTGTGGCCCAAAGGTTTGCTGGATCCCGATGGAATTACTAAGTTTTCCGGAAAGTTCTTGAGAGCTTCCTGAAAGATTCCGGAAGGATTCCTGCAATATTTTTGGAGGATTCTCCAGGACTCCGGAGGACTTCGAAGGGATTCCTGGCGGATCCCCGAAGGGATCCCTGAAGGACCCCTGAGGATTCCTACGAGATGCCTGAGGCAATTCCCGACCGATTCGTGAAGGATTCATGAGGGAGTCCTGCAGGACTCCTGAAGGACCATTGAGGTAACCCGAATTACGAAGGAT
The DNA here is from genome assembly GCA_963575745.1 of Prorocentrum cordatum. Taxonomy (NCBI): domain Eukaryota; class Dinophyceae; order Prorocentrales; family Prorocentraceae; genus Prorocentrum; species Prorocentrum cordatum. The sequence continues at coordinate 11,707 of CAUYUJ010018927.1, forward strand.
TCCTGAAGGATTCCTCACGGGCTCCTGGGGATTGCTGGAAAGGGTTCCTGGGGGATACATGAAGGCTTCCTGAAGACTCCAGAAGGATTCCCGAAGGATTCCTAAAAGGATTCCTGACGGATCCTTTCGGATTCTTGAGGGAGTCCTGAAAGCTTCCCGATGGATTCTTGAGGATTCTTCAGGGAATCCGGTGGATTTTTTTTTTAGGGATCCCTAGTCCATTCCGAAGGGATTCCTGGGGATTCCTCTCAAGTTTCTTAAGGATCCCTGGCGATCCCTGAATGATCCCTGAGGGATGTCTACAAGGACCCAAAAGAATTCCTGTGGATTCCTGAAAGGTGACGGAAGGATTCCTGAAGGATTCCAAAAAGGGTTCCCGAAGGATTCCCAAAGGACTCCTGGGCGATTCCTGCAGGTTGCTCGGGATTCCTGAAACATGCCGAGAGACTTCTGCGGATTCCCGAAAAAATCCTCATGGATATTTAGAGGATTTCTCACGCTTCCTAAAACGGATTTCCTCAAGGATTCCTGAGGCAATCCTTATTATGGATTCCTGGCCGATTCGTCAAGGATTCCTGAAGGATTCCAATAAGATTTCCCCGGAATCCTGAAATAATCCCTGAAGGACTCCGTGGGGACTCGTGAATGGTTCAGAGGATTGTTCAGGATTCGTAAAAGATTCCTGAAGGTTTCCTGCGGGACCCCGCAGGAGTCCTGACTGGTGTCTCAGGATGCCAACAGGACTCCTGTGGCTTCACAATAGACCCCTGAAGATTATGGAAGGGCTCCTGAGGATTCCTCAAGGATGCTTTGGCGAATTTCATATGTACTCCTCGAGGATTTTGGAGGAGTCCTAAGGGGCTCCCGCAGATGTATTCCTCAAGGACTCCGATGGGATTCCTGATGGGATTCCTCAGGGATTCCGGTGGGATCGCACGGGTTCCTGAAGGACCCCTGGGCCATCCAAAGGAATTCCTGGGGATGCGCCGGGGTTCCTCAAGGATGCCCTAGGGTGTCCTGAAACTTATCGAAACTTCCTGACGTTTTCCTGTTGTGGATGGCGGGGGTGGGCGCGATGATGCTAATGGTGGTGGTGATGATGAGGATGATGCTGCTGATGCTGATGATGAGGATCGTGATAATGATGGTGCTGATGATGGTGGCGATTGTGGTGATCATGAGTCTACTGGTGATGCTGCTGGTGGTGAAACTGGTGACGACCCTTCCACCATCCCTAACCTTATCCCCCCACCTCTTGCACCCCTCCCACCCCGCCATCTTCCACCACTCCCACCTCTCCACCACTCCGACACCATCGTTGTTCCGTTGCTCTGTTCGTGAATAAGGCATCGTTAGCGAGAGATCGTTTGTGCGGGATCCGTAATAAGGCGTGCTCAGTCAGGGCCCATTCGTAAGGCATTCGTGCCAAGGGCTCCTTGACAAGACGTCCTTACTAAGGACCCCTTAATCAGACATCCTTCGTAAGAAAATCTTAGTGAAGCACCTTGGTAGCGAATCCTTAGTGACCAATTCTTAGTAAGGAATTCTTGAAAAAAAAGGATCCTTAGACGGAGCCCTTAATAAAGGCCCTTTGGTGATGAGTCCTTAGTACGGAGTCCTTAGTACCAAACGAATCTTCAAGAAGGAGGGATTCCGTAGTAAGGTAAGGCGTCCTCAGTAAGGGATCCTTACTAAGGAGTTCTTGACACATGGATCCTGGAGACGGAATCCAACATGAGGAATCCTTGAAAAGAGCGCGTTAAGGAGGAGTCCTTAGTATGGACTCCTCAGTACGTGACGAATCCTTTCGAAGGAGCCCTTGGTGGTGAATCTTTAGTACGTAACGAGTCCTTGCTCAGGAACTCACACTCAGGATTCCTTTTGTAATGACATGTCAATAGTGGGTCCTCAATAAGACTTCCCCTGTAAGGAATCCTTCGTAAGGCATCGTTCATACATATTCTTTGCTAATGCGGAAGCCGCACTAAACAATTCGTCGTAGGCCTTGGTCGGGAGTCCTTAGTATGGCGTGTTGAATGGAAAGTCAGCAGTCGGGAATTCGTAATTGGGAATTCTTGTTCGGGAGTCCTTGGTAGGGAGTTCTAAGTCGGGGATCCTTGGTACGGAGTCCTTAATCGGGAACTCTCGGTGGGGAACTCATAATCCTCCGTCGGGAATTCTTCATAGAGAATCCCACGATTGAAATCCTGAGTAGGACTGCGTGGATCCCTACAGAAGTAGCTGTATGAGAGGCCGCGCCCACAACGCCGACGCAAAGGAGGGGGGGGTCCTCTTAGCTACCCCCCCTCCTTTCCACTGCCCCTGCTGGAAGCCCCCCCCCCCCCCTCCACCATTTTTTCGCCGCTCCGAAGCTACCCCCCCTCCTCCCTTTCCAAAGGGAGGGGGGAGCTTAGCCACCCCCCTCCGCTTGACCCCCCTCTGCCGGCAGCTACCCCCCCCCCCTTTGGTTCCAAAGAGGGGGGGAGCTTAGCAGCCCCCTTCCCTTTCGGCACCTGGGAGGCTTACCCCCCCCCTTCCCCCTTTACGCAGAGGGAGGGGAGGGCTTAGCTACCCCCCTCTCCCCTTGACCCCCTCTGCCAGAAGCTACCCCCCCCTTTGGTCCAAAGGGGGGGGAGCTTAGCACCCCCCCCACCCCTTTCGGCTCCTGGGAAATTACCCCGTCCCTGCCCCCCTTACGCAAAGGGAGAGGAAGACTTAGCTACCCCCCCTCTCCCCTTGACCCCCCTCTGCCTCAAGCTACCCCCCCTTTTGTTCCAAAGGGAGGGGGGAGCTTAGCAGCCCCCTCCCCCCTTCGGCACTCAGGAAGGTCCCCCCTCCTCCCTCCCTTACGCAAAAGGTTGGGGGTGCTTGGCTACCCCCCACCCTTCCCTTGACCCCCCTCTACCGGAAGCTCCCCCCTCCTCCCCCCTTTTACTTCCAAAAGGGGAGGGACTTAGCAGCAACCCCACCTCCCCCCTTTCGGCACTCGGGAAGCTATCCCCCTCTCCCCTCCTTACGAAAAGGAAGGAGGGGGGCTTAGCTACCTCCTCGTCCCCTTGACCCTCCTCTGCCGGAACCTCCCTTGAATTCCCTCTGGCGGAAGCCCCCCCTCCCCAATTTTTTCCCTCTTCCCCTGCAGGAAACTACCCCCCCCTTCCAAAAGGAGGAAAAGCGGCTTAGCTACCACCCCCCTCCCTTGAACTCCCCCTGCTGGACGATCCTCCCCCATCGCCGTCTTCGTTGCCGTGGCCGTCGCTCGACGTCTTCGTACGACGCCGTCGTCGTCCTCGTCGTCGGTGTCGACGCCGTCGCCGTCTTCGTATGACCTCGTCGTGGACGTCACGACGAGGACGAGGTCATGCGAAGACGGCGACGGCCGACGGACGACAACGACGACCCAGGGTTAGAGAAAACGATACCACGACCCAGGGGCTGAGAAAACGAGGAAATGAACCAGGGTCCGAGAAAACGAGACCACGACCCAGGGGCAGAGAAAACGCGAAAACGAACCAGGGTCCGATAAAACGAAACCACGACCCCGGGGCCGACCAAACGAGACAACGAGAAAACGAAACCAGTGCCCGAAAAAACGAAACCACGACCCAGGGGCCGAGAAAACGAGACAACGAGAAAACGAACGAGGGCCTGAGAAAACGAAACAAAAGCCCAGAAGCTGAGAAAACGAGACAATGAACCAGGGTCCTAGAAAACGAGATAACGACCCAGGGGCCGAGAACACGAGAAAACGAAACAACAAACCAAAGTTCGAGCAACGACCCAGGCCGAGAAAACGCGAATCTCGCTCCTAGAAAACGAGACCACGACCCAGGGGCCGAGAAAACGAGAACACGATAAAAGGAATCAGGGCCCGAGAAAACGAGACTACAAACCATGGGCCGAGAAAACGAGGAAACGAGAAAACAAACCAGCGTCCGAGAAAACGAAACCACACCGTAGGGGTCGACAAAACAAGGAAACGAGAAAACTAACCAGTGTCCGAAAAAACTGGACCACGACCGAGGCGCAGAGAAAACAAGGAACGAGAACACGAAGCAGGGTCAGAGAAAGCGAGACGACGACCCAGGGGCAGAGAAAACGAGAAAACGAACCAGGGTCAGAGAAAACGCGACCACGACCCAGGGGCAGAGAACAAGAGAAAACAAGAACATGAACCATGGCCCGAGAAAACCAAACTACGACCCAGGGGCAGATAATACGAGAAAACGAACCAAGGCCAGAGAAAACGAGACCACGACCCAGGAGCCGAGAAAACGAAACGGGGTCCGAGAAAACGAGACGACGACCAAGGGGAAGAGAAAACGCGAAAACGATAAAACAAACCAGGGTCCGAGAACATTGGACCACGACTCAGGGGCCGAGAAACCAAGAAAACGAGAACCGGAACAACGGTCCGAGAAACCACAACCACGACCCAGGCGCCGATAAAACAAGAAAACAAACCAACGAATCAGAGTCAGAGAAATCGAGACCACGACCCATGGGCCGAGAAAACGAGAAAACAAGACAACGAACCAAGGGCCGAGAAGAAAAAACTCAGGGGCAGAGAACACGAGAGAACGACACGGGGCCCGAGAAACCGAGACCACGACTCAGGGGCCGAGACAACGAGAAAACAAGAAAACCAACCAGGGCCCGAGAAAACGAGACGACGACCCAGGGGCCGAGAAAACGATAAAACGATACGAACCAGGGTCAGAGAAAACAAAACCACAATCCAGGGGCCGAGAAACGGAGAGAAAACACGAATAACCGAACCACAGTCCGAGAAAACGGGGCTACGATCCAGGGGCCGAGAAAACAAAAAACAAACCGGGGTCAGAGAAAACGAGACCAGGACCCAGGGGCCGAGAACACGAGAAGACGGGAAAACTAACAAGGGACCGGGGAAAAATGACACCACGACCCAGGGGCCGAGATAACAAGAAAACGAGATCACGAACCAGGGCCCGACAACAACAACACCAACAACAAAAGCCGAGAAAACGAGAAATCGAAAAACGAACCTTGGCCCGAGAAACCCAGACCACGACCCAGGGGACAAGACAACGAGAAAACGAGAAAACCAACCAGCGCCCGAGAAAACGAGACCACGACCCAAGGGCACAGAAAATGCGAAAATGAACCAGGGTCAGAGAAAACACGACCACGACCCAGGGGCAGAGAACAAGAGAAAACGATAAAAGGAATCAGGGCCCGAGAAAATGAGACTACGAACCATGGGCCGAGAAAACAAGAAAACGAACAAAATAACTAGGGTCAGAGAAAACAAGACCACGACCCAGGTGCCGAGAAAACGAGAAAACGAGAAAACGAAGCAGGCCCCGAGAAAACGAGACCACGCCCCAGGGGCCGAGGAAATGAGAAAACGCGAAAACGACCCAGGACCCAGGGGCCGAGAAAACGAGAAAACGAAACAACTAACCAGGGTCCGAAGAAACCACGACCTTAAGGCCGAGATCACCAGAAAACGCTTGGCTCGGAAAACGAGACCACGACCCAGGAGCCGAGAAAACCAGGAAACGAGAAAACTAAGCAGGGTCAGAGAAAACGAGACCACCACCCGGGGATCGAGACAACGAGAAAACGAAACTACTAACCGGCGTCCAAGAAAACATAACCACGACCCAGGGGCCGGAAAAACGAGAAAACGAGAAAACGAACCAGGATCGGAGAAAACAAGACCACGACCCATGCGCCGAGAAAACGAGAAAACGCAAACACGAACCAAGGTCAGAGAAAACGAGACCGCGACCCAGGAGCCGAACAAAAAGAGAAAACAAGAAATCGAACCAGGGACCGAGAAAACGAGAAAACGATAAAAGGAATCAGGACCCGAGAAAACGAGACTACGAGCCAGGGGGCGAGAAAACGAGAAAACAAGAAAACAAAGCAGGGGCCAACGTTATTCTCCACTGCGTTCTCTAGCTCTGCGGTGCGCATCTGTCGTCTCGGATTCCCTCATTTTGCCACAGCCCTGGAAGAGAGGGGGTGGGCGTAGCGCCGGAAGCCCCCACCCCACCCTTTGCAAAGGAGGGGGGAGGGGAATAGCTTGAAGCCGCCCCCCCCCCCCCCCTGTGCCCAGACCAAAAAAGGAAGGAGGGGGGGGTAGCTTCCGAAGCCCCCCCTCCCTTTGAAAGGGACGCCCGGGCTCACCGTCTGCTCCAGAAAAGGGAGGGAGGGGGGGTAGCTTCGAAGCACTCCCCCCCTTTAGCCAGGGCACCCCTAGCTTAGAAACCCTTACAGAAGGGAAGGGGGGGGGCTTAGCTTCGGAAGCTCCCACCCCCCTTTTGGAAGGGAGGGGGGGGAGAGGTAGCTTGAAGCTGGGGCCCCCCTGTGTCCAAACCAAAAAGGAAGGGAGGACGTCCAGGTTCACCTTCTGCCCCGGAAAAAGAAGGGAGGGGGGGTAGCTTCGAAGCCCCCTCCCCCCCCCTCTAGCTTAGAAGCCCTTACAGAAGGGAGGGGGGGGGGAGGGTAGCTTGAAGCTGGGGCCCCCGGCGCTGCGGGCGCGCTCTTTCAGCTGTATCCATGTCTGCAGGGATCGCGCAGGGAAACGAGCAGGCTCCGCGCCTCGCCAGCGCGCACATGTTTCATCGAGAGCGCACGTCCATGGGGTCGTATAGCCCGCCACCGGGGGTCTAGGTCAATGATTGTCCCTGAAGGGCAACCACTGACCTCAGCACCTGTGCAACGGGTGTGTAGGTGCAGTGTCGTCCAATTTGTGGCGCCCAGTGTTGATTGCACCTGCCCCCCGGAGCACCCACCCTCGCCCCTCGCCCCCCCCCCTCCCCCCCCCCGCTCGAACGCAGTGGCGAAATCGCGGGGCAACGCAACTTTATCTATGTAGGTTTATATGTATGCATGTACGTATGTATATGTGTGTATGCATGTATGTATGTATGTATGTATGTATGTATGTATGTATGTATGTATGTATGTATGTATGTATGTATGTATGCATGTATATATGTATGTACGTATGTATGTATGTATGTATGTATGTATGTATGTATGTATGTATGTATACATATATATATATATATGTATATATGCAGGTATCTATATATATATATATATACACATATATATACGTATATACACATTTATATATATATATATCCCTGGGGGGCAGGCCCGGGGCCCACAAACAGCTGCCCCGACCTCCCATGGGGGGACGGGGCGGCCGGGGAGGACAACCCACGGGACAAACCACGGGGCAACCACGAGACAACCCACGGGATATCCCACAGGACAACCCACGGGACAACCCACGACACACGCAAAGGACAATTACGGAACAACCCACGGCACAACCACTGGACAACCAACGGGACAACCCACGGGATAACCCGCGGGACAACCGCGGGTCATCCCAAGGGCCACTCCATGAGACAACCCGCGAGATGGCCCACGGGAAAACTGCTGGACGACCCACTGGACAACAATCCACAAGACAACACACAAGACAACGACGGGTCATCACATGGGACAGCCGCCGGACAACCACAGAACAACCAAACAACCGTGGGTCAACAAAGGCAAGACACCGCGCAACCAGAGGAGAATCCCACCAGACCTTTAGGGCCTGAGTGGTTTGGAGCGGTTCCTCTTCCAATTCCCTTCTGCCCCTCCGTGGAGAGTTTTACTTTTTCCCCAATTGATATACACCCCCACCCCCAGGCGGCCAGCAGCCAACCAGGAACAAAGAGGACGCTCCTGGACGCCCAAAGTAGGCCCAAGACGGCCCGAGAAACCCCCTCAAGGCACTCCACGACGCTTCAACACGCCTCTCCCGAGCGCTTCAAGAAACCCAAATCGTCAATTTTACGAGGGTTTTGGAGAGATGTTGGCCTTCCAGTCTTTTCGGCTGTCCGACGTTCCAGGCCGGCTCCATAGGCCCCCAAGAGCACCCCAAGACGGTCCAAGAGGGCCCCCAGACGGCCCCAGAGGCGCCCCAGAGAGCCCCAAGACGGCCCCAAGATGCGCCCAAGAGGGGGACCACGACTCCATAATTCGACCCTCCCGCTTGAAGAGTGCCCCAGGAGGCCCCCAGGAGCCCCCCAGAGGCCCCAGGAGGCCCCCGAGAGGCACCCAGGAGACCCAAACAAGGCCTCAAGAGGCCACAAAACAGCCCCAAGAAGGTCCCACAACGGTCTCAACATGGCTACCGAGAAGCTGCGAAACTGCCTTCACGAAGTCCCCGACAGGCCAACCACAAGATCCAAACCAACACCCATGAGGCCTTTGACCCACCACCTAGGGCACCCGCCGCCGGCCCGCCGTCCGCGTAGCACGCACCACTCTGTACTCAACAGCTTCAGTCTCCAAGACAACACCCTGTAGTCAACAGCCCCCGTCTTCAAGGCAACACCCTGTGCTCAACAAGCTCCCGCTGCAAGAGAGCACCCTTAAGGAATTCATTCAAATCCCGACCCGCCCGCCCGCCCGCCCGCCCGCCACCCGCCCGCCCGCCGCCCGCCCGGCCGCTCGCCCGCCTTCCGCGTAGCACGCGCTACCCTGCACTCAACAGCCTCCGCCTCCAAGACAACACCTAGCATTCAGCAGCCCCCAGGGCTCCCAGGACTGCCCGGGCCCGCTCCCAAACACGCCACGACACGCCAAGAGTGCCCTACAGATTGCCAAGACAGCCCCAAGAGGCCCCGGACACGCCGAAGATGGCCTCAGGACGGCCGACAACGCCGCCAAAACGTCCCAAGAGCGCCTCCAGAGGCCCCTCCAAATGGCCCCGCATTTTTGCGCTCTCGCATGTTCCGCCTCCCCACGGTCCCGGACGGCGTCAGAGGCCCTTCAGATCGCTCCAAGACGGCCGAAGAGGCTCTCAAGGAAAGACCAGAGACGGCCCAGGAGGCTCCCCAGATAATTCAAGAGGGCCTCGAGAGCGCCCCAAGAGAGCCCCAAGAGCGACCCAAGAGGGCCCGAAGAGCGCGACATTTCAAGGTCTCCGGCCTGAGAGGCTCCTAGGACGCCCCCGGAGGCCATCAGGAGGCTCCCAAGAAGCCCCGTGAGGCTCCCAAGAGGCCCCCCAGAAGCCCCAATAAGCCCCCAAGGCCCCCACAGGGAAGCCCCCTGCGGGCCCCCAATAGACCTTGGTAAATCGTATTTCCCAGAGCTTTCTGGGAACATGATTCCTTGGGCTTCCGCCCACCGCCCCAACCATGTTTCCAATAGGCTTGCCGACAAGGCCAAAAAGGGCCCCTCGGTACGCCCCCAGAGCCCCCCCTCTTAAGAGAACCGAACAAGTCATGCTCCCGGAAGTATTCCCGGAACATGATTCTCGGGTTGCCGCCCTCTCCCCAAACCATGTTCATAAACGCCTGCCAGGATAAAGAAAACGAGAGTCCCAAGCAGCGCTACCTGCCGCAACGCTCGGAAACGCGTCAGGCCCCGAAGCCTCCGGAGGCGTCCAACGACACCCCGACAAATCATGTTCCCAGGAAGTCTTACGGCCAGTGCCGCCGACGTTGAAGGAGGACGGTCCAGGACACCCAGAAATCTTCCAAACAGGCTTCCAAGAGGGCGCCGAGACAGCCCAGGGCCGCCCCCAGACGGCCCAAGAAAGGCCCAACACAGACGAGAAGGGCCGCAAGAGGCTCCCAAGAGGCTCCGAAACGAGGACATATCGTTCGAACACGCCCAAGATGGCCTCCGGACGGCCCACCAGGCTTCCAACACGGCCCAAAGGGACGCCAAAATCATTGCTTGTCCTTCGGTTTTTGATGGATTTCAGATACCCAATGTCGCCCCAACAGGCCCCCACGAGGGCGCCGAGACGGCCCAGGGACGCCCTGCCGCGGGCACGAGGCGGGGCCCGGGACGGGGCCCTCGCACCGGGGGGCCCGGGGGCCCTGCCGTGGCGCTGAAGGCCTTGTAAAGTCGCCCGAAGACGGCCCTGGCGTTTCCAGACAACGAAAACGACCAATGACCGCCCGAGATCACCCCAGAATTGGTCCCTGACTTTCCGAGAGGCCTCCAAGACGCCCCAAGAGGTCTCCAAGATGGCTCCTAAGGAGCCCCAGGAGGCACAACTAATTTGTCATCCTTTGGTTTTTGATCGATTTTCGAGTTCTCGCCTTCTGAGTTTCCTGACGCTCCACGACGGCCCGAGAGGCTTTAATTTCCGCTCCAAGGCATCCCCAGAGGCCTCGAAGACGGTCACAAGACAGCCCACGGGGGTTCCAAGACGGCGCGACGCCCAAGGCGGTCCGAGAGGGCCCCAGGACGGCCCCAAGATGGAGCCAAGAGGGTTGACACGAACCGAAAATCCGAGTCTTCCACCCCGAGAGGCTCTCAGGAGGCCCCGAGAAGCCCCTAACAGGTTCCAAGAGGCCCTCAAGAAGCCCCCCAGGGGGCCGACGAGTATCCAAGAGGCCTCCCACGAAGGCCCCAAGAGGCAAAAATCCATGTCATGCCATATGTTTTTGATTGATGTTCGAGTTTTCAGCCTCTTGGCGTCCTGACGCTCCAAGACGGCCCAAAAGGCCTCCAAGACCAATCCAAGATGGCCCAAGAGGCCTCCAACAGGGCCCAAGACAGCCCGAGAGGGCACCACTGCTTCCCCAAGGGGGGCCCAAGAGGGGTAAGACGAACCTCAAATCCGAGCCTTCCACCCCGAGAGGCTCTCAGGAAGCCCCGGAGGCCCCCAAAATGGGACCCAAGTGGCCCTCAAGAAGCTCCCCAGAAGGCCGAAGAGGTTCCAAGAAACATTGTTTTCCCATCGGCTATTGATGGATTTTAGAGTTCCCAGCCTTTTGGCATCCCGACGCTCCAAGACGGCCCAAGTGGCCCCCACGGCCGATCCAAGATAGCCGAAGAGGCCTCCAAGAAGGCCCCAAGACGGCCCACGAGGGCCCCAAGACGGTGCCCGAGGCGCCCAAGACGGCCCGAGAGGGCCCCAAGAGAGCCCCAAGAAGGGGAAAGCGAACCCAACAGCAGAGCTTTCCGCCCTAAGAGGCCCACAGGAGGCCCCAAGAGTCCCCAACTGGTCCGACGAGGCCCCCCACAGCCCCCCACCAGGCCCCAAAAGGCTCACAAGAGACGTTCACGGGGCCCCGAGATAGCCGAACAGTGCTCTCGATGCATCAAAATTGCTTCAAGGAGGCCCCAGGAGGCTTCCGGATTGCCCCAATGTTGCCTCAAGCCTGGCCTCCACGCAGCCACGACAGCCAATTGACTGCTTCAGATTGCAGAACATCACTTTCAGACTGCCCGGAGAACCCTGACGATGCCCCCAAGGGACCCCAAGAAGCCCCAAGATGCCCCCCCTGAGAAGCACCCAAGAAGTGCCTCCAACAGCCAATTGAGGAAGCACGGAGAACCCCCCAGAAGCCCTTCAGATGCCCCCACGAAGACCCAAGAGGTTCCCAAGCGGCCCTCATGAGGGACGACTATGTCACGCGCCTCTGCTTGATAGCGCTGTCCAAGATCTTCCAGCGCGCCCCCAGCCTGGGCTAGAACCTGAGCGCGCGCGAAGCGCGCGCGCGAAGCGTGCGCGATGGTTCTAGTGTATATATATGTGTGTGTATGTTTATGTATGTATGTATATAGATATATAAGATATGCACCCAGTGAGAGAGACGTATATAAAGAGAGAGAGAGAGAGAAACAAAAAGGTGGTACAGAGAGAACCAGAGAGATACAAGAGAGATACAGGAACTGGCGGATCACCGACGCGGTGCGCCGATGCCTGAACACAGACTAACTGGCCATGCAGACCAGAGGCGACAAAGTAAGCTCGCGGATGTCTGTAGATTCTGCCGCACAAGACGATGGAAGGATCTCTCCCACAACCCGCGGTCCCCTCTCGGGACATCCAGGCCTCGTGGTCCAGGCATTCCCAGACCCCCTCGCGTCGCCAAACATCGCGACGTTCAGCTTTTCTCCAGAAGTGTGCTTGCACTTGGTCGATCGTACTTGTCATCCAAAGAACTAGACCTGCGCGTCGGTCCCGCCAGCTTGTCTATCGCCCGTCGCGTCCCGTCGCTGCCGCCGCCGCCGAATGGGCCTGTGCGTCGGTCTGGCCTGCTTGTCGTTGCCGGTCGCCGCCCGTCGCCGCCGCCCGCTAGCTTTGTTTTCCATTGCTTTGCGTTGCATTGCATAGTTTTGCATTTCTTCTCCTTGCTTTGCGTTGCTTTGTATTGCGGTGCATTTATTGATATCGCATTGCATTGCTTTGCTTTGCTTCGAACAGCTTTGCATTCATTCATTTGCATCGCACTGCGTCGCTTTGCCCTGTTCCCAGCCATCCTGTGGTGTTGGGTCCTCGTTTTGAAGAGACAGCGCCCCGCGTCTCTCCCTCCCTCCCTCCCTCCCTCCTCCCATTCCTACTTCTGCCCACCGCATGTCTCTGTTTCGGCACTGTTTCGGCAAACCGCTCACACGTTTCGTGGCCTCATGGGGAGCCCCATCGAAGGCCCCAGTGGCAGCGTCCGCATGCAGTTCCACCCTGAATTTCGGTGCACCCCTCACACGTTTCGTGGCCTCATCAGGAGCTCCACCGAAGGCTCCAGTGGCAGCGCTCGCATGCAGTTCCACCTCTGTTTCGGTGCATCCCTGACACGTTTCGTGGCCCCTGGGGGGTTCTCGGGAGTCATGGGGGGTCTTTGGGGGGTGCTGAAAAATCCTGGGGGGTCCTGGGGGTCTCGGGGGGTCTTGGGCCTGGGGGGGCCCTGGGAAGTCCTGGGGGGTCCTGGGGGGTCCTAGGGTGCTGCCTGTGGGGTCCTGGGGTCCTGCCTGTGGGGTCCTGGGGCTGTCCTGGGAGGTCCTGGGGTGTCTTGGGGTGTTCTGGGGTGTCCTGGGGTGTCCTAGGGTGTCCTAGGGTGTCCTGGGGGGTCTGGGGGGCCCTGGGCGGTCCTGCCCAATGGCAGCGCCCGCATGCGGTTCCACCCTCCATTTCGGCTAACCGCTCACACGTTTCGTGGTCCCACGGGGAGCTCCACCGAAGGACCAATACCAGCGCCCGCAGGCAATTCCACCTTCCATTTCGGTGCACCCATCGCACGTTTCGCGGCCCCACACGGCGCTCCACAAAAGGTCCCAATCGTAGCACCCACATGCAAATTCACCTCCGTGTCGGCACACCCTTCACACGTTACGTGGCCCCATAGGGGGCCCAACTGATGGCCCCAATGGCAGCGCCCGCATGAAGTTCTCCTGCGATTTCGGCAATCCCCGAATTTCGGCGCATCCTTCACACGCGTCGAGGTCCCATATGGCGCTCCAACGAATGCCCCAGTGGCAGCGCCCGCATGCAGATCCACCCCCCCTTTCGGTGCACCCCTCACACGTTTAGTGGGCCCATAGGGAGCTCCACCGAAGGCCCGAATGGCAGCGCCCGCATGCAGCTCCACCTATACGTCGGCACAGCCTCTTAACACGCTTCGTGGCCCCATAGGGCTCTCCACCGAAGGCCCCAGTGGCGGCGCCCGCATGCAGTTCCACCCTTCATTTCGGTGCACCCCTCACACGTTTCGTGGTCCCATGGGGGAGCTCCACCGAACGCCTCAATTGTAACGCCCGCGTGCAATTCCACCCTCCGTTTCGGCAAACCGCTCACACGCTTCGTTGCCCCATAGGGCTCTCTACCGAAGGCCCTCGTGGCGGCGCCCGCATGCAATTCCACCCTTCATGTCGGTGCACCCCTCACACGTTTCGTGGTCCCATGGGGGAGCTCCACCGAACGCCTCAATTGTAACGCCCGCGTGCAATTCCACCCTCCGTTTCGGCAAACCGCTCACACGCTTCGTTGCCCCATAGGGCTCTCTACCGAAGGCCCCAGTGGCGGCGCCCGCATGCAGTTCCACCCTTCATTTCGGTGCACCCCTCACACGTTTCGTGGTCCCATGGGGGAGCTCCACCGAACGCCTCAGTTGTAGCGCCCGCATGCGGTTCCACCCTCCATTTCGGCAAACCTCACACGTTTCGTGGTCCCATATGGCGCTCCACCGACGGCCCCACTGGCAACGCCCGCATGCAGTTCCACCATTCATGTCGGTGTACTCCTCACACGTTTCGTGGCCCCATAGGAACGCCACCGAAGGCTCCAATGACAGCGCCCGCATGGCGGCCCCGCCACATTCCAGCACACCCTTCACCCGCTTCGCGGCCCCATAAAGAGATTCACCGGCACCGATACTCACAACGACGGTACTCACAGCTGCATATGGTTGGGTCCATCGCCAGGCGAATCTTGCTTTGCTACGCGTTGTAATTTTGCATTTCGTTGCGTTGCCTTGTAGTGCGTTGCTATGCGCTGCCATGCGTTGTTTGTGCATTACGTTGTGTTTCCTTGCGTTGTTCTGTATTGCGTTGCATCGCTTCGCGTTGCTGTGCGCTGCTCTGCAAACAATATTATGCGCGCTCGCTCGCTTATTACGATCATCAGTTTTCAAACATCCCTTACAAAACGATCGGGCGAAGTGCGCACGCGCGCGCCGTCGCGCGCGCATGTTGGAATCTTTCAGGAATCTTCATTTTCGCAAGGGTCCCTCAATTGAGTCCCACGACAACGTTTTTTACGCGGGTTTTCAAACACAAAACTTGTGCGCGCGCGTCTTTGCGAATTCCGCCTGTCGGCATTGGCGGACAAGGACGTCGGTCAGGCACCGTTCTGGCGCTTGTGTTAGACGTCGGCTACAGTCACAGGAATGCCTTCGAGATGCGCAAGCCGCACACCACCTTAGTACCAGGGGCCATCGCGGGCGCTCTCCTTTGTGGTCGGCCATCTCCAGGCTTTGGCCCGAACCCCCCTCAGCGGCGTACAATCTGGCCGACGTTCCAAGTGAATGCATGGTTTTGGCACCTTCCGCCTGGCTGTCTGGCCCCACCTGCGGGTCCGACCTTTCCGCCCTCCCCACCCTCGCTGGCACACGCTCAGCGGCTGGTTCTTCATATTTGCATCCCTCGCTGGCACATGTTCAGCGTTGCTTATTTTCTGCTGCTGGCACATGCTCAGCTGCTCCTTCTTGGCTGGCACTTGTGCTGCGCCGTTAAGTATCCGCCTTCCCGTGCGCTGTGTCCCAGCCTCGTTCACACCGCCCTCTGGACTTTTCCTTGCGGGCCGCGAATCAAAAAAGTTGTTGCGAATTCTTTTGGATCCGTTTTTTTGTTGTTGGAGTAGAAAGCGTTGTTTTACCATGCTGCTGAGCGGGCTTCGCGCGCGCGTGTCGGAATCGTTCGAACGCCCTTGCGCGCGCGCTGTCGCAAGAACCCTTTTGCAAACAATGAGAAGAAGTGGTGCGCACGCGCGTGTCGTCGCGCGAGCATGCCGAAATCCTTCAAACACTCTGGGTTTCGCGAAGATTTCAAAACCGAGTGCCCCGAACACATCTGAATTCATATGGTTTCGCAACAACAACTGTCAAACAAGCCTGCGCTCGCAGTCGTGCAAATCCTTAAACCAACCGCAGTTTTCTTCCGATGTATATGTGCATATAGATGTCACCGATATGACCACCCTACGGGTGATGAGGAGGTTGGGGGGGAAAGGTGGAGGCGGTCGATTTGCGATGGCTGTGCTCTTTGGTGGTTGCTTCGCGTTTCTATTGTCGCGCACATCTGTCAATCTATCTACCGACCTACTTATCTCATTACCTATGAGGTCTATCTGTCTATATGTCTATCTATACGTCTATGTCTACCTGTCTGTCAATATGTCTATGTGTCTATCGGTCTATCTATCGAGCTACCTGTCCATCTTTCGAGCTATCTATCTATCTATCTAACTATCCGCCTACCTATTTAACTATCTATCTCCCTATCTATCCATCTATGGTGGTGAGTGGTCGTGGTGGTGGTGGTGGTGATGGCGGTGGCGGCGATGATGGTGACGCCGCGCCAGTCCCCCAGTGCCGCCGCTGCGCCGCATCGACTCGACTCAGAGCTGGCACTTCGCGAAGCATCGGCCCACACAGGCCTGGCAGAGCCTGGGCCTATACCTCCGTCTTTGTCGGCGAGCTCGGTCGCACGGAAGCTGGCGCTTGCCCGTGCTCGAGCGCTGGCGGGCGCAGCTGCCACCCGCGCGAAAAGAGAAGCTCTATCGGGACACCTCTCTTGTCAACCATCGGGAGAACCATCGGGGCAATCTACGTACCTATACGACCACCCTTCGGGTGATAAGGAGGTTCGGGCGGGGTGGAGGAACCAACGTCTCACTCGATCGGTCTCACTATCGATCTCACAATCGATCTCACTATCGGTCTCGCTCGATCGATCTCACTCAATCGATCTCATAATCGATCTCACTCGATCTATTTCATTCGATCGAACTCACAATCGATCTGACTATCGATCTGACTATCGATCCCACAATCGATCCCACTATCGATCTCACTATCGATCTCACAATCGATCTCACATTCGCTCTCACTATCGATCTCACTATCGATATCACAATCGATCTCGCAATCACTGTCATCATCATCAACATCATCGTCATCAACGCCATCAACATCATCATCAACATCGGGACACCACCATCAGCATCATCACCTCATCACCGTCATCATCAACATCATCATCACCATCGTCATCATCGGGACACCGTCATCGTCACCATCAGCATCATCAACATCATCATCAGCGGGACACCATCATCATCATCGGAGCACCACCATCATCATCATCATCTCACCATCATCATCATCATCAACATGAACAACATCATCAACACCATCAGCATCGGGACAACATCATCATCAACAACATCATCATCATCAACATCATCATCATCAGGACACCATCCGCATCGTCACCATCATTATCATCATCATCATCATCATCATCATCATCATCATCGGGACACCATCATTGTCATCATCATCATCATCACCATCATCGGGCACCATCATCAAAATCATCATCATCACCTCATCATCATCCTCATCATCAACATCATCATCATGATCACTGGGACACCATCGTCGTCATCACCATCATCAACATCATCATCATCATCATCGGACACCATCATCATCACCATCATCATCAGTCGCGTCATCATCAACCTCATCCTCATCCTCATCCTCATCCTCATCCTCATCCTCATCCTCATCCTCATCCTCATCCTCATCATCATCATCATCATCATCATCGGGACACCAACATAATCATCATCATCTTCATCATCACCATCATCATCTCATGATCAACTCATCATCATCAACATCAGCATAATCATCAACATCATCATCATCATCATCATCGGGACACCATCATCATCAACATCATCATCATCGGGACACCATCATCATCATCAACACCATCACCACCACCATC
The DNA here is from genome assembly GCA_963575745.1 of Prorocentrum cordatum. Taxonomy (NCBI): domain Eukaryota; class Dinophyceae; order Prorocentrales; family Prorocentraceae; genus Prorocentrum; species Prorocentrum cordatum. The sequence goes on from CAUYUJ010018927.1 coordinate 29,017, forward strand.
ATCATCAACATCGTCAACAACATCATCATCATCATCATCATCATCATCATCATCATCATCGTCATCATCATCATCATCGTAATCATCATCGCCATCATCATCATCACCGGGACGACATCATTATCACGACCATCACCATCACCATCATCATCATCAGCATCAACATCATCGACATCATCATCATCATCATCATCATCATCATCATCATCGTCATCGTCATCGTCATCGTCATCGTCATCATCGTCATCTTCATCTTCATCATCATCATCATCATCATCATCATCATCATCATCATCATCATCATCATCATCATCATCATCATCATCATCATCGGGACACCGACGGGACACCAGCGGGACACCGGCGGGACACCGCGGGCCACCGGCCCCCGGACAGAAATCATTTGGTCCAGCCGCGCCTCAGCCGGAGGCGGGACACGGGCGGGACACCGGCGGGACACCGCGGGCCACCGGCCCCCGGAAAAGAATCATTTGGTCCGGCCGCGCCTCAGCCGGAGGAGAATTTCTTCTCGCCCGCCCACGCAGCTTCGCCTCGCCCGCACGCACGGGACGCACGAACACGCAACCGAAACCGATTTCCCGGTAGGGGGGCTCTCCGTTCCACTTCGATCTCACCCCCTCACCTCCGATCTATCTATCTATCTATCTATCAACCTGTCTATCTACCTAGAATTATGCCTATCGGCCTCTCAAATTGTCTATCTGCCACTGTGTATCCACCTATCTGGAACAACCTTCAGGACACCAATCAGGACACCCATCGGGACAACCATCTGGACAACCATCGGGACAACCGTCGGGACAATCATCGGGTCAACCATCGGGGCAGCCATCGGGACAACCATCGGGACAACCATCGGGGCAACCGTCGGGATAACCATCGGGACAACCGTCGGGACAACCATCGGGACAACCATCGGGACACCCATCGGGACGACCATCGGGGCAACCATCGGGACAGCCATCGGGACAGCCATCGGGGCAACCATCGGGGCACCCATCGGGACAGCCATCAGGACAGCCGTCGGGGCAACCGTCGGGACAACCATCCGGACAACCGTCGGGGCAACCATCGGGACAACCATCGGGGCACCCATCGGGACACCCATCGGGGCAACCATCGGGACAACACCATCGGGACAACACCATCGGCTCAACACCATCGGGACAACCATCGGGACAACCATCGGGTCAACCATCGGCTCAACCATCGGGACAACCATCGGGACGACCATCGGGACAGCCAACGGGACACCCGTCGGGACAACCATCGGGACAACCATCGGGACAGCCACTGGGACAGCTATCGGGACACCCATCGGGACAACCATCGGGACAACCAGCGGGACAACCAGCGGGACACCCATCGAGACAATCATTGGGGCAACCACCGGGACAATCCACCCCTCACACGTTTCGCGGCCCCATAGGGAGCTCCACCGACGGCCCCAATGGTTGCGTTCGCATGCGCCCACCGAATTTTTTTTGGCACGCCTCTCACGCGTTTAGTGGCCCCAGAGGGAATTCCACCGACGGCCCAAGTGGCTGCTTTCGCGTGCGCCCACAAGACAAATTTTAGCACACTCCTTATATGTTTTGTGGCCCTAGAGGGAGCTCCTCCGAATGCGGTGCGTATAGCGACAGTGCTCACAATTGCATATGGTTGGGTCCTGCGCCAAACTATTTCCCCACCATCCTGTGGCGTTGGGTCCTCGTTTTGAAGAGACGGTCCCCGCGTCCTTCCTCTCCTCCTCCTCCTCCCCCTCCCTCGTCCCTGCGTTTCACCCACCCATTACAGCGTCCCGTGGCCCCATAAAGGGGGCCCCAAGGAAGGTCCCAGTGGCACCGCCCGCATGCGTCCGCCACCACCCAGCACAGCCCTTGCTCCCTGCGTTTCACCCACACAGTACAGCGTCTCGTGGCCCCATCTAGGGGCTCCACCGAAAGTCCCAGTGGCAACGCCCGCATGCGTCCGCCACCACCCAGCACAGCTCTTGCTCCCTGCGTTTCACCCACCCAATACAACGTTTCGTGGCCCCAACAGGGAGCGCCACCGAAGGTCCCAGTGGCACCGCCCGCATGCGCCCGCCACCACCCAGCACAACCTTTGCTCCTTGCGTTTCACCCACACAGTACAGCGTCTCGTGGCCCCAAAAAGGGGCTCCACCGAAAGTTCCAGTGGCGACGCCCGGATGCGTCCGCCACCACCCAACACAGCCCTTGCTCCCTGCGTTTCACCCACGCAATACGGCATCTCGTGACCCCATAGGGAGCGCCACCGAAGGTCCCGGTGGCACCGCCCGCATGCGTCCGCTACCACCAAGCACAGCCCTTGCTCCCTGCGTTCCACCCACCCAATACAGCGTTTCGTGGCCCCATAGGGAACCCCACCGAAGGTCCCAGTGGCACCGCCCGCATGCGTCCGCCACCACCCAGCACAGCCCTTGCTCCCTGCCTTTCACCCACTCACTACAACGTCTCGTGGTCCCATAATGGGCTCCACCGGAAGTCCCAGTTGCAACGCCCGCGTGCGTCCGCCACCACCCAGCACAGCTCTTGCTTCCTGCGTTTCGCTCACCCAGTACAGCGTCCCGCTGCCCCATAAGGAGCGCCACCGAAGGTCCCAATGGCACCGCCCGCATGCGTCCACCACCACCCAGCACAATTGCGGCATTCACAACTGCATATGGTTGGGTCCTTCGCCAAGTTATGTTTTGTCGCAACACTTTTCCTCACACCGTTTTTTCCCAACCATCCTGTGGTGTTGGGTCCTCGTTTTGAAGAGACGGTCCCCGCGTTCTCCTCCTCTTCCTCCTCCTCCCCCTCCTCCTCTCCGCCGCCCTGCGTTTCACCCACCCAGTACAACGTTTCGTGGTCCCATAAGGAGTACCACCGATGGTCCCAGTGCTACCGTCCGCATGCGTCCCGCACACCCAGCACAACGTTTCGTGGCCCCATAGGGAGCCCCACCGAAGGTCCCAACAGCGTTTCGTGGCCCCATAGGGAGCTCCACCGAAGGTCCCAGTGCTACCGTCCGCATGCGTCCCGCACACCCAGTACAGCGTTTCCTGGCCTTCCTCCCCGTCTTCCCTGCGTCTCGGCCACCCAATACAGCGCTTCGTGGCCCCATAGGGAGCCCCACCGAAGTCCCAGTGCTACCGTCCGCATGCGTCCCACACACCCAGTACAGCGTTTCGTGGCACCATAGGGAGCCCCACCGAAGGTCCCAGCGCTGCCGTCCGCATGCGTCCTGCACACCCAGTGCAGCGTTTCGTGGCCCCATAGGGAGCTCCACCGAATGCCCCAGTGCCCCCGTCCGCATGCGTCCCGGAAGCCCAATTTGGCATTGTCACCCACCCAATGCAGCGTTTCGTGGCCCCATAGGGAGCTCCATACGTCCCGGAAACCAAATGTGGCATTTTCACTCAGCACAGCCCTTGCTCCCTGCGTTTCACCCACGCAATACAGCGTCTCGTGGCCCCATAGGGAGCGCCACCGAAAGTCCCGGTGGCACCGCCCGCATGCGTCCGCTACCACCAAGCACAGCCCGTGCTCCCTGCGTTCCACCTACCCAATACAGCGTTTCGTGGCCCCATAGGGAACCGCACCGAAGGTCCCAGTGGCACCGCCCGCATGCGTCCGCCACCACCCAACACAGCCCTTGCTCCCTGCGTTTCACCCGGCAACGCCCGCATGCGTCCGCCACCACCCAGCACAGCTCTTGCTTCCTGCGTTTCACTCACCCAGTACAGCGTCCCGTTGCCCCATAAGGAGCGCCACCGAAGGTCCCGGTGGCACCGCCCGCATGCGTCCACCACCACCCAGCACAATTGCGGCATTCACAACTGCATATGGTTGGGTCCTTCGCCAAGTTATGTTTTGTCGCAACACTTTTCCTCGCACCGTTTTTTCCCAACCATCCTGTGGTGTTGGGTCCTCGTTTTGAAGAGACGGTCCCCGCGTTCTCCTCCTCTTCCTCCTCCTCCCCCTCCTCCTCTCCGCCGCCCTGCGTTTCACCCACCCAGTACAACGTTTCGTGGTCCCATAAGGAGCACCACCGATGGTCCCAGTGCTAACGTCCGCATGCGTCCCGCACACCCAGCACAACGTGGCCCCATAGGGAGCCCCACCGAAGGTCCCAGTGCTACCGTCCGCATGCGTCCCGCATACCCAGTACAGCGTTTCGTGGCACCATAGGGAGCTCCACCGAAGGTCCCAGTGCTACCGTCCGCGTGCGTCCCGCACACCCAGTACAGCGTTTCGTGGCCCTCCTCCCCCTCCTCCCCGGGTTTCACCCACCCATTACAGCGTCTCGTGGCCCCATAGGGAGCCCCACGGAAGGTCCCAGTGCTACCGTCCGCATGCGTCCCGCACACCCAGTACAGCGTTTCGTGGCCCCATGGGGGGCACCACCGAAGTCCCAGTGCTACCGTCCGCATGCGTTTCGCACACCCAGTACAGCGTTTCGTGGCACCATAGGAAGCTCCACCGAAGGTCCCAGTGCTACCGTCCGCATGCGTCCCGCACACCCAGTACAGCGTTTCGTGGCCCCATAGGGAGCCCACGGAAGGTCCCAGTGCTACCGTCCGCATGCGTCCCGCACACCCAGTACAGCGTTTCGTGGCCCCATAGGGAGCCCCACGGAAGGTCCCAGTGCTACCGTCCGCATGCGTCCCGCACACCCAGTACAGCGTTTCGTGGCCCCATGGGGGGCACCACCGAAGTCATTGCTACCGTCCGCATGCGTCCTGCACACCACGTACAGCGTTTCGTGGCCCCATAGGGAGCTCCACCGAAGGCCCCAGTGCCCCCGTCCGCATGCGTCCCGGAAGCCCAATTTGGCATTGTCACCCACCCAGTGCAGCGTTTCGTGGCCCCATAGGGAGCTCCATCCAAGGCCCCAGTGCCACCGTCCGTATGCGTCCGGGAAATGTAATTTGGCGTTTTCACCCGCGCAGTTCAGCGTTTCGTGGCCCCATACGGGGCTCCACCGAAGCCCCCAGTGGGACCGTCCGCATGTGTCCCGGAAACCAAATTTGGCATTTTCACTCACTCAAGCGAGCGCTTCGTGGCCCCATAGGGAGCTCCACCGAAACCCTCAATGGGACCGTCCGCATGCGTCCCGGAAGCCCAATTCGGCACACCACCCACACAGTACAGCGTTCCCCTCCGCCCAGTGCAGCGCTTTGTGGCCCCATAGGGAACTTTATCGAAACAGATATTCACAATTACGGTATCCACAACTGCATATGGTTGGGACCTTCGCCAGGATAACTTTCCAATCGTTCTGTGGTGTTGGGTCATTCCCAACCAACCTATCTTCTCGGGTCCTCGTTTTGAAGAAACCTCGCCCCGCGTTCCTCTCCTCCTCCTCCTCCTCCTCCTCCTCTACCTCCTCCTCCTCCCCCTTCCTTTCTCCTCCCGTCATCATCATCGTCAGCATCATCATCACCATCAGCGTCATCATCATCATAATCATCATCATCGTCATCATCATCATCATCATCGTCGTCGTCGTCGTCATCGTCGTCATCATCATCACCATCATCACGACCGTCATCATCACCAGCATCATCACATATGTCGGCACACCCCTCACACGTTTCGTGGCCCCATAGGAAGCTCCACCGAAGGCCCCAGTGCCACCGCCCGCATGCGTCCCCCACACCCATGTCGGCACATCCCTCACACGTTTCGTGGCCCCACAGGGAGCTCCACCGAAGGCCCCAGTGCCGCCGCCCGCATGCGTCCCCCACACACACACACACATTTCGGCACACCTCTCACACGTTTCGTGGCACCATGGGGAGCTCCACCGAAGGCCCCAGTGCCACCGCCCGCATGCGTCCCCCACACTAATTTCGGCACGCCCTTTTACACGTTTCGTGGCCCCATAGGGAGCTCCACCGAAGGCCCCAGTGCCACCGTCCGCATGCGTCCCCCGCACCCATTCCGGCACACCCCTTGTATGTTTCGCGGCCCCATCAGGGGGCTCCACCGAAGGCCCCAATGCCACCGCCCGCATGCGTCCCCCACGCCCATTTCGGCACACCCCTCGCACGTTTCGTGTCCCCATATGGTTCTCCACCGAAGGCCCCAATGCCACCGCCCGCATGCGCCCCCTCCCCCCCCCCACACCCACCCACCCACCCACCCACCCACCCACCCACCCACGCACACACA
>CAUYUJ010018927.1:35319-82819 GCA_963575745.1 Prorocentrum cordatum
AGTAGTCGTAGTCGTAGTTAAAGTAGTAGTAAGAGTATCAGTAATTAGTAGTAGTAGTACGGAGTAGTAGTAAGTAGTAGTAAGTAGTCGTAAGTAGTAGTAGTAGTAGTATTAAGTAGTAGTAGTAGTAAAAGTTAAACAACAAAAAAAAGTTAGTAGTAGTAGTAAGTAGTAGTAGTAGTTAGTAGTGGTAGTCGAGCAGTAGTAGTAGTAGTGTAAGTAGTAGTAGTAATCCTACACTCTTGTACTGGTAGTAGTGGTAGTAGTAGTAAGTAGTATAGTAGTAGTAGTAGTAGTAGTAGTAGTAGTAGTAGTAGTGTATAAGTAAAGTAGAAGTAGTAGTAGTAGTAGTAGTAGTAGTAGTATAGTAGTAGTAAGTAGTAGTAGTAGTTAGTAGTAGTAGTAGTAGCAGTGTACTAGTAGTAGTAGTAGTAGTAGTAGTAGTAGTAGTAGTAGTAGTAGTAGTAGTAGTAGTAGTAGTAGTAGTAGTAGTAAAATTCGTAATATCATTACTAGTAGTAGTTATAATAGTAATGATAACAGAACTAATAACAATAATAATCGTAGTAGTAGTAGTAGTCGTAGTAGTAGTAGTAGTAGTAGTAGTAGTAGTAGTAGTAGTAGTAGTAGTAGTAGTGGTGGTGGTGGTGGTGGTGGTGGTGGTGGTGGTGGTGGTGGTGGTGGTGGTGGTGGTGGTAGTGGTAAGTGGTATTCGAAGGAATTTGGTGGTAATAATAATAGGAATCCGGAGGAATTCCCAATAATCCGAAAGAATCCGCAGGAATTCCAAAGAATCCGAAGGAATCCGGAAGAATTCCAGAGAAATTCCGAAGAATCAAAAAGACGGCTGAGGAACTCCGAAGAATCCAAAGGAGTCCGGAAGAATTCCGAAGGAGGAATCCAAAGGAATTCCGAAGGAGGATTCCAACGGAATTCCGAAGGAGGATTCGGGAGGAATTCCGAAGGAGGATTCCAAAGGAATTCCGAAGGAGGAATCCAAAGGAATCCCCAAAAAATCCGAAGGAATCCCAAGGAAATCCGAAGGAATCCTGAGGAATTCCAAGGGAATCCTGAGGAATTCCGAAAGCATCCGAAAGAATTCCGAAGGAATCGTAAGGAATTCCAAAGGAATCCCAAGGAATTCCGAACGAGTCCTAAAGAATCCGGAGGAATTCCGAAGAATTCGCAGGGATCCGGAGGAATTCCGAAGATCCCATCCGTGGTTGGAATTGGTCTCATTTTTGGTTGGGTTGGAATTGGTCTCATTTGTGGTTGGAATTGGTCTCTTTTCTGGTTGCAATTCGCCCCGAACGGTTGGAATTGGGACTAGTCGGTTGTAATTCGTACCACATCGGTCCCCCCCCACACACATTTCGGCACACCCTTCACACGTTTCGTGGCTCCATAGGGAGCTCCACCGAAGGCCCCAGTGCCACCGCCCGCATGCGTCCCCCACACCCAGGTCGTCGGCACACCCCTCACACGTTTCGTGGCCCCACACGGAGTTCCACCGAAGGCCCAGGTGCCACTGCTCGTTGCGTCCCCCACACCCATTTTCGGCACACCCCTCACACGTTTCGTGGCCCCACAGGGAGCTCCACCGTAGGCCCCAGTGTCACCGCCCGCATGCGTCCCCCACACACACATTTCGGCACACCCCTCACACGTTTCGTGGCCCCATAAGAATCTCCGCCGAAGGCCCCAGTGCCACCGCCCGCATGCGTCCCCCACACGAGTTTCGGCACACCCCTCACACGCTTTCTGGCCCCATAGGGGGCTCCACCGAAGGCGCCAATGCCACCGCCACCATGCGTCCGTCACATTCAAGGTTTCAGGGAACAGCTCCAGACCTCTGGCCAGAAGGAGGAGGCGGAGGAGGATGAGGAGGCCCGCTCTCCCCCCGTATGTATCTTGCTTTGCATTCGCGGGAGGCTCCATTCCGCCAGCGAGGGTCTTTCCGGTGTTCTCGCTGTGGTCGCTGTGAACGAGCGGTGAAGGGGTGGCGTGGTGGATGTCGTCGTCGCCGTCGTCGTCTTCGTCCGGCGGCGGCTCCGGATCGCCCCGCGGCATGCGGGCTGGCGGCCGTGGGCGCGCCGGGGATCTTCCGCATTCACGGGAACGTGGCCGACCACGGGCTTGCGAAGTGCTCGTCCAGGCAGGCCGCGCTCCCGCCCAGGGGGCGGCCGCCACGAGGTCGGGAACGGCCAGAAGGAGGACGACGACTGGTGGCTGGAGCTCTATGTGCTGCTCTCGCGCGCCACGCGCCACGAGGACCTCCTGCTCATGCGGGCGCCGCGCATCGAGTTCTTCCTGGCAGGGCCGCCGGAGGGCTTGCGGAAGCAGCTGGAGCAGTTTGCGGCGCGCACGAAGCAGCGCAGGAGGGAGGCGACGGCCCTCGCCAGGGAGCTCGGCTTCACCGAATTTATCCGCGAGGCCTGACCTGAGGAACGCCCCCCCCCGAGCCGCGCCTTTTCTCGACCGCCCAACCACTTGTTTGGCCTCGCGCCGCGGACGACCCGCGCGCGTCGCCGGGACCTCCCGGGGCGACCAGCGCGCGTCGCGGGAACTCCGTGCTGCGTTCTTCCCTGCGCCTCGCTCGCCCGTCGTCGCTTTGCCCAGCGGTCAGAGCCTTGCCCGCTATCAGCCAGCCAGCTAACCACCAAGCCGCGCAGCGGACGACCCGCGCTGCGCCCGCAGCTTTGGACTTTGGACTGCGCGGGCAAAGAGCGGGGAAAAAAAAGGGAAGGAAGCGGGCGCGATCCTCCTGAGGGGCGTGCCGACATGGGCGTCGCGGCGTGCGGACGCTGCCGCTGGGGTTCCCGCGGAAGATTTCTGCGGCGGCCACGCTCAATGTCACGAGTGCACAAACAGGCATACCCGAACCAGTCGCAGTCATATACATGTACACGAGGCGTCGCCATGATCGCATTTCATTCGTGGTGCAAACATATTCGCTCGCGCGCAGACTCATTCACACTTCGACTCACTCGCGCTCAGATTCACCCGCGCTCAATCTCTCGTAATTCGACCAATCGTTTTCCTTCGTGTTGTGTACCCCGCCACATTTCGGCACGCCCTTTCTACGGTTCGTGGGCACCACCGAAAAAGCTACTCACAATTGCGGTTATCACAACTGCATATGATTGGGTCCTTCGCCAGGATAATGGTTTTGAGAGGACGGCCCCTGCGTTCCTCCTCCTCCTCCTTCCTCCCCCTCCTCCCTCCTCCCTGCGATTCACCCGCTCAGTACATGTTTTCGTTGCCCCATAGGGAGCTCCACCGAAGGTTCCAATGGCACCGCCCGCATGCGCCCCCTACGCCCAATTCGGCACACCCCTTACACGCTTCGTGGCCCCATAGGGAGCTCCTCCGAAGGCCCCAATGCCACCGCCCGCATGTGTCCCCTACAGCCAATTTAGCACACCCCTCACACGTATCGTGGCCCTATGGGGAGCTCCACCGAAGGCCCCAGTGCCACCGCTCGCGTGCGTCCCTCGAACCCAATGTGGCATACCTATACGACCACCCTTCGGGTGATAAGGAGGTTCGGGGGGGGGGGGGGGAGGAGGAACCAACGTCTCACTCGATCGGTCTCACTATCGATCTCACTATCGATCTCAGTATCGGTCTCGCTCGATCGATCTCCCTCGATCGATCTCACAATCGATATCACTCGATCTATCTCACAATTGATCTGACTATCGATCTCACAATCGATCTCACAATCGATTTCATAATCGATATCACATTCGGACCCACTATCGATCTCACTATCGATATCACAACCGCTATCACAATCAACGTCATCATCATCAACAATTACATCAACATCAACATCATCATCACCAACATCATCATAATCGGAACACCGTCCTCATCATCAACACCAACATCACCATCATCACAGTCATCACTATCATTGGGGCACCACCATCATCATCATCACCAGCATCACAATCACGATCATCATCAACACCATCATCATCAGCATCATCGGGACACAGTCACCGTCATCATCATCATCAGCAGCATCATCATCGGAACACCATCATGATCACCATCGTTATCATCATCATCATCATGGGGACACCATCATCATCATCATCTCATCCTCATCATCGACATCATCACCATCAGCATCATCAACATCATCATCAACATTATCATCGTCGTCAACATCGGGGCACCATCATCATCATCATCATCATCATCATCATTACCAACATCAGCATCAACATCATCATCATCATCCTCATCATCATCACCATCGGGACGCCATCATCATCAACATCATCATCATCACCATCATAATAATCATCATCATCGGGACGAGATAATCATTATCAACCTCATCATCATCAACATCATCATCATCGGGACACACTCATAATCAGCATCATCAACATCAACATCATCATCATACTCATCATCATCGGGACCATCAGCATCATCATGAGCATCATCATGATCATCATCATCATCACACACCAACATCGTCATCATCATGATCATCAACATAATCATCATGATCATCATCATCCTCATCATCGGGACACCATCAGCATCATCATCATCATCACCATCATCATCGTCATCATCATCATCGTCATCATCATCATCATCATCAATATCATCATCATCATCATCATCATCATCATCATCATCATCATCATCATCATCATCATCATCATCATCATCATCGGGACACCATCATCATCATCATCGTCCTCATCATCATCATCAGCATCTCCATCATCATCACCATCGTCATCATCATCATCAGCAGCATCATCATCATCATCATCAGCATCACCATTCTCATCATCATCATCATCATCATCATCATCATCATCATCATCATCATCATCATCATCATCATCATCATCATCATCATCGCGGGACACCGCGGGACACCGGCGGGACACCGCGGGGCACCGCAGGACACCGCGGGACACCGCGGGACACCGGCGGGACACCGGCGGGACGCCGCGCGCCACCGGCCGCCCGGTGGAGAATCATTTGGTCCGGCCGCGCCTCAGCCACAGGAGACTTTCCTCTCGCCCGCCCACGCAGCTTCGCCTCGCCCGTACGGCACGCAAGAACACGAAACCGAAATCGATTTCCCGGTAGGGGGGCTCTCCGTTCCACTTCGATCTCACCCCCTCACCTCCGACCCCTCACATGTTTCGGCTCCATAAGGGGGTCCACCGAAGGCCCCAGTGCCACCACCCGCATGCGTCCCCCACACCCATGCCGGGACACCCTACACACGCTTCGTGGCCCCATGGGGAGCTCCACCGGAGGCCCCAATGCCACCGCCCGCATGCGTCCCTTACACCCAATTCGGCACACCCCTCACACGTTTCGTGGCCCCATGGGGAGCTCCACCGAAGGCCCCAGTGCCACCGCCCGCATGCGTCCCCCACACCCAATTCGGCACACCCTTTTACACGTTTCGTGGCCCCATAGGGAGCTCCACCGAAGGCCCCAATGCCACCGTCCGCATGCGCCCCCCGCACCCATGTCGGCACACCCCTCACACGTTTCGCGGCCCCATGAGGGGGCTCCACCGAAGGCCCCAATGCCACCGCCCGCATGCGCCCCCCCCCCACACCCATTTCGGGACACCCCTCACACGTTTCGTGGCCGCATAAGGAGCTCCAGCGAAAACTCCGGTGCCACTGCCCGCATGCGTCACCCACGCGCACTCTGGCACACCCCTCGCGCGTTTCGTGGCCCCATAAAGGAGCTCCACCGAAGGCGCCAGATGCGTTCGCGTGCGTCCACCACACCTATTTCAGCGCACCCCTCACACGTTTCGCGGACCCATAAGGAGCTCCACCGACGGCCCCAATGGCTGCGTTCGCATGCGCCCACCGCACCTTTTTCGGCACACTTCTCACGAGTTTCGTGGCCCCATAGGGAATTCCACCGACGGCCCCACTGGCTGCTTTCGCATGCGCCAGCCAAAACAGATAGCACGCTCTTCATACGTTTCGTGGCCCTATAGAGAGCTCCTCCGAATGCGGTGAATAACACGACGGTGCTCACAACTGCATATGGTTGGGTCCTTCGCCGCGCTAATTTACGCAATGTTCTTTATGCAATGTTTGTTTGTGCGCAAATTGTGTGTGCATGTTTTCCCCAAGCATCCTGTGGTGCTGGGTCCTCGTTTTGAAAAGACGGTCCCCGCGTTCCTTCCTCCTCCCTCCTCCCCCTCCCCCTTCCTCCCTCCTCCCTGTGTTTCACCCACCCAGTACAACGCTTCGTGGCCACATAGGGAGCTCCACCGAAGGCCCCAGTGCCACCGCCCGCATGCGTCAACCACCACCCAGCACAGCCCTTCCTCGGTGCGTTTCGCCCACCCAATACAGCGCTTCTTCGTGGCCCCATAGGGAGCTCCACCGAAGGCCCCAGTGCCGCCGCCCGCATGCGTCAACCACTACCCAGCACAGGCCTTCTTCCTTGTGTTCCACCCACCCAGAACAACTTTCGTGGCCCCATCGGGAGCTCCACGAAAAGGTCCCAGTGGGACCGCTCGCATGCGTCAACCACCACCCAACACAGCACTTCCTCCTTGTGTTTCACCCACCCAGTACAACGCTTCGTGGCCACATAGGGAGCTGCACCGAAGGTCCCCGAGGGACCGCCCGCATGCGTCAACCACCACCCCGCACAGCCCTTCGTCCCTGCGTTTCACCCACCCAATACAGCGCTTCTTCGTGGCCCCATAGGGAGCTCCACCGAAGGCCCCAGTGCCACCGCCCGCATGCGTCAACCACCACCCAACACAGCCCTTCTTCCCTGCGTTTCACCCTTCCAGTACAGCGCTTCGTGGCCCCATAAGGAGCTCTACCGAAGGTCCCAGTGGCACCGCCCGCATGCGTCAACCACCGCCCAGCACAACGCTTCGTGGCCCCACAAGGGGGCTCCACAAAGGGCCGCACTGGCACCGCCCGCGTGCGTCATCCCCACCCAGGACAACGTTTCATGGCCCCATAGGGAGCTCCACCGATGGTCCCAGTGGGATCGCCCGCATGCGTCCCCCCCACCCAGTACAGCGCTTCGTGGCCCAATAGGGAGCTCCACCGAAGGCTCCAGTGGCTTTGCCCGCATGCGTCGCCCCAGCCTAGTACAGCGCTTCGCGGCCCCATAGATAGCTCCACCGAAGGCCACAGTGGCACCGCCCGCATGCGTCACCCCCGCCCAATGCAGCGTTTCGTGGCTCCATAGGAAGCTTCACCGAAGGCCCCAGTGACACCGCCCGCATGCGTCAACCACCAGCCGGTGCAACGCTTCGTGGCTCCATAGGGAACTCCACCGAAGACCCAGCGGCACCGCCCGCATGCGTCACCCCACCCAGTACAACGTTTCGTGGCCCCATAGGGTGCTCCAGCGAAAGCCCCAGTGGCACCGCCCGCATGCGTCACCCCCACCTAGTGCAGCGTTTCGAGGCCCAGAAGCTCCACCGAAGGTTCCAGTGGCACCGCCCGCATGCGTCACCCCCACCCAGTACAGCGTTTCGTGGCCCCATAGGGAGCTCCACCGAAGTCCCCAGTGGCACCGCCCGCATGCGTCACACCCCACCCAGCACAGCGCTTCGTAGCCCCATACGGAGCTCGATCAACGGGAGGCCCAAGTGGATGCACTCGCATGCGTCACCCCCGCCCAATGCAGCGCTTCGCGGCCCCATAGGAGCACTATCGAAGGCCCCAGTGGCGATGTTTGCATGCGTTCCCCCCACCCAGCACAGCACTGCGTGGCCTCATGGGGAGCTTCACCGAAGGTCCCGGTGGCTGTACTCGCATGCTCTTCCCCGCCCATTACACCGTTTCGTTGCCCCATAGGGAGCTCCACCGAAGGCCCCAATGGTGGCCCCGCCCCAGTGCGGCGCGCCCCTCACACTTCCCCATATCGCGTTCCGCCTAAAGCACCAGTAGCAGGGCAGCGCCTACGTGGCGGCCCCGCCCCACATCGGCACCCGCTTCGCATGCTTCAATGCCCCGTGAGGAGATCCTCCGAAGGCGATGCCTGCAACGACGGCGCACTCACTTCGCCAGGGTAATTTGTTACGTCGTGTTTTCTATGCAATGTTCCCTTCGTGGTGTTTTACGCTTTGTGTTTGAGCAAGCGCCTTTCAATCATCGTCCTTGGAGGCGCGCGCTAAAACATTGCGTAGAAAACACTGCGTAGGAACCCACCTTGGGTTCCGCGTTTCGGGACAACTTTCGGGTTTCGGTTTTCTGGCTTCGAATTTCGGGCTTTTGGGGTCCACGTTTCGGGCCAGCTTTTCGGTTTCGATTCTCTGGCTTCGGACTTCCGATGGGCTGGCTATCGGGTTTCGGTTTCTGGCTTCCGATTTATTTGGTTCCGCGTTTCGGGCCGGCTTTCGGGTTTCGGTTTTCTGGCTTCGGATTTATTCACCCTCACTCGCGTTGATTAGCAGAGGGAGGGAAGGAAGGGAGACGCACCGTTTTGGCGACGACCGCGAGCACAGCCGCAGGCTCTCCGCCCGCCCATTCCTCGATGCGCGGGAACAGTTAAAGTTGAGGGGTGGGTGGTGGAAAAGGCACAAGCTAGCTGAAACAGCTGCGGGAGGGAAGGAAGAGGAGGAAGACAGGGGAGCAGCCGTTGCGCTGCCGTGGGTGAATACCCCTGTTTAAGCAAGCCTAAACAAAACACTATTCACCCTCACTCGCGTTGATTAGCAGAGGGAGGGAAGGAAGGGAGACGCGCCGTTTTGGCGACGACCGCGAGCACAACCGCAGGCTCTCCGCCCACGCTGACCCGGGGTCCCGCACCGCGGCGCCTCCGACCCTCCTTGAAACTGGGACGGGCCCAGCTCCATCCTCCTTAAACGACGGGTGGGCCCTAGTGGTCCGCCCAAGGTGGTGTCCTGAAACTGTAGACCCCGGCGCGCCCCGGGAACGGCCCTGCTAGGCAGAGCAGGGCAAAGTCCAACCAGGCGCCGCGCGCCAGGGCGCGCGGGAAAACGCGCGCGGGGAAGCAGGGGCGCCACCGCCGACCCTCCGGTGGGCAAACTGCTCACAGGCAGGGGGCGGGGCCCCACGAGTCGATTAAACAATGACCGCGGGCCAGCTCCACCGCCGAGCTCCACCTAGGGGGAGCTCCACTCCAGGCGCACCGGGGCATGTCCGCGCAGTGCGCCGCGAGGGGCGGGGAGGGGAGAGTGACCGGGGCCGCGCGGGGGCCGCCCTGCCCGCATCCTGTGCAGCCGCTTAACACGTTCATGACTCGGCGGCTGGCGTGCGCGCAGGGGGGCCCAAAAACGCGGAGCCACCCATCCAGAGGGAGGAGGGTCCGTGGTGAATTAAAGGGGAGGGCCACCCGCCTCTCGGACGCCCGCACAAGGCCAGGTCCGGCTCAGTCCGTCTCCTCCAGCTGCAGTATCGCCTCCGCCGGGGGCTCCGGGGTCGCCCCCCGTGCACGGCTGGTAGGGGCCCCCCCCTTGTCCCGTGCGGCGGTCTCCCCAGCCTCGCGGGGGGGGCGGGGCATCCCGCCCTGGGCTGGTCTCGGGGCTTCTGCCTCCGGCCGGGTCACTTCCAGGCTCCTCCGCATGGCTGCCTCCCTCGTCTCCTGCAACTTCTCCATGACCTCGGGGATCCTGTACTCCCTCCCGGTGGACGGGTTGGTATTGGTCTGAACACCTACCCCGAACGTGTCCTTCAGGTACTCCGCCGCGATCCGCCCGTTGGTCGGGCCCAGTCCCGCCTGGGCCATGCGGCTGAAGTCCTCCAGGTGGAACGGGCGCTCTCCACCAGGGGAGGAGGAGGCCCCCGCCCTCTGCTCGTCGACGAGGATCTCCACCAGGACCTGCAGGACGTGGCGGAAGCCGCCACCCCTCGGGGCTTGCCGCCACGCGTCCGACCAGAATAGCTCCCGGGCCTCGAAGGTGCCATCCTCCTCGTGGCCCCTCTCCGACCAGAGGCTCTGGCGCGGCTGGAAGCGCCTTCCTCCGCCCGGGGCCGGAGGGCTTCCTCCCCCCGGCACGCTGCGCCCGAGGCGCTCCCCGTCCGCGTCACCGGCCGGGCCGTCGGGTGACTCTTCTGCTCCCCTCGCGGCCTTCTCCCTCTCAGAGGCCTCCAGGGCGATCTGGGGCTGGAGCTCCTCCACCGCGTCGGAGGCGGGTTCCTCCGGGGCCTGCGGCGGGGCCTGCTCCTCGGCCGGCGCCGCCGGCTCCGCCTCCTGGGGTCCCTGCTCCTCGGCCGGGGGTGCCGGCTCGGGCTCCGGGGGCCCTTCCTCCGGCAGCTGGAAGTGCGGGTGCCTGGACTGGGCGCCCTCCGGGGGCTCGGGTGATTCGGCCGGCCCCTCCAGCCTGGGCCCGTCCTCCGCCGCGCCCTGAGCCGGGCTGGCGGCCCCGACAGGGTCGGCCTCGCCCTTCTGGTCCGCCCCCCCTTCCGGCTCCGCGCCCCCGCCTCCCCGCCCCTCCTCAGCGGGTGCGTCCTGAGGCGGCTCCGCGCCCTGATCTGGGAGGGGTCTCCCGCCCCCGCTCTCCGCGTCAGCGGGGTGCCCCCCCGCGGCCCCGTCCGCCTCCCCGCCGGCGACGGGCTCCGCGGTCTTCCGAAGCGGCGGGGGGGGGAGGCGTCCCGTTCGGAGGTTTTGCTCATCCCGGTGCGCCCTGAGGTGCTGGGGGACTGGGCCCTGGACCAGGTGCATCAGCCTGTAGACCTCCCGCGCCTCCACGAAGAACAGCAGCATGTGCTTCGGGTGGTAGTAGACCGTCTCCGTGCCTCCCTCCTCCAAGCGGAGCGGGAGGGCGCGGTGGGTGTCCAGGCTCCGCGGGCACCCATCAAACTGGATCCACTCATCCCCCCCGACCCGACTGGTGGAGTCCAGCCATGCCGCCAGCTCCGGGGGAAAGTGGCCTATCTCCTGCAGGACCTCGGGCTTCCACAGCTCCACCCAGCTTGTGGGGGCGGGCGCCCTGATGGCGTAGCCGCCCGTCGGCAGCATGGGGGTGCGCGCCCAGTCCGCCGCCATCCCTTCCGGGATCCAGCTGGCCACCCAGTCGTAAGGGTCCTCGTCGGGGTCCTCCTCATACGCTCCTCTTGCGCTCCCGCCCGACTCCCCCGACTCGTCCTGGGCTTCTCCCTGCGCCGGTCCGGCGGGGCCGGGGACGACCGGCGCGCTCCCGAGGCCTGCGGGTGCCGGGGGTGGCTCCTCCGGGGGAGGCTCTTCCGCCTCCCGCGCGGGGTCGGGCCCCCCCTCCGCCCGTCGCTGCGCCGGGACCACCTCGGGTCCCAGGGCCGCACGGAGGGCCCCCTCATGATCTCCCTCCTCGAGTAGCTTCTTCGCGGCCTCGGGCCTGCGGGTGAGCTCCGGGGGCCCGACCCCGGAGGCGAACGCGAGGGCGCGCCGCGACTCCGTGAGGAACGCCAGGTGAACCTCGGAGTACGACTCCTCCAGGGAGGCCACGAGGTCTTCGCGCGTGCAGCCCTGGGCGTCCCGGTCACCGGGCGTGTCGAGGACGCCCAACCTTGAGACTCCAATGCCGATCTATAGTGCGGGGTCGAACTATAATGCGGGGGTCGTACTTTTCTGCGGGTCGATCTATGTTCGGGCGCGCCGAAAATAGTTGGACCCGCCGTTTTGGGGCAAACGGGGCTTCAGCACCCATGCTCGCGCTCACCCCACTGGGAGGTGTCCAACATATACTTGAGCCGACAGCAATGAATGACAACGATACACGCAGAAGCGTTCTTTTCAAAGCATGCGCACAATCGGCTGGCCGCAGAACTTGGAGATGCATGCCGCTGAAAACGCTCTCATGGACCTCCTTTGGCCCCTCCTTCGACCAAATGCAGCTGCAGATCCACCGAAATCCTCATCCCTATAGTTCCAGTGCTTCGCTGGTTCACCGCCGCCCATGCACAGTTCTAAAAACATGTGAATTTTAGGCTTGACTTTAAAATGGGCAGGAAGCGCGTCTTGCAAAGCGGCCGTCTGCGTGGCAAACTTACTTGAATGCTCTCTAAGAGTGTCCACAGCAAAAGGGTGATTGTCAGAGAGTGCCTCGTAACACCGAGATAAGCTTTTCATCCCTGCGTGAATGGACGATTCTACAGCTGCCCGCTCGTCGACGCCATTCCTCCTATCAAGGAAAGCCTCCGCCATCTCCAATGCCCATGGAACCATGTGCCTGAGCATCCCCGCGCCGCACCTCATCTTAGCCGTCTTTGCTTTTTGTCCTTTCACAACGCCCCGCGTCAGTCTCGATAGGCGGCTGGTCTTCTCACCAGGCGGCTGCCTGTCGTAGAACGCCATCATGTGGCCATGCAGTGTGGAGACGCGGCCTTTCTGGGTAGTTCCAGCCACCTTTTTGTGCGTTACAAGATACCATATCAAGCCCCCTATGAAGTCAGCCGCTACTCCAAGATCAACAACGTGTAACCAATCTAGCTTCAGCAACTTTTCGTTCGCATACGGCACTTGGAAGAGAGGGCACACCTTCTCGCCTGAAGCGATAATCTTCGCAAGGACTTCTGGCCGTGTGCGTCGGTGCGTTCTCCGCGGCGCGTCTCTCCCAGTCTGCGATTTCACCTGCGGGGAGTAGCCAAAAACACTCCTCCTCCTCCTCCTCCTCCTCCACCCCTCCTCCTCCTCCTCCTCCACCCCCCCTGGAAGGGGCCGCAAAACGACGACGACGCACCCCCTCCCAGAGGGGATTTCCATCCTCCCCTGATGTGTTGCGCTCCCAGGGCCTCGTCCTTCTTGATGTTGCACAGGAAGCATACTTCGTCATCTTGCCAGCCAGGTAGCTTGAGCACCTCCTTCATCATCTTCCAGTCCCCTTTGATCTGGCAAAGCACTCCGCCAATTGGTAGGGTTGCATCGGCCACTTGTCGGCGCTTCCTCCATGCGTCCTGCGCGCCGAAGGGAGAGCCGTCGTGCCGTGCCGTCGGCCAGCGCTTCGCAGCCAAGTGAACAAAGCTCCACTGCACCACTGCAAAAACATCATCAAATGTGTTGGGGCCCACGTGCTCTTTGAGGAACGCTGTGATTGGGACCCGCATGTTTTTCCAGCGCCCCGCAGCCCCTGGCAACATGGGGCTGATGATCTCTGCGCTCATCGATCGGTCCCAGAAGCAAGGGGCCCCGTCCTGCCACACGCCCAGGGCCACCAGGTCGTTGCGACCACTCTCCGCCCTTGCTCTTTGCACGTGGCGCAGAGACACGCCGTCGAGACTCGACGTCTCCAGTAGCACGCTCCGCTCGCCAAAATGATGAAGTTGATGAAGTATTTCGTGAGGAAGCATCATCGCTAAGTCCATCAGTTGTTCTGTTTCAGACTTGGGGTCCCAGCCCCTCACCTGGCAGTGATAGAGCGGAGGCCGCCCTTTCCTGAAGAAATCCCGCCTGAACTTCCTGGCAGCGTTTTTCATGCCCGACGTTGACTCCGTAGTCTGCAGGTCGGAGAGACCTGTCGCAGATGCAGAGACGCAGTCATTGATCAGCTGAGCGCCGCGCTGCCCGCTGACCACGTTGCTGCTTATCAGGTCCTGCACGTTCGCTCTCAGCCGCCTCTCCGGCGGCAAGCCCAACCTGTCATAAGGCAACCGCCGTCTGGAAAGCATCCCGCGGCGCCCGCGGGAGACGGGCGCGAGCGCGGCGGCCTTGAGCCAGTGGCTGCGAACATGCGCGGCTGAGGCAAGGGGCCCTTGCCCTTTCCCGCGCCCCTCCTCCGCGCCCTCCTTCAATCCCTTTCATGCCCCTCCCCTCCTGCTAGTCCCTCCGTCAATGCAGTTACTGCCGATGATGCCAAGCCCCCCTCCCCCCCGCCCCCCTCCCCCCATTCCCCCCTGCGATGAGGGGAGCTTCTTTACTGGCAAACCCAGAAACATGCGGCCCCTCACGAAGGGGCACCCCTGGCAGAGGGAGTGGCAAGTTCTCGTTTTCCCATGGGCGTCGGAAAGGCAGCGCTGCATGCGTGTCGTCGGGCGAGGCAGAGCATCAAACCCTACTGCATATATGCATGTAAATACTGATACGTAGATGTAGGGCTGCAGCTCAATTGAGGAACTTCTTGAAGCGCTTGACCGAGAGCTGAATGCCCTCGAACATGTGCTCGTGTGTGCTGTAGGCGGCCTGGACCTCAGTCTTCAGCTTATCGTGCATGTCCGTGTCCTTGCCGACAGAATCAGTGCCCTCAATTTTCGCAATCAGAGCCTCCATCTTCGTCTCGTGCTGGTCCGCATTGTCCACGCACTTCTTGCGCTCATCGGCCCAGTTCTGGAAGCTCTGACGGCCCTTCTGATCCTGATCCCCAGCCTTCGCGAGCAACTGATTCTTCGTGTGCTTCAGGACCTTCAGCTCCTTCTGATACTTGACCAGCGTTTGCCTTGGTAGAGATCATAAACAAGCAATGCGCCGACATGCTTTTCAACGCAAACAACGCACGACAGAACGGATACGAACCAGTTTCTATCGCCATCCCCTCCAGGAGGGGCGGCGGGGGCGAGACGGGGGAGAGGGCCCCCCTCTGGGAGGGGTCTGGCAGAGCACCAGAGATGGAAGGGCAGGGGGCGGCTGCCGAGGGCGGCGCGCGATCTCGTCCTTCTTACCCACGATCTCTGGCCAGTGCGGATTCTCGATCTTCACCTCGCCGCCCCCGCCCGACCCCGAAGCGCTGGGCGACGGGAGCTCGGCCATCCTGCTGCCTGCAGCTTCGAGTTTCTTCAGGTTCTTCAGGTTGGACGTCCCCTTGAAGGTGCGCGAGTCCTTCGTCGCCAGCTGGTCATCGCCCATGTTGCGCTCGACGAAGTACCACTCCTTCCACAGAGGCCTGTCCTTGGCATCTTCCTTGATGGGGAATTCTTCTTTGGTGCCATGCTCTTCGCTGTTCTCCTCCCACCATTCCTGCACGAAGGCAGTGGCTTCCTGGATGTCCGCAAAGTCTTTGATGGTGGGGTCCTTGAGGGCCAGTGCCTGCGATGCATTCCGGTACCCTCTCATGGCAGATCGCGTGCGCACCTCTTCATTCGTGCATTTCTCTTCGAAGGTGGCCAACCAGTCAAGTGTCTTGTCCTTGTCACTCGCGAAGGTCTGCAAGAAACGCTTCCGGTCGGCTGGGTCCTTCATCCCGTTCAAAAGCGCCTGGGCTGCTCTGGCGGATTCTGCTGTGCTCGTAAGTTTCCCGCTGCCGTCCTTCTTCTCCGACTGGTACCTGAGCCACGCCCTCATCTTGTCGGCCTCCTGCTTGTCGAGCCCGTGCCCCTTCGGGGCCGCCTTCGACTTCTTCGCCGCTGGTGCGCCATGGCCCTCGACCTTCTTCTTCGGTGCCATGCTGCACAACGGTGTGAGGAGAGTGCCCAGCAGGAGCAGAGGAGGGACTCCTCCTGGGGCGGGCATGGCTGCCGCGGAACTGACCCCTGAAATTTGGGATACAGCAGCAAACTCGAAATGCCCTGCGGCAGCCGAAACGCCTGCGAATGGCAAGTAGATCGTCGGGGGCCTTCCCCGCGCACTTCAGTGGTGCGTGTGGGTGTGGTGTGGTGCTGTGGGTGTGGCGTGTGTGGTGGTACATTTCAGTATCGTCGAGCCTTCCCCTCAGCCAGGGGTTCGTTTCTCTCCCCTCGAAGGGGCTCGGCACCCACGCGGTCGTCTCCTCCCCCTCGAAGAGAAGGGGTGCTACCTCATCAGCGGTGAGGCGGGGAGGGGGAGGGGATGTGTCAGGGCCTCCCCCCTCAGTAAGGGGTGCGCGCCCCCTCAAAAAGGGGCACCCCCCTCTCTGGATTGCTTTGCGCGGCAGGCAAGCACAGGGGCCCGAACGACTCACCCATGATGCAATGCTACTGCTCCCCCCTGCTGCCCCTGCTCACACTGCCCCCCCTCATTAAAGGGGCTCACCCTCAGTAAAGGACGGCGGTGCCCCTCCGCAAGGGGCCCGTCAAAGATGTTTCAGGGGCCCCCCTCAATCAGGAACACCGCGCCCCCCAACCCCCCTAGGGGGCCCGTCAGATACGGCCCAGCCCCGCCCCCTCCCCCCCCACCCTCAGCCAGGGGCGTTTCGCCCCTCAGCGGGACTCGTCTGGCCCCCATGCAGCGAGGGGGGGTGCACTGCAAGCGACCTTGAGAGAGATTCTCTTAAGAGAATTCTCTTAAGAGAATTCTCTTAAGAGAATTGTTGGTTTTGCCTGAGACATCCACACAATTCTCTTAAGAGAATTCTCTTAAGAGAATTCTCTTAAGAGAGAGAATTTCCCCTTAAGATAATCGGTTTCGTGATCGCCCGTCCCCTCTGCCAGGGGCAGCCGCGCGCGCCCCTGCAATGAAGGGGCCACAGTCAATCAGAGTCCCCTTAACCCGTACCGCCTCTATTCTGGCGCGAGAGGCCGCGCAAATGTATATGGATGTCGGCGCCGTCGCCGACGCGGTCGCCCCGCGGCTCAGGGCGCGCCGCCCTGGGGCGGATGGGGGTGCAGGAGGAAGATTGACAAGGAGGAAGAGCAGAAGCAGGAGGGAGAGGGACAAGGAAGAGGGCGGGCGACAAGCAGGAGCAGGAGGAAGAGTGACCAGGAGGATGGAGAAGCGGTCCTAGCCCCTCTTAGGATGCGCCTTCGGGCGCCTGCCGTTGCCCTTGTCCTTCTCCGTGTCCTTGTCCTTGTCTTTGTCGCCCCTCGCTGCTTTCGAGGGTCTGCCTCCCGCCTGGTCCGCGCGGGGCCTTCTTTTTGCCTTGGGGTCTTTCTTTTTGTCCTCTGCGTTCTGCGTGGCTTCGTCTGCTTTCTCCCCCGCGTCCGCCCTCGCTGCGCCCGCCGTTGCTGCGCCCGTCTCTGGCTGCTCTGGTGTTGCCGCTTCTGGCGCTGCCGTCTCTGCCGCCTGCCGCTCCTCTGCCTCTCGTTTCTGTTTCTGCTCCGCTTCCTCCTTGGCCCGCGCTGCGTCCTCCGCATCCTTGGCAGCCCTGGCAGCCGCTTCCGCCCTCCGTGCGGCCGCTTCGGCAGCCAGCAGCCTCGCCCTCGCCTGCGCTTCGGCCGCCTCTGCTTCCCTCTGCTGCTTCTCCAGGCGGGCCTCTGCCTCCCGCCTCAGCGCGGCGTCCCTCTGCTGTTGTTGCGCCCGCCTCAGGCGGATGATCTCCTGCTCTGCCCTGCGCTCCTGCTCCTGCCGAAGGCGCTCTTTGTGCTCTTCGACGCGCCTCTGTGCCGCCTCCGTGCGATTCAATGCCCGCAAGAGCCTCCGATGCTGCCTTGCGTGCTCTTCCTCTAGCCTCATCAGCTCATCAGGCTCCTCTGACTCCTCTTCCTCCTCCATGCCCTCTTCCTCCTCGCCCTCATCCTCCTCTTCTTCCTCCCCCTCTCGGGCTCCGTCGTCGGAGGCGTCAACCTGCATTGCTTCGGCAGGTGCTGCCGCTGCTGCTGCTGCTGCGGGCGGGTCTGCTGCCGCGGGTGGCGGTGCTCCTGCGAGCGGTGCTGCTGCGGGGGGTCCTGGTGCTGCAGCCGCTGCTGCTGCTAATAGTGCTGCGGGTGGCGGGCCTCTCGGTGGCGTTGGCCCCCCCTGCGGGGGCGGCGGCTGCGCTGCTGTTTCGCGCTGCTGCTCCTGTCGGGGAACGAAGTAAGCTCACCCCCATGAGAGGGGCCTCTCCTTGCGTTTATTCGGTCCCCCCTCGTTTATCCCCTCAAACAGGGGCCCTCCCTTCTTGGCAGCGCGGGGCAGAGGGGGGGGGGCGGTCCTGCAGCAGGCCGACCAAGACCGCCTCCCTGGTATCGCACCTCCGCTGCCAGTGCCTGGCAGGCGCAGAAAACTGACCAGGATAAACATTGAGAAAATCAAAACATCAAACCGACATAACTTCACTCCTCAATGTTTGAGGGTTCCCCCCTCCCCACCACTTGCACCCTTGCGTTGCCTGGCTCTGGCGACCTCGCTCTTGCCGCCCCTCCACCTCCTCCCGTTGCGGTCGCGGTCGCCGTGCTCGTGGAACCACTGGGTCGCGTGGTGTTCCTGGCACGTCTTGCCAACGCACACCGAGAAGAAGGTGTGTTTGCCGCACTGCCAACACTTCTTGCAGTTCATCTTGCGAAGCCACAAGCGGTGGGACGAGCGGGTGTACCGCTTTTTGGAGTCCTGGAAGTCCAGCATGAACTCCTCCTCCGCCTCGCTGTCGTCGTCGTCGACCTCAAAGACAGGCGCGTGCCCGTCCTGCAGGGGGTCTCTGTAAATCAATCCCTTCAGGAAGGGTCACGGGTCTCTGTGAATGAATCCCCTCAGGAAGGGGAGGTTCTATCGATAAATCCCCTTCTGGCAGGGGTCTCTGTAAACGAATCCCTCTAGGAAGGGGCGCCTTGACCACTTGCACCCCCAGCTCCTCGCGAGGCCGCTTGCCGCCGCCACCGCCTTCTGGAGGCAGCCCGCCGCCGCGGCCGCCCGACATCATCGTGCCGGAAGCCTGGGGTCCAGAACGGTTGCGGCCGAAAGTTTATAGTCAGACTCAAGAGGCTAAAATCTGGGGGCCTCGTGGGAGGCCCTTCGGGGGGGTGAATGTAGTGGAATTTCATAGGAATTCGTCAAATTTTAGACCCCCCTTTTTTTGCTAAAAAAGGTGGGTCTAAAACTCGGCTGCTGGGTTGATTTTTTTATCGCCCAGATGGCCAAAAAACGGGGCCGTCACTCTTACTCTTCTCCTCATCCTGCCCCAACTCCCCCCTTGCATTCTGCTTCCGCGCGGCCTGGGGCGCCGAGAGGCACAGGATGAGCGCCCGCATGGCCGCGAGCTCGGGGCGGGGGGCGGGCCCCCCGGCGCGCTGGGTGTCAGCTCTGTCGAACGGTTGCGGATTAAGAACATGAAAGCAGATGGGAGAGGGATGGAACGAGGAGGAAACGCAATGCCATACACATAATGAGTAAGCAGACTGCCGCGCCTTTGATCCCCTCCCAGAGGGGTCCCCTCTCGGAGGGGGCCGTTGCCCTGTCTTATCGCGAGTGTGCTGAAGCCCCTCTTAAGGGGTTCCCTGTTAAGGGGTTCCATCACTCGCCAATCCATCACGCGGTCCCCTCACGGAGGGGCGCCCCTGCGATGAGGGGGTGTCGTCTAGCACTGGAGAGGGCGCTCTGCCAACGGGTATGGCGATGGCAATGGCGATGAAGACGGTAAGGGTGGTGATGAGGATGGATGCGACGATGTATTTTTGCGATTAGTCGCCCAAGCGCTGTGCCACTAAGCGCTCAGCCTCCGCCTTAGCCGCTTCCTTGGTGTCAGCCACGGTGCCGTCGACCAAGGCCTTCTTCAGCTCTGCGCCGATCTCCCTGAGCGTGTCCTCGTCCAAGGTGTCCTTGTACTTCTTCCAGCCGAAACTCACAAACTGGTTCTTCTCGCCGTGCGTCCGCTTCAACCCGATAGCGTGGTCCCTCTTGTAGTACATCACGCTGTGCCCGCGGTCGGCGTGGCCAGCGGGGGGCCCAGCGCCGACCGAGGGCTCATCTGCGGCATCCACGGGCTCATCGGGTTCCAGCTGCTCTTCCTCCTCCCCCTCCTCGTCCTCGTCCGTCTCCGTGTTCGCGGCGGCTGCACTGGGCTTTCTCATTGCAGGCTTCTTTGCCACTACATGTCCTGCTGGCTTCCCTTTTTTGCACGCTTTCGCCTTCGCCTGCGCGGCTGCCGCTCTTGCTGCCAGGAGGGCGTTGGGCTGCTCCGTCTTCTCCGTCCTGCCGTCGGGAAACACGGCATCCAAGGAACCATCGCCTCGTTTCGTCAGTGTTGCCCGCTCCTCCCTGTCTGCGAACTTCATCGCCATGCACATCGGCTCGGAGTTGAAATCGAAATACGTGGTCAGGGGATCCTGGGGCGGGTCTCTCACTTGCCCCTCCCGAAGGGGCTCCCCTCCCGAAGGGGTTCGGTTACGCCGTGAAAAATCAAAACTGCTCCCCTCCCCCTCCCACCCTGCCCGCCCCCTCCGATCCTCCTTCGGGGCCGCGGCGGGCGGGTCAGCGAGCTCGACGTCCTCCTGCGACGAGAACACCATCATCGGGCTGGTGGCAACCTCCTGTTTCTTCCCTGGCGGCCTCGGAGGCGGGCTGATGCCGAAGGCGTTCTTGATGACATTGCGCCTGCTGCCCCCATCTGCGCTGGACGACGCGGCGGCCGTGGGAGATTTGAGGGTTCATCTCTATGTCGGAGCTGCTCTCGGCGCGTTGTTTGCTCTCTCCTGTGCTTGGGCTTGCCCTGCCAGGCTGCAGCCCCATTGCCTCCCCAAGCATTTTTGCGTGCGCCTCCAGCTTCCCCCCCGTCTTGGCGATGTAGAACTTGTTGCAAACATGGCTGAAAGCGTTGGCCACCTCCTGGCAGAAACGCCTACACTCTTCCTGGTGCATGTTCGGCTTCTGCTTCAACACGACATCCTGGAGGTTCTTCCATTTGACGCGTGTGGTGAGCTGCGCAAGCGGCAAGAGAAACGGCATGTTGTTCTTCATGAAGTCATCTATGCCCCCTTGCAGTTGGCATTTTTCGATGAGACCAATGTGCTGTTTCACGAGCGGCTTCAACTGTTCCTCAGTCACAGAAGAAGCCCGTATCTTCACCTCCGTCTTGCCCTTGACCATTGCCCACCCCCCGCGCAGTGCGCGCAAGCAAGAGTAGCGCTATGTGCCCTCGAGCCTTCGCAGCTGCGGGATGTTGTAACATGCGCGCAATGTGATGCAGCCGATGCCCCTCACTCAGGGGACGCATTGCCCCCTCACTCAGGGGATCCTTAACAATGCGCGAGCGAAGAAAAGTACGACCTGGCCAAGAATCATGGGTTGGACTATTGTGCGACCCAAGGAAAGTGCCAGGTCGAGTTATAGTTCGACCCCGCACGATAGATCGACCTTGGAGTCTCAAGGAAGAGGGTGATGAGGCGCTCCCGGAGGAGCCGGTGACGCTCCTCGGCGTGCTGGGGGCCCGCTATCCTCTGGAGCGTGATCCGGTGGCTGGGCCGGGCGACGAATGGGTCGGCGCCTGCCGCTCCCCCCGCCGTCCCGGATGCGGGCGCGGCGCCCGCCGCCCCCTCCGGCGGGGGCTCCGGCTGGGCACGCGCCCGGGCTCGCTCCACTTCCTCCGCCTGCTCCAGGGCCATCCGGAACATGCGCTGGTCGCTGGCGACGGGGAAGCGCAGCCTCCGGAGGTCGTCTACCGACACCAGGACGTACTCCCTGCCCGGCGTGTCCCTCCACTGCCGCAGGTTCCCTTGTACCGAATGGTAGTGGTAGTAGTAGGCTCTGTCCTGGGTGGAGTGGGGCCGCCGGGCGTAGGGGTAAGCAGCCCCAGGGGTCTCCTCCGCAGGGTGCTGTGGGCATTCCCAGGCGTGGGGGACGGCGTTGCAGTTCGTGGACGGGGCGAGGGCGACCCCGATCTGCTCGTCCAGGGCCCTCCAAGCGGTAACCACGGCCGACGTCTCCCCGCGCCGCTCGCTCTCGTGCACCAGGGAGTGGGGCCCATCCGAGCGGCGTTCCACCAGGGCCAAGACCGAGGAAGGTGGGCCCCGCATGGTCGCGATCACGCACGCGGTCCGAGGTGGAGGGGGCTCCGCCGGGGGCGGGGGGGCGCCTTGGGCCCCGGCGCCCGCTGCGGGCGCCGTGCTCCCCCCTCCGCTGCCCGGCGCGGGCGCCCCGGCTGCCGGGAACGCTGGGGCGGCCTTGCGCGGCGCAGCTGAGCCCCCCGCGCCCTGGGCTGGCGCGCCGCCCCCTGCTGTCGCCCCGTGGCCCCCCTCCTTTGGGGGTGGGGGGCCCGCCGGTGGGGGGGCGCCCCCGGGCCCGCTGGGCGCCCCTCTCCCCGGAGCACCTGTTGCCGGGCCTCCCTCCCCCTTCCCTCCCCCGCCGGGGGCCTGGGATGGTGGGGGAGGCCTGTAGCGCACGCTGCAGTCTGGCACCGTCGTGCGCGCATCCGCTTCTGGGGGCCCCTCTCCGCGCGGCGGCGGCGGGGGGCGGGGAGGTAGATCCGCGCGATGTGGGCGTAGGGCTTGACGTCCAGGTCGTAGTAGTCGGGGTTGTCGTTCCGCGCTCCCCGCACGACCCCGTTTACGTAGGTGTCGTAGGTCGAGCTGTGGTAGATCACCCGCGCGCCTGGCAGCAGGTCGATGTGGCGGGATCGGGCCCAGCCCCCTCCTGCTCTCCCCCTCCCGGGCGGGTGCGGGTCTCTCCGGAGGCCTCGGCTTCGGGCTCCCGCCTTTGGGCGGGGGGGCGGGGCGTCCTGGGCGGCCATCCCCTAGGGCCGCTTCCCAGCCTTCCGCTGGCTCCTCGGTCAGGCGCGCCCGTGCCGGGCCTCCTCCCTCTTGAGGGGGGCCGTCCGTGCTGGACCTCGCCCCGGAAGGGGCTCCCCCCGAGGGTCGGGGGCGTTCGGGGCCCCTGGGCCTGGCCCTCCCCGCTCCGCCCGGGGTCCGCGGCCCCTCCCCCGGAGGTCTGGGGGGCCCCCCGCGCGGTGGGCTCCCTCCGGGGGGGGGCGACACGCGCCAAGTAATCACTATAGGCCGCCTGGTGGATCTCCTCCACCACCTCCTCCCGCTTCTGGTTGATTAAGCCCGTGTAGTACTTGGTGATGTTGTCGTGCCGGGTCATCCCGGGGTTGGAGGGGTGCCAGTCGCGCAGGACCCTCCGGGCCACCTCCGCGGGCTGCCGGTACAGGTACTGCTTCGACCTGGGGTCCGGGGGGTAGTCCGCGATGTGGTCCCGCACCTGGGTGTGGAGATCCTCCCACTCCTCGTTGTCCAGCTGGTCCGCCAGGGACCCGTAATCCTCCACCTGGGACAGGAAGGCGCGGGCAACGCCCGGGGCCCGGTCGGGGTCGAAGTCGCTGCACCCGCACCTCCGCGCGAAGTCGTGCCAGAACTTGGAGTGCCACTCCCCGCCCCTCTGGAAGTTGCGGATCGCCCACCACTCCGTCGTCCTGGCTTGGGACCTCTCCACCCCCCGGACGACCAGGGTCGGCCCCCCACGAGTGTGGGTCCGGGGGTCGCCGACCCCGTCCTCCGCGTCCGCATCAGGGGGCGGTCCCTCATCCTGAAGGATCAGCCTGAGCATGAGGGCGGCCTCCTCCGGTCGGCCCATAGCCATCAGGTCCCTATGCATCTGCGCCACGGCCTCCTGATGCAGGGGGTTCATAGCGCGCGCGGGAGGGGCCCCCGCCACCTCGGTCGCGCCTGCGGGGGCGCCCCCCCTTCCCGAGGGGGCTCCGCCCTCGGGGAAGGGGTAGAGGGTCAGGCTCTCCGTGGTCGGGTCCCGCCAGGCCTTCCACTGTCCGGGGCGAGCAGGCAGGCCCCCTGAGGGGGCAGGCAGGGTCGCCGTGTAGCAGACGTGGCCTGCCGCGTTTTGGACGATCGGCAGCCCCCGGGCGCCAAGCTCCCAGAGGTCGATAACCCCCTGCGAGTGGAGAATGTCCATCCCGAGGTACTGCTGGTCTGGGACCCCCAGGGTCAGGTCCATGTCCCGGAGGTCGGCACCAAGCAGCTCCGCCGAACGGATGGTGTACCCCCTCCCGTTCGCCGCCAGGCGGAAGTTCCAGACCCGGCGCGCTTGGGCGCTGCTGCTCGAGTCCCGGGAACAGGTGGGGCTCCTCGTCCACCCGGAGGCCTCTTATGAAGTCGAGTCCGAGGGTGCGGGCGACCCGCAGGTACTTGACCCGGAAGTCGGACCCATGGAACGTCATGCCTCCGTTGGCGGTGTCGACCGCGACCAAGAGCTGCGGGTTGGTGTCCGGCTCCAGGCGGGGCGCGAGGAGCGCCTCGGAGGCTCCCTCCACCGTCCATCCTGAGGCCTCCTGCCCGACCGGGATGAAGTCCGCCGGGTCGTCCTCCGTCTCCTCCCCCCCTGGGGCCAGAGGGACTGGCTCCCCTCCAAAGAGACTCCTCCCGCAGCCAATCCCGAAACTTGTGCAGCGCGTGGAGGCGGGGTTCCTGCCGGCGGCGGCGGAGCTGGCGACGCCGCTCGGGGTACTCCCGGAGGAGGGCGAGGAAGGTCTTGTCGCCCCAGTCTAGGTGGCCGGGAACGCCTTCGGGGACGCGCAGGGTGGCGTGGTCGCGGTGTGCGACCGCCCGGCGGTTCCGCGGGGGTTCGTCCTCCACCTGGGGCCCCGCGGGCCAGAGTCCTCCGAGGAAGGCGGATGCCCGCTGCAGGGTCTCGGTCCTCTCCGATTGCCAGCCGGACGAGGCGACTGTCTGGGGGCGGGGGCAAGGGGGCCTCCGTAAGTCCCGTCTTCCACGGACCTGGAAACTCGGCCCGCGCCCTGCGCCCCTCCGTGGTGAAGATCAGGCGCGTCACCAGGAACCTCCAAATCTCCTCCGTCTGCTTCTTGGCTACCACCAGGTGCGCGCCTGCCCCCATCCTGCAGAGGTGGCAGCAGATGTAGCGGGAGGTCCCGTTGGCCCCGACGAATAGAGCGTGGGGGGCCACCCGCGCGTGGACACAGGGCACCTCCATGACTCCCATGCCGCGCCGCACGCGGGGTTTGGGCGCGGTCCCTCCCACCTGGCCGCCTGCCGCCTCCGCGTAGTGCCGGATGACGGCGATCTGCTTGCGCTGGCTGCCTCCGACGCCCCGCTCCTCGATGACCCTCGGGGGGTCCTCCACGCCCGGCTTTGCCTCCCCTCCCGCACCGGGTGGGTCCCGAGCCGCAGAGGGGGAGCCCTCCTTGGCCCGGACTGGCGAGGGTGATCCCCTCCCCCGGCTTTCCGAGGAGGCGCCCCGGCTCCGCTCCCGGGGCCGGGGTCGTCCCAGGCTTCCGCTCCTCCCCCGCTCTGGGGAGCCGTCCTTGGGCGGGCGGTCTTCCGGTTGGGCTGGCGCGGGGGGGCCCCTCGGGTGGTGGTGGCGGTGCTTGCAGCCCGGCGTCTTGCAGGGGCGGCTCTTCCAGTAGTGCCGGCACACCCCTGGGGGGGGCTGGGTGTTGTCGTAGTACTTCCAGCGCTTGCGCGACGTGGACCCACTCCCCTTCCCCAAGCGAGACTTCCCTCGGGACTTCCCTCGGCCGCCCCGTGGCTCGTTCCCCCGCCCACGCCCCTTTCCTCCTTTCGGGGGTGTGCCGGGCCTCTTCCCCTTCCCGGTGGGACGGTCCTGTTGGGGTGAAGTCCCACGTCGGAGACCCAGGGCGAAGTCCTGCAGGGTGAGGGTCGTCTGGGGTTCGGTCTCGCGGTCCCCCTCGGGGTTCCGCTCGGTGTACCTGGCCCACGCCTCCGCTCCCCTCTCGATCCGCCGTATCCGCTCCACCTCGGCCAGGAGCCACTCCCTCTTGTGGCAGGGCTCGCCGCAGCTACCGCAGCTGTCCCTCCTCCCCAGGTGGTAGGGGCCGCTCTGGCACTTCAGGCACCACCACGCCCCCACCTTGGTCAGGAAGTGCGCGGAGCAGTTCTCGCAGCGACTCCGACGGCCCCCCACCTCCTTCCCGCAGCCGAGGCATAGCCAGAGGCCACCCGGTTGGGCAGGAGGGTGGGGCTCACGCGGCTCTGCCGTGGGAGGCTCGGCCCTTCTTGGGCTGCGGGACCTAGGGGGTGGCGAATCCCGCGTGCGGAGCCCTCCTGCGGGGGCCCAGCGAGACTTCCTGCCGGACGGAGCCCCTGGGGGTGGACACGCGCCGCACGCCCGCGCGGTCCGGTGCTGGCGGCGGGCGGGATCCAGCTTTGCTCCCCGACCCTCCTCGCCGGCGCGGGGAGCGCTCACGAGGGGCTCGACTCTCCACCCTTCCCCTCCGGTCTGGTCCCTCTGGGTATGCCCGCCGCCCCGCGCTCCGGGGGCGCGCGTGCTCTTCCGGTCGAGGGCCCCGTGAGGCGCGCGCTCCTCGGCCCGGGTCGCGGCGGGGGCTGACGGGCGAGCGACGGCGGGACCCCTCGATCCGCCATGGGGGCTCGGAGGCCCCAGCGTCCCTCCGGCTCGGGCGGCTGTCCCGGGGGGCCCTGCTCCCTCCCCTCCCGCCGCTCGCGCTTTCCCCTCTGCGAGCCCCGGCGGTGTCCTCACTTCCCCTGCCTCTCCGGCGCTCCGTGGGGGGGCGCGGGGCAAGGCTCTCGGCGGCTGGTTTCCCATCCCCGGCCTGCCTGCTCCGGCCGCTGGCGGCCTTTCCGCGCTCGCCCTCCGACGTTCCGCCCTGTGGGGACCTCTCTTCTTCCTCCTCACACTTGGCCCCCCCCTTCTCTACCTTCGGCCTCTCTCCGAAACTGGGGGCCCCTTTGGTCGTTCTCCCTCCATTCTCGAAGGTGGCGTCCGGCGGAGGGTAGACCGTGCCCTTCTTCATCTCACTCAGGAACGTGTCGACCAACCGCTGGGGGTACTTCCGCCTGTTCTCCCACTCCGCCTCCTCCCACCCCGCTCCGACGCTCCGGGCGTAGCGGTACCATTGGGTGCGGATCCGGGCGCCGTGCTTCTCGTCCTTCCCCAAGAGGTCCAGCATGTCCTGGCCCCGTGCCTCCTCCAGCGCCTGTGTGGCTCGGTTGAACGCGTCCAGGTGCGCCGGGGGCCCCCTCCCCTCGGTCTCCCTCCGCGGTGGCGGGTCTGGTCCCTTCCCCCAGGTCTCGCCGCTTGGGGCGTCCGTGGCGGCTCCGGGCGATGCCCCGCCGATGCCGCCTTCCTCCCTCTGGAGTTGAGGGTCCGAAGGCCCTTTACCCCCCCCCTGCGGGTTTGGGTGGGTGGGGAATTTCGCCGACGGCATCTGGGGCCGGGGGCGCCTCCGCTTGGCGCGGGCGGGGCCACACGTCCCGGTAGCGGATCCAGGTGAAGGCCTCCGGCGTGGGCCCCAGTGCGAGGGCGTGCCCCTGGTTGAGGAACAGCCAGGCGTCGGGGGGGTCGCCGCTCGCGCGGCTGGGAATCCGCGTCTCGCGGAGGTAGGAGTCCTGGAGCGTGCACACGTGGAGGTCGACACTGGTGAGGGCGGGGCCTCCCAGTAAAGGAAACTCTCGGTAGTCTCTTCCCGAGTGCGGGACGGCGGCTCCCGCCCGGAGTGCGTCGTCCAGGGGCGAGCTGGAGGCCGGCGGCGCATCGCCAGCCGCCTCCAGCAGCTCCGCCCGGTAGCGGGTGGCCAGGGCGTGCACTTCCTCCTGATGAGGGGGGGGGTGCCGTGCTGCCGCCGCAGCGAGGGGGCGGCGGTGCTCAGGAGCATGCACTGCCCTCCCTCCGGTTCGCCTTCCTGCAGCCCCAGCTTCTCCCGCATGCGATCGGCATGGGGCCCCGTGGGGTGGAGGTGCTGGCCGAAGTCGAGCGTGCCCCAAGCCGTGCGGCGCGGGCAGGTGATGCACGCCAGCACCCCCGGGGCGGGCGCCTGTGTGGCGCTCTGCTCGGGCTCCCCCCTCCCCGTGGTGGGGGGGTCCCCCGGGGGTGTCTCCGTGCCCCGGTTGGCGTTCTGCCCGCCGCGGGTCCTCGGGCGGGGCTTCGGTCCCTTCCGGAGTGCAGCCATGCGGGCATCCACCGCCGCGGGCGTCACGAGGGGGAGCTCGTGGAACCCTCCGAAGCGGAAGAAGAGCAACCTGGTCTCCATGGGGATGCCCTTCAGATCGTTGATCTTCTGGTGGGCGTCCCGGCAGCCGCTCCCCCGCCAGCGCGTGCTGTGGCAGTTGAAGGGGATGCAAATCCTCTTGCCCTGCGGGTTCTTAGGGATACCCGCCAGGGCCGCCTTATGCTCCTCCGCCTCCAGGGCCGTGCCGATGGGGCACTGCGGGTTGTCGTCCTGGCCGGCGCGCCCCGCCGGGGGCGGGGGTGGCACCTTCGCTCTGCTCGTCCGCGAAAGGGCAGACAGGGCGGACCGTTGCTCCCAAAACTTACGGGACACCACCCGGGCCCGAAAGAACCCGTTGGGGTGGTCCAGCTGGAAGGAGAGGGGCATCTGGAATCGCGGCTGGCCTCCCGGCCCCTCCAGGAGGTGGGGCCTGAACTCCTCCTCGGTGGGGTTCTGGTTTCTGAGGTCGCGGAGGGCCCGCTGGACGATCAGTCGGATGCCGTCCCACCAGTCCCAGTGGAGCTCCTCCCAGATCGCGAAGAGGTCCCCCTCCGTCCACTGGTTGGGGTCATCGAGGTTGAGCTGCACCGGCCTCCTCAAGGCGTCCCGCCTCTCCCTCTCGTGGTCTTGGCCGTAGAACAGGCAGAAGGTGGTGATGCTCCGGTGGGCCTGGTCGGTCCAGACGGCGAGGGTCTTGGTCCAGGCGGGGCGCTTCTCCATGTGGGCGGGGTCCGAGTGCGGGATGAACCGTTCGAACTCCTCCCGAGTGGTCCGCGGGAAGTCCGATGCTCCCAGGGACCACTTGGCCATCCGTTCCAGGTCGCGGCCCCCCCAGAAGCCCCCCGCGATGGCGTAGGCAATCCGGTTCGCGACCAGGGTGGGGCAGCCTCCCTCGTGCATGATCATCCAGCGTCCGTCTCCTCCCCTCCGGGCTGCGTCGCACAGCTCCCTTCCGACGAGGCCCTGGCAAAGGGCGACGTAGAAGGCGTTGAACCCCCGGGCGGTGTAGACCGCCAGCCGGCACTCCGTCTTCTTGAGGTAGCCCAGGGAGCCCTCCGCGTTCTTGGAGTCGTCGGCCTCCATGCGCTGGGAGAGGTTGAGGTGCTGAACCAAGAGGCGGGTGTTCGGGTCAGTGAGAATCCCCGCCTGCCCTTCCCCCCCTGCCCCGGCGCGTCCTGCGGCGCCCCTCGGTGGGGCGATCCCGTGAATGGCATCCCACTGCGCAGCGGGCGGGAGGGGGTTCGAGCCACCGGACGGCGCGGGGCGCGTGTCGCGGCATTCCCCCTCGGGGAGGCTGGTGAAGATCCCCTCCGTGACGCCCGGAGGTTGGAGGGCCTGCGCCGGTGAGGGCGGGGGGGGTCTC
Organism: Prorocentrum cordatum; assembly: GCA_963575745.1. Classification (NCBI taxonomy): domain Eukaryota; class Dinophyceae; order Prorocentrales; family Prorocentraceae; genus Prorocentrum; species Prorocentrum cordatum. Next base: position 64,077 of record CAUYUJ010018927.1, read on the forward strand.
CCTGCTGGGGTAGGCCCCTCCTGCCCCTTCTGGAGCAGGCGCTTCTCGCGGACGTCCCGCAAGAGCTTGCCGAGGGCGGCCTGCTCCTCCCGCTCCAGTGAGGCGGGGTTGCGGGGGGCGGTCGCCTCCAACTCCTCCGCGCACGGAGTGACCAACGCCAGGCAGGTGTCTGGGTCCTCGCCGTAGTAATCCTGGGCCGCCTCAAGTGCGGCCTCCACTCCAACGCCGTCCTGGATGGCGGAGAGGAGGGCCTCGAGGAGCCAGCCCACCGCCGAGGGCTCCCCCGACGGGTCGCGGGAGGCGCCTGTGGAGGGGGTCCCTTCTTCACGAGCCGGAGGGCGCGGTGAGCTTCCCCGGCGGGCGTTCCTCCCCGTGGGGGGTACTCTTCCCCACCCGAGGCTTGGCCGGGCTCCTCGTCCATGCGCCGGGCACTCCGATGGCGCCATGGCGCCAAGGGAGTTCAGCAGCAAGACCACCTCCTGGACCCCGCCTGCCCCTCCGGAGGGGGTCTTCCCTTCCTCTGTCAGGGCGCTCCATTCTGGTTTAGTCACTTCGACGAACCAGGCAGGGATCCCTCCCGGGGGGGGGAGGAGGGCCTGTCCTGGGTGACGGATCTGACCGATCGGGACGGAGCAGGGAAGGCCGAGGGCGGCGAGGTGGACCACTGCCTCACCCGGGGGTTGGCCTGCTGGCGGCTCCTCCCCCTCCCCCCGGAAGACAAGATAGTGCTCGGCCGGGGGCTGTTTCCCACGCCCCCGAAGGGCTTCCTCCTCGCGGCGAATGCGGCCCAGGAAGAGGCGGCCAACCGCGTCGCGCGGCAGCGGGGTTAGAGGGCCCGGAGGGGGGTCCTTCGAGGAGGCCGGCAGTCCCTCTCCCGGCCGCCCCTGGGGGGGGCCGGCGGACTGCGCCGCATGGAAGGCGCAGAGGAGCCTCCCATCCACCTGCAGGGTCCCGATCTCGTCGCACGGGGGGGGGCCCGCGAAGGCGCAGAGGAGGTGCTGGCGGGCAAGCCGGTACATGCGCTTGTGCCGGGCGCATAGGGGGGCCAGAACGCGCCCGCTCAGCCGCTCCCATCCGGTGATGTCCGACTGGGGTTCGTCCTCGACCAGGAGGAGGGTGAACGCTTCGTCCGGGGGCTCCGGGCACGGGGCGCGGAGGCCGAGGGCGCCCAGGGTGCTTCTGGGTTGGCGCCAGCCCAAGCGGTCCCCACCACACGTCCCGATGGTGGGCCCCTCGCTCTCCGACTCGAGCTGGCGATCCCGGGGCCTCCCCGCTCCGGCTGCCGTTCTCCTCTCGCGACAGCACCACGCCCCCAGCAGGTCTATCCCGATGGCTCGGGACATGGGGCAGAGGGGTCGGTGGGCGCCCCCGAGGGCGCGGCCGAGGAGGCAGGCGAGGCCCAGGAGGAAGCCTTGATAGGGCAGAGCCTCCTCCAGGTTCAGGACGAGCCCCTCCTCCACGCCGGTGTAGTGGTAGCTGACCGCCACAATGTCTGGGGGGATCTCCGCTTCCCACTCCCGCGCCAGGCAGACGGCGCGCTCCCGAGCGTTCCCCAGCCGCTGACGGAGGGAAGGATCCGCACAGTGCAGCACGGCACCGTAGAGGTACACCTGCCCTCCCTTCCGCGTCGCGGGCAGCGTGGAGCCCGGTTTCCGCTGCGTCCGGACCATTCCCTCCTCAATGATGGCGAGCAGCTCATGCGGGCGGCGGCTGGAGTGCCTCCCGCGGGCCCGGATCCAGTCCTGGAAGAACTTGTTGGGCGTGGTCCCGCCCGAGGCGGGCCCTCCCCACGCCAGCCTCGAGTCCTTCAAGGGGTGCGGGTGTTCGTTTCTGCGCAGAGGGCCCTTGCCCCGTGAGAGTAGGGCCAGGGCATAGGCCAGGAGGATGAGGAGGTCCAAGGCCACCAGGGCGGAGATGAGGTAGAAGAAGACCAGGAGGTACTGGGGCCAGTGGGGGAACCCCTTCCAGCGGGCGCCCCCGAACATCATCAGCCCGAACCAGGCCCCTCCTTGCAAGAGGCCGTCCAGGAGGTGGTTCGGCCATCCCGGGAACGGATCCTCTCCAGGGGGTTCACCAGGTGCCCGAGTATGCCGGCGCCGGCCGTAGGCCTCCGGGGCTCGGCGGGGCGCCCAGGCTGAAAGATGCGCGTTCAGCTGGCAGAGGGTCCGCTGGATACTCCAGGAATGATCATCTGGAGCCCCCCCCTCCGTCCGATTGCCCCCTTCCTCCCCTCCTCCAGCCGGGGGCCCCGACGAGGAAGGCGCGGGGGGAAAGTCTTCCACGGGCGAGGCCGCGGGGATGTGCCCAGCAAGGAGAGGCGCGATGTAGCCCTCAGGCTCCATGCAGACATCCTCCTCTACCTGCTCTGGGGCGGGGTCGGTGCCGTCGGCGGGGGCGAAGTCCACGGTCCCAGCCATCCCAACGGCAGCCCCAATGGTCGCTCCAGCCACGGGAGCCGTGCGCCCTCCCGGAGGCAGGGCTCCCAGCTCGGCCGCGGTGAGCAGCAAGAAGCTCGCGGGGTGGGGACCTCCCCACCCCTTCATGATGAGATTAGGGGCCAGGGGCCCCTCCCGCAAAAGGCACAAGCTAGCTGAAACAACTGCGGGAGGGAAGGAAGAGGAGGAAGACAGGGGAGCAGCCGTTGCACTGCCGTGGGTGAATACCCCTGTTTAAGCAAACCTAAACAAAACACTTAAATTTTCTTGGTTCCGCGTTTCGGGCTGGCTTTCGGGTTCGATTGTCTGAAATTTTCTGGCTTCGGGTTGCGGTATGCGAGCTTCGCGTTTCGATTTTCAGTTTTGCAGCGCCTGGTACAGCGCCTAATACAGCGCCTAGCACAACGCCTAAACGAGCGGCACACTATGTAGAAAACGCCACATGATAGAGATCACTACGTAATATAACACACAACGCAATAGAAAACGCTACGACTGGGCAAAATACGCAATAGAAAACACGACGTATAAGACATACTACGTGGTACTACGTAGTAGAAACCACTAAGTAGTAGAAAACATTACGTAATAGAAAACACTGCGTAGAACACACTACGCAAGACACACGACGTAGAAACACAGAAAACACGACGCATAACACAATACGTAGGAACACTACGTAAACACATGGAAGACACTACGTATAATACACTACGTAGTACGCACTACGTAATTATCCTGGCGAAGGACCCAACCATATGCAATTGTGAATACTGCAATTGTGAATATCTTCTCGGTGGAGCCCCCTTACGGGGCCACGAAACGTACGAGGGGTGTGCCGAAATGGGTGTGCGGGACGCATGCGGGCACACCCACTGGGGCCTTCGGTGGAGCTCCCTATGGGGCCACGAAGCGTGTGAGGGGTGTGCCGACATGGGTGTGCGGGACGCATGCGGGCACACCACTGGGACCTTCGGCGGAGCTCCCTATGGGTGTGAGGGGTGTGCCGAAATGGTGTGGCTGACGCATGCGGGCGCGGGCACTGGGGCCTTCGGTGGAGCTCCCTATGGAGCCACGAAACGTGTGAGGGGTGTGCCGAAATGGGTGTGGCTGACGCATGCGGGCGCGGGCACTGGGGCCTTCGGTGGAGCTCCCTATGGAGCCACGAAACGTGTGAGGGGTGTGCCGAAATGGGTGTGGCTGACGCATGCGGGCGCGGGCACTGGGGCCTTCGGTGGAGCTCCCTATGGAGCCACGAAACGTGTGAGGGGTGTGCCGAAATGGGTGTGGGTGACGCATGCGGGCGCGGGCACTGGGGCCTTCGGTGGAGCTCCCTATGGAGCCACGAAACGTGTGAGGGGTGTGCCGAAATGGGTGTGGGTGACGCATGCGGGCGCGGGCACTGGGGCCTTCGGTGGAGCTCCCTATGGAGCCACGAAACGTGTGAGGGGTGTGCCGAAATGGGTGTGGGTGACGCATGCGGGCGCGGGCACTGGGGCCTTCGGTGGAGCTCCCTATGGAGCCACGAAACGTGTGAGGGGTGTGCCGAATGGGTGTGGCTGACGCATGCGGGCGCGGGCACTGGGGCCTTCGGCGGAGCTCCCTATGGAGCCACGAAGCGTGTGAGGGGTGTGCCGAAATGGGTGTGGCTGACGCATGCGGGCGCGGGCACTGGGGCCTTCGGTGGAGCTCCCTATGGAGCCACGAAACGTGTGAGGGGTGTGCCGAAATGGGTGTGGGTGACGCATGCGGGCGCGGGCACTGGGGCCTTCGGTGGAGCTCCCTATGGAGCCACGAAACGTGTGAGGGGTGTGCCGAAATGGGTGTGGGTGACGCATGCGGGCGCGGGCACTGGGGCCTTCGGTGGAGCTCCCTATGGAGCCACGAAACGTGTGAGGGGTGTGCCGAAATGGGTGTGGGTGACGCATGCGGGCGGGCACTGGGGCCTTCGGTGGAGCTCCCTATGGAGCCACGAAACGTGTGAGGGGTGTGCCGAAATGGGTGTGGGTGACGCATGCGGGCGCGGGCACTGGGGCCTTCGGTGGAGCTCCCTATGGAGCCACGAAACGTGTGAGGGGTGTGCCGAAATGGGTGTGGGTGACGCATGCGGGCGCGGGCACTGGGGCCTTCGGTGGAGCTCCCTATGGAGCCACGAAGCGTGTGAGGGGTGTGCCGAAATGGGTGTGGGTGACGCATGCGGGCGCGGGCACTGGGGCCTTCGGTGGAGCTCCCTATGGAGCCACGAAACGTGTGAGGGGTGTGCCGAAATGGGTGTGGGTGACGCATGCGGGCGCGGGCACTGGGGCCTTCGGTGGAGCTCCCTATGGAGCCACGAAACGTGTGAGGGGTGTGCCGAAATGGGTGTGGCTGACGCATGCGGGCGCGGGCACTGGGGCCTTCGGTGGAGCTCCCTATGGAGCCACGAAACGTGTGAGGGGTGTGCCGAAATGGGTGTGGGTGACGCATGCGGGCGCGGGCACTGGGGCCTTCGGTGGAGCTCCCTATGGAGCCACGAAACGTGTGAGGGGTGTGCGCGAAATGGGTGTGAGGGGTGTGCCGAAATGGGTGTGGGTGACGCATGCGGGCGCGGGCACTGGGGCCTTCGGTGGAGCTCCCTATGGAGCCACGAAACGTGTGAGGGGTGTGCCGAAATGGGTGTGGGTGACGCATGCGGGCGCGGGCACTGGGGCCTTCGGTGGAGCTCCCTATGGAGCCACGAAGCGGTGTACTGGGTGGGTGAAGAGGAGAGGAGGAGAGGAGGGGAGGAGAGGAGGAGAGGAGAGGAGAGGAGAGGAGAGGAGAGGAGAGGAGAGGAGAGGAGAGGAGAGGAGAGGAACGCGGGGCACCGTCTCTTCAAAACGAGGACCCAACACCACAGGATGGTTGGGAAAAATACTGCGTCACAAACAACGCTGCGTAGTTCTTCAATTAACGATTGAGATCTCGGTTTCACGATTCAGAGAGCCCTTGTCTTTTCAAAGTGGGGCACTGGCCTTATCGCCGAGAACGTGTCTCACAACATAGCAACAGCTCCGAATATTGAGCACTCGTCGTTTTCAAAGTGGGGCTCTCACCGAAGCACCACGCGGGCTTGTGTTTCAATGTGCGGTTTGCAAAGATGAGGACTTCTTTTCAGAACGGGGTCTTCGCTTGAGACGGCGTCACATGTGGCCTGAATCTTGAACGCACGTAGCGTTGCACGGATCAGGGTCGGCTATGTTCAAAATGGAGCTGTCGCTTTGGACGTCCTCGAAGTGCATGGTCACATGCGTAAGCTTGTGGAGCACTTACACGGAGGCGGCGGACCTTTTTCGAAAGGGGAATCTCGCTGGACACCTCGTTGAACTGTAAGTTCGTAGCTTTTCGCTTGCCCGAATCTGCGCCGAACAAATGCAAAGCAAGTGCTTCGAACCGGGCTCCTCGCACAAATGGCAGGCACAAATGTGCGGTTCTTTCAGGGCTGGCGCATTTGTAATGACAAACAACTTGAGCAAGCGTATTTGGAAGCCTTGGGGCAGGAGGATGTGTTGCAACATTGCTGATGCATCTTTTGTTTACTCGGGTCCTCCTCCTCCTCCTCCTCCTCCTCCTCCTCCTCCCATGATCAGCAACCACACGCGTAGCCCGAGCGGGATTTTTTCCCATCAGACTTTCCATTCCAGTCCGTGCCCCGCACGGTGGCCGAGCTCTTTTCGGTTCGAATCTGACCTGACCTGCAAACGTGTGCTCCCCCGGGGAGTGGGCTTAACAACCCCTGCCAGTATCCACTGGGCACTTAACTGCCCTGGCCACCCCGAAGGCCTCCCACGGTCTCTAAACGCCTCCCAGGGCCTTCAAGGCTGCCTTCATGATTGATTCTGGGGAGCAAGAGGGCAACAAACAACATTAAGCACACGGTAGCACACGTCAAGCTGTTCAGCGTGTTCGGCCCGCCGTCTACTAAGAATTCCTCAGATGATTTCGAGAGACCCCGCATAAGTTCCAATATGGCCACATGCTCGCACAAGGTAGCCAAAAAGGGAATCCCAAAAGGCCCCGACATCGCCTCGGACTGTCTAACACGGCCCGAGGATACCCCAAGACAGACAGCCCCCAGAGGCCCCAAGATGACTCAAGTATTCACAATAACAAATCGCCCAATGTAGCTCCAAGATACCTCCAAGAGGCTCCACGATGTCCCTCTGAATTCAATGCAGCATCAAACCGTTCTCAGTTCGGCACAGGACGGCCCCACCAACCAACAACAACAGACACAGTGATCCATGACGGCTAGGAAACGTTTCTGGCCCGACTGGCCACAGGCCACGGATCCATCATAGGAGGGTCGGCGGCAGAGGTCGGAGACCTTGAGGTAATTAGCAAGCCACTGCGACGCGCAGCCGAGTCGAACCGCGAGCATCCTCGCCTGTTCATGGAGATCCATCTTCTGAGGGTCAGTCAAAGAAAGGCAATATAAGAAGAACAAGTCTGAGAAAGATACTGGCCCGGACGAAAGATTTCCAGAGGAACTTCCAAGGAACAACCAGGGATTGCTTATTTCGTAAGAACTACGGCCCCAAACAGAGGCAATCCAAGGAATTGAGCTTACACTTTCCTTACCCCCAGAAGACTGACCCCATTAGCAGGCGAAGGAAGAGCCCTGCCCTCTCAGGGACCAGCTTGAAGCCACCTCGCCATCGCTCGGACGCCCATTCCGCGTGCACTTTTCGACCCCGCGGGTGTATTCCTCGCGCGATGATCCAGGATGCTCCTCGATGGTCCTCGCCGAGGCCAAACGCACACGTCTGAGCGATGCCCAGGGCACGAGATGAAGAGATGAAGAGGCCCCACCCTGCGGGCGGCAACCTCCGCCGGGCGGCCGACGCCGCCGCGCGGACCGATCTTGGCACGCCCAGGCCCCAATCATTCGACGCCTTGTCTTCGTGCGCTAGGAGCTCGACCACGAGAAACCCAGCCTTGGAACTCCAGGACGTCCGTTGATTCCTGGTGTGGGAACGTCACGCTTTCCTCAGCAGAACCATCGAAACCCAAGAAACCCAGGGCACCCTAGATGCGAGCAGGGTGTTTCTTGTCTTGGGTTTCCACCGTGCGGGGTTCCCGGACGTCGCGACCCTTGTCGGCGGCGAGCGAGGGGGGGAAGTGAGATGGAGTGGGCCCTCTCAGAAGGCTCGCGACCCCCGGGCCTTCTGTGGAGTTTTCTGCGCCCTCCCCGAAGACACAGAAGGCCTCTCAGAAGGCCAGAAGGCTTCTGAGAAGCCCCGCTGCCTTCCGAGAGGGCCTTCTCCTTCTCTCTTCCCTCCCTCGCTCGCCGTCGACCCTTCCAGGGGCGGATTTCTCATCCCGAGTCGTTGTTTGACCGTCCAGGGGCCTGGCGGGGCCCCTGGAGGCCGATACAACAAATATCAAAAACCTTCCGCCGTGTTTGTTCTCACCATCATTGACTTTTTCTGCGTGTCGCTGCGGCGGCCCTGGCGACACGCTAGGCCATGCGAGTGTATAGCGTGTCGCTCCGCGGGGCGGAAGGCTCGAAAAGGCTCGGGACGTTGACGCCTGGGACCTAGGATGTGGTTAGCGTGCCGCGCTGAAGCGTAAGGGGCCAGAACTGGCGGAGCGAAACGCTCACTAAAAGTGTCAGACCGCAAGCGACGCGAGCATGACTGGGGCTAGGTCGGGCATGCCCCCTACAGGCGGATCTTGGAAGAGAAGTAACAGCTAGTCAAGAGTATGCAGAAAGAGTGAAACCTGTTTTTGAACAATCGTCCCCAGGCAATGCTTTGTTTTTATTCTTACTATTTCCCTACCTAGGCTCTGCCCAGAGGGTTCTTACTCTCTTAGCTTAAAGGGGCCGGGCAGTGTTACACGCCCCGGGCGGTTCCCCCGGTCCCCGCCCCGCGGTTCCCCCAGTCCCCTGGGAGCTGTAGCTTTAGCCTTAGCTTTAGATTTAGCTTAGCTTAAGCTTAGTAGCTTAGCTTTTCTTAGCTTTAGCTTAGCTGTAGCTTAGCTTTAGCATAGCTCTAGCTTAGCTTTAATTTAGTTTTAGCTTAGCTTTAGCTTAGCTTTAGCTTAGCTCGAGCTTAGCTTTAGCTTAGCTTTAGCTTAGCTGTAGCTTAGCTTTAGCTTAGCTTTAGCTTAGCTTTAGCTTAGCTTTAGCTTAGCTTTAGCTTAGCTTTAGTTTAGCTTAGCTTAGCTTTCGCTTAACTTTACCTTTGCTTTAGCTTAACTTTAGCTTATCGTTGCTTAGCTTTAGCTTAGCTGTAGCTTAGCTTTTATTTAGCTTTAGCTTAGCTTCAGCTTAGCTTTAGCTTAGCTTTCGCTTAGCTTTCGCTTAGTGTTCGCTTTGCTTTAGCTTAGCTTTAGCTTAGCTTTAGCTTAGCTTTAGCTTAGCTTCCGCTTAATTTTCGCTTAGCTGTAGCTTAAGTTTAGCTTAGCTTTAGCTTAGCTTCAGCTTAGCTTTAGCTTAGCTGTAGCTTAGCTTTGGCTTAGCTTTAGCTTAGCTTTAGCTTAGCTCGAGCTTAGATTTAGCTTAGCTTAAGCTTAGCTTTAGCTTAGCTTTAGCTGCTTAGCTTCAGCTTAGCTTCAGCTTAGCTTTATCTTGGCTGTACCTTATAGCTAGCTAGCTTTAGCTTAAGTTTAGCTTAGCTTTAGCGTAGCTTTAATTTAGTGTTAGCTTAACTTTAGTTTAGCTTTAGCCTAGTTTTAGCTTAGCTTTACCTTTGATTTAGCTTAGCATTAGCTTATCTTTAGCTTAGCTTCAGCTTAGCTGTAGCTTAGCTTTAGCTTAGCTTTAGCTTAGCTTTATCTTAGCTTTAACTTAGCTTTAGCTTAGCTTTAACTTAGCTTGAGCTTAGCGTGAGCTTAGCTTCAGCTTAGCTTCAGCTTAGCTTTCGCTTAGCTTTACTGTCACTACTAATGCTGCTTTCCTAGGGGCTCCAACGCCTAGGTAGGGTCGCACTGGGATAATTTTGAAGATCCCTCCTGTAGAGGCACGTGCCCGACGCAAGTCTGGGGAAAGGCCCTGCCGATCAGCTCCTGGCTCGCAGCGACGCCAGGCTCCGCCCGCCGGCGGGGCCCTGCCGCTCTGCTCCGAGCACGCCCAGGATGTCCTCGGCGCAGCGCTTTGCGACGGCGTCTCTGCCGCCGGCTCCCGCCGCCCACTCGAGGGGATCGAGCACGCCTGCGGGCAGGGTGCAGGGCCATAGGGTGAGGGCATTGGAGAAGGAATCATCGGATGAGGAATCCAGGCTGTGGAAGCCGGTGGAGCTCCAGTCGCGGATTGGCCGTAGGTGTCACCGCCGCCCTCGTCAGACAAGGAATCGTACAGGGTCTGAAACCTCCTGGGCACATTCGTCAACCAACGCCCCCACCGCAGCCACATCCACGGCGTCTTGGAAGTTCCCGGGTAGGGGCTGTCAAGACCCAGGACGCAGCGGATGTGGATCAAAGCCTGGCCTCGCCAGAGGCAGCAGTCTTCATTCACGTCCACTGCGTCTTTGTCTCTATGGGGCGGAGTCCAAAACATCCAAGACGAAATGGAGATGTTTATGAATCCTGCCCGGACCGCCGGCGCCGTCGGGGGACTGCGGCTGCACAGCCTCGGTGCTCGCGTGCGCACCGCGCTCCACCAGCAGCTTCCCGACGTGTGCGCTCGCCGCGCTCAGGTGGCGCTGCATCGCTGCGATCTGCGCGTGGTCGAGGAGGGGCTCGGACGCTGCGAAGAGGTCCACGTCCCGTGCGGCGTGCGTCTGGCCCTCCAAGTTCTGGCGCACACACCCTGGCAGGTAGTTGGCCCTGGCGGCGACGGCTCCTCTCGGTGGTGCCTGCGGAGGCGAGGACGGTACCCTGGGCGAGTGCGGCGGCGTAATCAGCAGCAGCCCATCTGAATGGGGCAGCGCCTCCTCCTGGTGAGTGCCAAGAAGAGCCGCCATGCGGTCACTTGGGTTGAGCGGCGCCGATTTCCAGGCACCCTTGACGAGCTGTTTTCGCCAGGGCCTCAACTCCAACAACCTGAGCCAGAACGGCCGCGGAGCTCGCTGACGGTAGCTCTCAACACGCAGCCAGGGCAACGGACGCATGATGGCACGACGACGAACACGACCTGGGCTCGGACCCCGACAATTTCCCCATACGACGCTTTCACTGACAGGCTCAGGCTTGGCCCCTCCCGAACAATCACTTGCAACACGCGCTTTTCCTTGCGTGTTCCAAGGCGTTGGATGGGTGTCCCGAGGATTCGCCACATTCCGCTCGTTTCCGCCCCGTTGCCGCCCGCTGCCTCCTCTGGGGGTGCCCCCGGGGGTTCGCCATGCTGCGGCCAATTGCCGCCCGTTGCGGGCCGTTGCCACCTGCGGGGGTGCCCCGAAAATTCGCCGCGTTCCGGCCAATTGCAGCCCGTTGCCGCCTGTGAGAATGTCCAAGTGATTCGCCACGTTCCGGCCCGTTGCCGCCGGTGGGGGGCCCGCAAGATGCAGACCTGCTCTTCGGAAACGTCCGCAGAGACGCTTGTGCTTCTCATAGCTCACGGTCGGAAACTGGTGGCTTGCGTGTCGCCACGGCGGCCTCAGCGACACGCTATCCCTTGCGAGCGGAAAGCGTGTCGCTCCTCTCCGCTGCGCGAGGCGGGAGGCTCGAACAAGCTCGGGACGTGGACACTGGGGGGCTGGGAAGTGGATAGCGTGTCGCGCCGTAGCGTGGGGACCAGAACTGGCGGAACGACACGCTATCCAACAGTTCCCGACCGCCGTGCACATCCACATGCCATGACTTCGGACTTCGTGTATGGGGGCCACGCTGGCAAACGTTCAGTAGTCGGCCAGCGCCTCGGGGTTGGGCACCAGGTGGCCGCGGGCGGGCGCCTCATGCCCACCCCGTGCGGTGGCTGGCGCGTCTGAGTGCTCGCTCCACGTGGCTGCCGTCCCGTGTGCTGACTGGCGAGTCCCGGTTGTCACCCAATGGCCGCGCTTGTGGGCGCCGCGTGCCCCCCCCCGTGCGCTGGCTGGCACTTCCATGCTCACGCGCGCGGTGGGCGCCCAGTGGCCGCCTCATGGCCGCCCCGCAGACCTTGCCGCCGCTCGGACGTCCAATCCGTGTGCGTTGTTCGGTTTCGCGCCGAGAAAGGAAACACACGTGTGCGCGATGCCAGAGAACTGGCCGGCGCGTCGGTTGCACCCCGCGGGTTCCCTTAACTAAGAGAAGAATCGGATTCCCAGCCCCACAACGAATCCAGGGCTTTCTACACCCCTCCGTACACATGTGCCGCATTCATGTTGCACGCTCGTTCATTCAAAACATCAAATATAAGCATGCCAGGAAGGAGCGTATCGCCTTTCCATTTTCGTACGGTGCGCCATCGTTGATGTAAAAAGCGCGTGATGCCAATTACCCCAGTGCGATCCTACCTAGAAGTTGGAGCCCCTAGGAAACCAGCATTAGTTGCTGTGCTGTGCTATGCTATGCTATGCCATGCTATGCCATGCTATGCTGCGCTATGCTATGCTATGTTATGCTATGCTATGCGATGCTATGCTGCGCTATGCAATGCCATGCTATGCTATGCTATGCCAAGCTATGCTATGCCATGCTGCGCTGTGCTATGCTAAGCTATGCGATGCAATGCTATGCTAAGCTGCGCTATGCTATGCTATGCTATGCTATGCTGCGCTAGACTATACTATGCTGGGCTATGCTATGATATGCTATGCTGCGCTATGCTATGCTACGCTGTGATGTGCTATGCTATGCTGTGCTCTGCTAGGCTAAAGCTCAGCGAAGCTAATCTTAAGGTAAGCTAAGCTAAGATACACCTGAGCTAAGATGAAGCTAAGCTAAGCTAACATGAAATAAGCTAAGCTACGATGAGATAAGCAACGCTAAGCTAAGGGGACGTAACTGGGGGAACCGCGGGGCGGATACTGGGGGAACCGCCCGGGGCGCTATCCACTGCCCGGCCCCTTTAAGCCCAGAGAGTAAGAACCCTTCTAGGCAGAGCCTAGGAAGGGAATCAACCTGGAAAAAAATAGGTGGCACGTGTCACCCCCGAAACCGCGTGAGAAAGACCAATTGTATGAAGGTAAACTAGCTAATATACACCTGAGCTAAGATGAAGCTAAGCTAAGCTAAGATGAAATAAGCTAAGCTAAGATGAGATAAGCAACGCTAAGCTAAGGGGACGTAGCTGGGGGAACCGCGGGGCGGATACTGGGGGAACCGCCCGGGGCGCGTTCCACTGCCCGGCCCTTTAAGCACACCGAGTAAGAACCCTTCTAGACAGAGCCTAGGTAGGGAAATACCATATCAAGTAAAACCATGCTGCCCACACGAGTGCGCAAGTCACATACATTGAACAACCACCGCGCATCTGCCATCTCGGACAACATATGCAATGCGGACCACACGCGCGCATGTCGAAACTCTTCCAACACCAATGTACGGTTTTACAACTCGACGCACCTCTGTTCAATACCAGATGACAGATACATTGTTTATGTTAACGTATCTGGATTGCTCCGCGCGCGCTCTGCTTTCGCATCCTCATCGACACAATCGAAATCATCATCTCCACCGTTGTCATTGCCACCAACATCACTATCATTCTCGTCGTCGTCATCCTTGCCGTCGCCCTCCTCGTCGTCATCGTCATCGTCATCGCGCTCGTTCTCGTGTTTTTCATCATTCGACCAACATCATCCTCGTCCTCGACATCGTTGTTGTCGTCGCCGTCGTCGTCAGCGCCACCGTCAGCATCACCACTCTCCCGCCCGAGTCACGAATCCGAATCGGAATGGCCCTCGAACCCCTACGCTGGTTTGGATTAGCCAACGAGTTGCGGGTGGTCGGTGGGTATGTGCTCGAGCAATGTACTGAACGACGAGCATGTGAGCTCACGTCTTTGCGTTATCGAAAATGATTTGCGCTCCATGGAATGCGCCACATAGCCTGCACCGCATAGCTTGCATCACTGGGGTTGCACAACGTACGTTCTCGCTTTCCCAAGGGTCCGCCGACCCCGCTAGCTGGGGATGAATTGGCGTGTGGCATGTTGGCTGGACCCCTCCGCATCCTCCCCCCCGGGTCCAAAATCCGGTTAAGGGGGATGTGGGGGTTGTTCACTACCCAGCGCACCTCTGAGGCCTTTCTGAGCTACACAATTATTTTCTTGGTTCCCTGGCGCAAGCACCTGGACTGGCCGCTCAGGGAGCGGCCCACCTTCTGTAGGAAGGTGCCCTAGGTGCCTGCGTGAATTCACATGCGGTCGGGCCCCTCTGCAAGAAGGCGAAGAGAGGAGCGGATAGAGGATTTGCTAAACGAGGAAAACAACATGGAATGGGGAATGCCATGAAGAGGAGGGACGGAGGGAGGAGGAAGAGGAGGAGGACGGAGGAGGAGTGGGGAGGCAGTTGAATAAGTATGTGGTTCTGCTCTCTTATCACCGCCCGAGAAGCGAAGCATACCGGATAGCACTGAAGGGCCTGAGAGCAGGCCAGCGAACACACACTGGTCACAAGCACTGAAAAGCGTGTCGAGACCCCCCAGCTTTGCTGAGCAGGAGGGAGAAAAGGGGTAGGCTTGGGGATCGCCAGGAAAACTTGAACCATCGTTGCCATGTAATGGAACGATGCTTCCAAGACGGCGCGGTCTCAACCCGCATACATTATTCCCGAGCAAGCGCGTTCATGTGGCTCTGCTCTCTTATCGCCACCAGAGATGCGAAGCATATCCGATAGCACTGAAGGGCCTGAGAGCAGGCCAGCGAGCACACACTGATCACATGCACTGAAAAGCGCGTCGAGACCCCAAACCCCAAGATTTGGACTGGATGCAGGCCAACGCGAAGCGTTAACAGAGAATATTACACACGTGCTCCACGAAGAATTGTGGGTGACGTTGTGCAACTTCAGTCTTGAATTTTCCATATGCCGTCTTACCGACGAGCTTCTTATGCTTCTAGTAGCTGAACGACGGCCTCTTTGCATTACACATCTACGGACATTTGTCAGAGACGGACACCCGAACCAAAAGCATTGAAGCATTATTTTGCCACGGGGTTCCGTACTGACAGAAGGTGGCTGTGAACGTTTCAACCCCAAGGCGTCTTGAATAATGGAGCTGTCGAGTTAACCAACACCTCGAGGTCATATGGTTTTCGATGACCACGCGACCTCGGGCTCCCCAGCGCAATCGAGCGAGGGCCGCTGACGCCCGCATCAGAGCGCTGCCTAAGCGGACCTTCTTAGAATCGGAATTCACTGAGGCCAGGGGCACCAAGCAGCCCTGTTCCCGAATCCCAAAGGGTGGCGGGGCCAGCCCCCCCCCTTCCGGGCTCTGGGCCAGGTGGCACAAGGGGCCCCCCGCCAGACGAGGCGACAGTCAGAGGCGCGGGCGAGAGAAACGAGGGCGTGCCAGGCGTCAGCCCTAAGGATGTCTCGGCTGGCGGCGCGCGCCACGTCGAAAGCGTAGACTGTGAAGCCCCTCCGCACGAGCTCGCGAGAGAGGCTGCGGCGCCCAGCGAAGACCTCGACGCAGCGCCCCCGGCGGCGGCTGGCGCCTGGCGGCGGCCCGAGGATGCCGCGAGGGCGGCCGGCAGGCTGCCTGTCGCCGCGAGCGCCCGCTCGCGCCTCCTCGCGCTGCAGTCTGGCCGCCGCCTCGTAGCGCCGCGTCGAGGCGTCGGCGCTGCAGCGGCCTCTCTGCTTCACTTCTAGCGGCGCCCGCAGGTTGCCCCTCCTGTCCTCCGAGGGGCCGCCGTGGCGGAGCTGGCGTGGGACGTAAAAAATGTCCATCTTCGTCTCCGCAACAGGAAGATCCTCGCCCCCGCGGTCTGCCGCGCAGCCAGGAGGAGGGGCTGACCGGCGAGGGCGCGACGAGGGTGGGCCATCGACGAGCTCTCGTTGGTCGCCATGGTCTTCGTGTCCGCCCTCTCTCCTCGGGGTGGAGGTTGATCGCCGCGGACGTGGAGGCCGGCGGGTGCGACGGCGCCGCGACGTCGGTCACCTGCAGGCCTGCAGGTTCAGCTCCTCCGAGGGCCTCAGGTAGCACGCGAAGCAGAGCACCGCCAGCAGCGCCGCCAGCGGCTCCCCCCAACCGACCATCACCTGGGCCGCCAGCGCCGCGACGATCCACGGCGTGGGCGGCCTCGCCGTCACAGGGTGGGGCCTCGCCTAGGCCTGGGGGCCTCGGCAAGTGCGGGGCAGCGAGGCGCCCCCGCGGCCCGCCAACGGGCATGTCGCCTGCCGGGCCGCGCAGCACCCGCCCCGCGGAGCGGTCGCTGCCAACGGCGTGCATCTTTCGGGCCAGCCCCGCCACGGCAACATCCGCCGACTCGAGCGAGGTGATGGTCAAGGCCCTGTGGAGGCAGAACGCATGCAGCCGCCTCAGGGCGCTGGGGTAGCGTGGCCAAGAGGCTGGCTTCGCGGCCGCCGGCGCCAGGTCGGCGGCGACGCCCGAGCCAAAGAGGAGTGGCACCCCCTTGATGTCGTGCAAGAGCGTCGCTGACAATGGGGTCGACCTGGTCTGCTTGGCAAGGCCCCTGGACGAAGCGGGGCACCTCCGAGTCACCGGGATCGCTTCCTAACCTTCCCGGAGCCGCGAGCCGCCATCCGCGGCGTTCAGCTCCGGGGGGTGCCAGCGATGCCGCGCCTGCGCATCTGTCACGAGTCAGAGTGCGCGCGGGCTCCGCCATGTCCTCCACGCTCCCGGGGATGAGGACCCCCCATCTCTGCAGCCACAACGAACGACATAATATCCCCCAAATGTAGATGTGAGCAGCCGAGCGGCCCAACCGAACGCAGCTGATGGCTGCGGGCCGCCACAGAGCCCCTGCCTTCCAGTGCCGCGATGTTGTTCGGCCTCCGAGAAACGCGCCGCGAAGTCAAGCTGCCAGCCCTCGGGTCCAGGAGCTCCCGGGGGAACTCGGTGAAGATCGGGTTCTCGTCGAGGACCTCCCGGGCGCCTTGCGGGCCCATGGGCTTGGCCGCGTTCGTATAGCTGAAGACGTCCGTGCCGTTGGGGGAATGGCCCCATGCGCGGGTCGCGGGGGTGCCAGCTTTGTACCTAGACTTCTCCTTCGCGCCTCCAAGCTTCCCGATGACCTCCAGAGACAACGCCCGAGAGCACGCCGCATGACCCGTGCGACAGGCATCCGAAGACGTCGCCCTGGAGCTCCATGGCCAATCGAGTCTCGCCCTGCAGAACGGCAGCGACGCGATGAACCGGCGGATCTCCCGACGGACCGAGCCCCAGACGCGAGATCGGGAATCGGCGTGAGCTGCTATGAAGGCGTAGACGCGATGGGAGATCGCAAACGTTTCGCGACGCAACAAGCAAAAACGAGTGCAATGGCCGACGAACCGCTCCAGCACGTTGCCGCTGATGCGGGGGCCCCGGCGCGGCCGCAGGCCTGCGGCCCTCAGCAGCTCCAGCTTGCAGTCCGTCGGCGCGATGACCCTCTCGCGGTCCGAGACTGTGGCGCGGGGTAGCCGCGTCCACCGAATGCCCGTAGATCTCGTGAACCACGACACCAATCTTGCGGAGGTCAACTGGTCTCCGCGCTTCCCAGCGCTCTGCGCGTCGGAGCCTATCGCGTTCAGGTTGTCGGCGTGGGCGAGTGGCGCGGGCTTCCCATCCGACGCGTCGAGCGCGGGCTTCTCGTCGCTCGTGATGCGGTCCACGGGCGGCGCCCTGGCTGCATGTGGCCTGGTGATAGACCGCGCGCTGGGCGACCCGCGTCGCCCAGCTTCAATTCATGGGCGCCGCGGCCAGCGCGGGCGCCGCCGGCGAGTCGTCGGGCAGCTCCGCGAGGTCGGCTAGGAGGCGGCAGCGCCCACGCAGCAACTAGTTCGCCGCGTCCGCCTGCGCCGTGAAGACCTCCTCTCCAGTGTGGAATTCCATGTCGGCGAGCTTGCTGCCTGACGACACGTTCAGCTTCGGGCACTTGGCGAAGCGGGTTGTCACGGACCTGCAATCCCAGACAATCCTCCGTTTGCCCGACCTCTTGAGAGCAAAGAACGGCGTGATCGTGTCCTGTGCGCTGGTCGTATAGCGCAACATGTTGGCCCTATCGAACCTCCCGGCGAACGCCGCGCACTGGTCCACGTCCATGGCCAGCGTCTGGTCCATGCAAGGCACCGCGGGCGGCTCGCCCTCGCGTCGCTGGCCGAACTCATCTTCAGTCCACATCATGCGCAGCTGGAACTCTCGGATGCGCAGGGCCCCATCAGGGTCGACGGCATCGAGTGTGGGGCGGGGGCGGGGGGGGGGGCTGCTCCAACTCCTTCGGCGCCCCGATCAGCGCGGCAGCGTAACTGGCCGCAGTACTTGAGGCCTCTCCATGGTCATGGACGTGGCCGGAACAGAGAAGCCCCTCAAAACTGCGCGATGAGCCTCAACCTGGGCCGCGCCTGTTCCCGCGCGAGACGGTGCGGCCATCGTCGTCCCAGGCGTGCCGTAGAGCTCATTCAGGGGTGGGATGGGCCCATCGGCTCGCATTGGCGTGTCGCCGACGCAGCCGCTGTTGAACATAATGAAGGAGAAATGAAGCGTCTGGCGTCGCCTCCTCAAAACTGGGGGCGGGAACGGCTCCCTGGGCACTCGTCGCACATCGCCGCCAGCTGCCGCAGCGGGGTAGCATGGCTGGCGGGCCAAGGGGGCGGGCGTGCCCAAACGCCGCCCCCCGGGGGCCCTTCCGCGTCGTGAGGCTTCCGCGGCATGTGCTGCCGCCGAGCCTTCCTCACCGCCCTTTGCCCAGCCCTTGCCTTTCGCGATGGTCTCCTCGCGCGCCTTGCGAGCCTCCTTCGCGATGGCCGACTCCTGCTTCGGCTGGTTCGCCACGTGTGCCGGCGAGTTCGGCGCGATGGCAATTCCTCCAGCCCTGCGACTCCAGCCCATGAGCTGGTCGGATGAGCTGTAGTCGGGCTGACTCGGCGAGATGCGACGCGCCTCCTTGATCAACGCTATCCTGCGAGCAAGCAGCTCGAAGCACATGAGCGACGGGCAGTTGAGCTGGTCCTGCATCGCGGCCGCGTCGAGGACGCGGCTCAGGACCTCGTGCTCGTGCGCGCTCCTGTCGCCCGACGGCGCTCTGGAAAGCCTGACCCAGTTCTCGTGCGCGTGGAAGGCGCTGTTGCCGTTGCCCCGCGCATACTTCATGTGGCGCAGCACAGTGCGCGGCCCCTGCAGATCCCAGCCGCCGCCAGGAATCGAATCCTCCGACGAACTGGCCACTGCGTCATCCCAAGTGCGACGGCGTTCGCCCTGAGCGCCCACCCTCGCGGCCATCGTGCGAAAATCTCCGCGGGCCAACACCGGCGCGTCGGACTG
>CAUYUJ010018927.1:95319-105677 GCA_963575745.1 Prorocentrum cordatum
AGCGACCAGCGTTTACTTCCGCCGCCTTCCGCGGGCTTTCTGCCGACGTGCCAAAGGCGAGGCCCCTTCTGAAAAACGCGCCAGTTCTGGCCGAACTCCGCGCGCTCCCCTAAAAAGGCGCCGACCGCGGCATACCCAGCATCGCTGGGATAAGAGCTGAAATTTGCGCCCGCGCCCGCGGATACTCAGCCACTCCACGCGGACTCACTCATGCTCAGGGTCCCTTGTACTCGACCATTCCATTCAGACCCACTCATGGTCAAGCCTATTCACGCTCAACCAATCATACTCGCGTGCGCCCGTAATCATCATGTTCAATCATCCACACCCAATCATACCACATTCATCCGTGCTCCGATTCACGCACCCGGACTTCACGGAAACAATCGTGAACAGTTCATCATGAAATCCGCTGCCCCTCAGGGGGGGCTATCCCATACGCGCGATACGCGGACAAACGAACACAACGAACCACGTGCATTGCAACTCGTGACAATACATCGCATCACGATGCGAAGGACTCAATGGTAATCTGGCGAACTGCGTCAAGTCCGGTATTAGGCTGCACCTCAGAGTCACCGGCTCTGACCCGCAAGTGACAGTCGCGGGAAGAGGGGGAAAAGGGAAGGGAGGAGAAAGGAGAGAAAGGAAGGAGGGAGAGGAACACACATCTGGGCCAGTGCGGATGCATTTGACCGTGGCGCGTGCTCGTCCACATATGACACATTGGCCTTCATGGAATGGGGCATCGCACCACAACGCGCAAGGAACCGCAGTACGGAATAACACGTAGCATATGGTAGGAATAAAGGCCAACTTCCCAACCTGCCACAGCGGGAGAACAAGTAGAGAAGGGGAATCACCAACCCAAGGAGGAACAAGTGAGACACTCGCAACAGTTACGAGCTCAAACGTGCATGAACTGAAATGGCGCGCTCGGCCGGCTCCCGAGCACGGATGGGACACAGCAGTGCTATCAATCTGGGTGCGAAGAGCGCCAGAATCAGGATGATCTCGGGCGGCCAACAAAAAGGCCATACCTCGCCCGAAACAGTGTGCAGACCTCAGGCGGGCGCAAAATAACCAGAACGGCCTGCATAATCGGGCAATGCAGGGCGAGGGAGCGGCCTCGGCCAGCGTGCAACCACCAGTGCAGCCGCACCAAGTGGGAGCAGAAAGCAGGGAGGGGAGGAGGAGAAACGGACAATTAAGACAAAGTGTGTACGACTGTCTGCGCACCTCGGGCAGCCTTTCCACAGGCATGTGACCACCGAGCCGCCGCCATCAACAGCTATCAATGCAGCCGCCGTGCAGCCGCCGCGACTGTCTCAGGTTCCACCCCCATAATCAAGGGGGCGGGGGGGGGGTCGCGTGGCTGGCGCCAATGGGCTGCCAGCCGCGTCGATGCTCCATCGCGACCAAAAGCAAGAGGGCAAATCCTGCCCCCACTGCGCGTCGGCGCCACCTGCTGTCCCAGCCGCGTGGCCGAGGATAGGGCCACCGGAGCGCGCCAGTTGCCAACGACTCAGAGGCTCACCGCTACCGCGTGTCTAACACCACAGCGGCCCCGCGATGCCCTTGCGCGGCTTCCCGGGCGGCTTTCTCCAGCGCGCGGCGCACCGCGTGCTCGCCGCTCGGTGCCGCTCGCTGAAAACGAAGTTTGCAGCGCACTTGGCACGCAGCATCTACTCGCAGAGCCCCGAGCGTCAGCCGAGCCTCCGCGAGCTCGGACTGCGACTCCAGCAGCGAGATGTCCAGCCGCTGCGCTTTGCTGTCTCTCCAGAAAGGCAGCCGCAGGCAGTCCGCCCCGAACTCGGCAAGCGCGCGGCGCACCGTGGCGTGCTCCACTGATTCGCCGTCCTCGAGGCCGCAGAACAAGCTGGCTGTGCGCCGCCGAAGCGCCTCGCAGAGCGCCACCACGACCAGAATTCGAGCCAAAGGGGAGGGCCCAGGGCGGCGTGCCAGTGAAGGACGGCCACTGCCCGCTGCGCTCGCCGCCGTGGGAAAAGCGCCACCTCCCAAAGCTCGAGCTTGCCGCGGGCGCGTGCCTCCCGCCGCTCCTGGGCGAGAAACAGCTTCCCGACCGCGCGCTGAAGCCCTGACTCCACCTTGCACGCCTGACCAAGGGTCTATGGTCGCACCGCCGCGCTGGCAGCATGGCGCTTCAACGAGCATGGTGCCCTTCCGCCTGAGCGCATCAACGTTCTCCCGCGGCCTCTGGTGCCGCGGCGTCGGCCGCCGTCCGGCCCGCCGTGCCAGGCGGTGGATGCGCTGGGATTCGCAGAGGAGCCCCTCCTAGCCTCGAAGCCGAGGCGCGCGCCTGCCCAGGACCAGCGTGGCGGCGTGTAGGGCTTCAACCTACTCTTGGCCCGATGTCACTCCTGCGGCGGAATTGTTTCACGCGGCTGGTTTTCGGTTTTCTCCCCTCGCGCGGACTTCGATTTCCTCGTGCCGCCTCCACTTCCTTCCGTCACCGCAGCGTAGCAGACGTCGCACAAGGGAATGTGGACCAGGGGTGGCCCACGGCCTCGGGCGCACACATACTGGCGGGACCTCGCGGGTAGAACGCCCGCTTCGGGTAGAACGCCGCGGAGCCGCATGGCCACCGCGGAGGCGGAGGAGGAGGGAGGAGTTGGAGGAGTTGGAGGAGCTGGAGGAGGAGGTGGAGGAAGAGGAGGAGGAGGAGGAGGAGGAGGAGGAGGAGGAGGAGGAGGAGGAGGAGAGGTAGAGAGAAAGAGGAACATAACGGCAATGGGCATCAGAAAGCAGCAGAAGGCAACAGAGAGCAGCAGAGAGCGGCAGAGCGCGGCAGCATGTGACAGAGCGCAGCAGAGAGCGGCACATAACATCAAAATTCGCCGGCCCAACGGGCCAAAGGCGTGCTAAGATCTCCGGTAACTGGTTAACAGTATCTCTAGTTCGCACGCGCGGGGCCGCCCCTGGGGTTCCCGAACGAAAAGTACTCGGGCAAGGTCCCTGGCAAGTCTGGGCAAGGTCCCGGGCAGGTCCTGGGCAGTTCCCAGCCAGGAGCGCTTCAAGTGGTCTCCAAGAGAGCTCAGCATTGTCCGAGACGGTCCAAGAGCGATCCAAGACGCCAAAGATGGCCTCTAGACAGCCCAAAGCGCCTTCTAGACGCCCCAAGAGGCCTCCAAGAGACCTCCCAAGAAGGCCCACAGAGGGGCCTCCAAGAGACCTCCCAAGAAGGCCCACAGAGGCAGAAATTAGTGATTTGCCTTCAATGTTGTTTTTGGCGTTCTCGCCTGTTCGGCTTACCGGCGCTCCAAGACAGCCCAAGAGACTTCTAGGATCGCCCCAACACGGCCCAAGAGGCCTCCAAGAGCGCCCAAAACGGCCCTAGAGGGCCCCCAGACAGCCCCGGAGGCCTCCAAGATGGCCGAAGAGGCTCCCAAGGCGGCTCCAAGAGCGGGCCCAGACGAGGGACCCGAACGGACAGTTCCAGCTCTAGACCAAGAGAGGCCCCCGAGAGGCCCCAAGAGACCCACAAGAGGCCCCCGTGACGTCCCAGGATGTCCCAGAAATACCGCCAAGAGGCCCAAAAAGAGGCTCCAAGAGGTCCCCGAACGGCCTTCAAGATGCCAAGAACGCAGGCAAACGCCTGCGATGGTACAATACGGGCCAGCGGAGTGAGCGAAGCGATCAAATAACCGTAGCGAACGAATGCGAACAGAAGCGACGCGCAGAGAGCGTTAGAAAGCAGCAAAGCACAGCAAAGAAGGCATAACTAAGAAGAAGAGGGAACACATGGCGCAACCACGCAGAAATTGCCCGCGCAGGGCGCGGCACCTAAAATGATGTGTTGCTCGTGGGTGAGCCTGATCGCGAATTGTGCCAATGGGCATTAGCACACCCGCACAGCAGAGAGTAGAGAGTAGCTGAGAGCGGGAGAGAGCATCGGAGAGCAGCGGGAGGGGGCAGAGAGCATTGGAGAGCAGCTGAGAGCAGCAGACAGCGGCTGCGAGCGGCAGAGAGCGGCAGGGGGCGGCTGCGAGCGAAAGGGAACGGCCATGAGCACCAGGGGGAAAGAGAGAGATAGAAAGCGGCCGAGAGCGGGAAGCGGCAGGAAGCAACACAATGTTCTCACTCCCCACACATTCTCAGTCCTGGATGCCCAGACTCACTCATGGTCCTATTAACTCACACGCAATCCCACTCGCACTCAGACCCCAATGTATTCACACCCAATCGCGCCAAATTCCATTCATCCGATTTATGGGCACTAAAATTCATAGGTCATCGGACTCATACATGTGCAGCCTCATTCACTTTCAGACTCGCTCGCTCGTACTCAGACACTCATGGAGAAAGGAACTCAAACACGCAAATCCACACATGGCCCGCTCAAGAACCCTGAATCACCAAACACATCTGGCGAACGACGGGGAACTGTTAACGGAGCCACGAAACGTGTGATGGGTGTGCCGAAATGGGCTGGGGCAACAACGCACGCGGGCCCTGTCACTGGGGCCTTCGGTGGAGCTGCCACTGGGACCACGAAGCGCGCGAGGGGTGTGCCGAAGTGGGCGCGGTGCCGCCATGTGGACGCTGCCACTGTGGCCTTCGGCGGAGCTCCCTGTGGGGCCACGAAGCGTGTGAGGGGGGTGCCGAAGTGGGCCGGGGGGGGGGGGGGCATGCGTGCGCTGCCACTGGGGCCTTCGGTGGAGCTCTCCATGGGGCCACGAAGCGTCTGGTGGGGTGTGCTGACATGGGTGCGGTGCCGTCATGCGGGCGCTGCCGCCGGGGCCTTCGGTGGAGCTCATGGGGCCACGAAGCGTGTGAGGGGGGTGCCGCCACGAGCCAGGGGGGGGGGGGGGGGCGCATGCATGCGCTGCCAATGGAGCCTTCGGTGGAGCTCCTTGTGGGGCCACGAAGCGTGTGAGATGTGTGCCGGGATGGGCGAGCGGGCGCTGTCCATGCGGCCCTCGGTGGAGCTCCCCGTGGGGCTAAGAAACGTGTCGTGACGACGACGGCGATGACGACGACAACTTTGACGACGAAGACGATGGTGGTCATGGTGACGATGATGCTTGCGGCGCGGCGCTGCGAATTCAAAACGAGGACCCACCACCACAGGATGGCTGAGAAACAAATATCTCTCGGGGTGGGGGCCTCCTTTGCAGCTGCCAGCTTCCGCCGGCGGAACCGTCGCCACTTTCCTGACGCTGGCCTCCGCTGACTTCTGCTGAAGTCGAGCCGCGCCGAAGACCAGGCCCTCCAGCGCCATCGAGCATCGTTTCGCTCGTCCCCATCCCCACCGGCATGGCCGTGGCCCCGTTGACCGATTTACCCCCCTAGATGGGGATAGATGCTGATCCCCGAAACTTCGCGGGGCCTGTCCCACCTGGTGAAATAAACTGGCGGGGCTGATATGCCACAATCCAAGAAGACTTGGGTCAGGTCAGACGGTACCGAGCCCTACATGACCGATTCTCAACAACCCTGAACCAACAAATGCTAGCTAGCATCTCTTCGGGGCGTTTCTTTTCTCTGGCTTTCGCCAACTTCCGCTGGTCTTCCGCCGGCTTCTGCCGATGGACCCGCCTTCGTTGTAATTATCTCCGCCGCCTTCCGCGGGCCTTCCGTCACCTTCCGCCGAGGAAGAGAAATCAACTTCCGATTCCTCGACACAAGGCGCTGCGACTTGAAAACCGCCGCCGGATTAAATGGCCACATGATGCGAAATCAACTTCTCGATCCCGGGAAGACGAGGCCCTTTCGAGCGCCTCATTTTGGGAGCGTCAGGGGCCCTCTTGGAGGCTCTTGGGGATCTCTTGTGAGTGCCCCACTCTGTGAACCTGCGGTGGCCCTCTCGGAGACATCTTGAGCCGAGAAGCCAGGCAGATCAACATAAGGACCCAAGGGAATTGTGCGAATCTTTTGGGCTTGGCATGTACGAGCACGTCAACACATTGTGCAACTTTCGCCTAACGGAGTCGTCCTGTCGAAACTTGTGTCCTGCAGCCAGATCGCCTAAACAAAAATCGCTCGCTTTGCCAGAATCAACAGGCGCGCTAGGGAAACAGTGCACACGAACCCGTCTTGTGCGTGAACAGGATCAAGGGGGGGGTGGAGGAGGAACGGGGGAACGGGAGACTGCCCTTGCAAGTGGAAGCGGCAAGCGGTGTGGCGTTGAAACCCCTGGCCCAAAACGACCAGTACTAGAATCCACCACCGCATGAGGTGTGAATGCGATGGAGAGAAAGCAGAACGGGTCGTTCCGTCAAAACTACTTTGCCGCCAAAGCTCCACATCGACACCTTGCCGCTGATACTCCATCTGGGTCTCATCCCCCCCAGGCTCCAGGTCTGGTCCGGAGGGAGCGCCCCTGGCTCGCTTGCTAGGCCATCGGGAGAGGCGGAGGGGGAGAGGGGGGAGGCAGGGGGGAGGCTTAGGGTAGGAGGAGGAGGAGGAGGAGGAGGAGGAGGAGGAGGAGGAGAACAAATCATCCCACCTACGCCCTTTAGGGCGTAAGTGTTTTAGGGCGTTTCCTATTCCCCTTCATCCCCTTCGGGGAGAAATGGATCATAGCTCCTTATAAAATGTTCCCCCGCTCCCCCGCCCGATCTGCGACAAACCCGGGCCAACGCCGACCCTCTCCCTTCCGTCCCTGCACAAAACAAAACGAAGTGCACATAGCACTAACATCTGGATCATGCGCGGACGCACCACGATTAATTTGCATCGGTTTTTGACAGAGGCGGCGGAGGGGCGGCATATTGCCTGCTGTGTGCAGGGCCACGCACCCCACCATCCCTTGAGATAAAGCAGTGCAGCATACAATTTGCACCAACATCTTGATCACGCACGGGCGCCCCGCGATCGCTTTGACAGAGACGGCGGCGGGGCATATTCTCTGCGGCGCGCAGGTCCACCATCCATGTCAACAACACATGCAGCGTGATAGCGCGTGCAGACCCCCAACCACAAAACACAGTGCTGGTACATCCGCCGTAACTTTGCAGGGATGGTGGGGACGCCGACGTATTGCCCAATGTGGCGTACTTGCTCCCCTTTGCACACCTGGCACGTGCAGCGCACTTCGCGTGCGTCGGGCACCCGGCTGGCGTCTGCATCAGTCCCTGATGGCTGTCAATGGAGAAAGCTGAAGATGCTGAGATTCGGGTGCCCCTTGTGTTGCTGGTACCTCCACCGAAGGCCCCAGTGGCAGGGTCCGCATGCGTCCCCCCGACCATTTCGGCACACCCCTCACGAGGATCGTGGAACCATAAGGAGCTACACCGAAGGCCCCAGCGGCAGGGTCCGCATGCGTCTTCCAGCTCATTTCGGCACACTCCTCACGAGGATCGTGGCCCCATAGGGAGCTCCACCGAAGGCCCCAGCGGCAGGGTCCGCATGCGTCCCCCCGCCCATTTCGGCACACCCCTCACGAGGGTCTTGGCCCTACAGGGAGCTCCACCAAAGGCCCCAGCGGCAGGGTCCGCATGCGTCCCGCCGTCCATTTCGGCACACCCCTCACGAGGATCGTGGCCCTATAGGGAGCTCCACCGAAGGTCCCCGCGGCAGGGTCCGCATGCGTCCCCCTGCTCATTGCGGCACACCCCTCGCGAGGATCGTGGCCCCATAGGGAGCTCCACCGAAGGTCCAAGCGGCAGGGTCCGCATGCGTCCCCCCGCCCATTTCGGCACACCTCTCACGAGGATCGTGGCCCCATAGGGAACTCCACCGAAGGCCACTGCGGCAAGTTCCGCATGCGTTCCCCCGACCATTTCGGCACAGCCCTCACGAGGATCGTGGCCTCATAGGGAGCTCCACCAAAGGCCCCAGCGGCAGGGTCCGCATGCGTCCCGCCGTCCATTTCGGCACACCCCTCACGAGGATCGTGGCCCCATAGGGAGCTCCACCGAAGGCCCCAGCGGCAGGGTCCGCATGCGTCCCCCCGCTCATTGCGGCACACCCCTCACGAGGATCGTGGCCCCATAGGGAGCTCCACCGAAGGCTCCCCGCGGCAGGGTCCGCATGCGCCCCCCCCGTCCATTTCGGCACACCCCTCACGAGGATCGTGGCCCCACAGGGAGCTCCACCGAGAGCGGTACCCACAACGCGGCACTCACAGGTGCATATGGTTGGGTCTTTCGCCAGGGCAATTATAGTTTTTCTTCGTTTTGTCTCCAATCTGCCTTTGTTGCAAAACAGCAAACGAAATCGCCAAAACACCGTTTAGGTCGACCTCTGATCCTCCTCCTCCTCCTCCTCCTCCTCCTCCTTCTCCTCGTCTCATCCTCTCTTACGACGAGGGCGACGGCGAAGGCGACTGCGAAGACGACGACGACGACGACGAGAACCACAACGACAACGATGATGACGGCGACGGCGGCGACGACTTGGGACGCCCAAAATTAGTACGGCCCAAAGCAACAACGGCCGCTGTTGGGCAGGCGGCCTTCTGTCTCGAATGGACACAGGCCGCGGCGGCGCGGACAGCGAGCCCTGCTCAGAATGAACAGGAACTGCTTTTGGGCATTGTGTCCATTCTTCCCGTACCCATGTCGATCGTCCCGAACGACAGCGGCAACGACGGTGGCGGCGGCGACGCCGCGAGCCTCGAAGAGGCCGATCGGCGCGGCACGCGCGCGCGCGCAGCGCCGCGCCCGACAATCCTCAACCGCCGCGATCGGCCTCCAGCGTCCGCCGGAGGCCCGCGAGCACGCCGTCGATGATCTCTGAGGCTCTCTGGAGCTCCTGCGCTCGGGGTGCCACAGGCGACCCTTCGGGCGGCCCCTCGGCGCGCACAACGACAACGAGGGCGACGACGATGACGGCGGCGGCGGCGACGACGGTGATGGCGACGGCGACGGCGACGGCGATGGCGACGGCGATGGCGACGGCGACGGCGACAACGACGAGGACGGTGGCGGCGGCGGCGACGACGGCGACAGGGACGGCGACGGCGACTACGTCGAGGATGACGAAGACGACGGCGGGCGGGCGGGGGATGTAGCCTTCGCCGCCGTCGTCACCGTGGTCCGTCCTCACAGTCGTCGTCGCTGCCGCCGATTTCGTCGTCGCCGCCCTCGTCGTCGAGGGGGGTCGGAGAAGGATAGGGAGGAGGAGGAAGAGAACTACGACGATCGTGAGGATAATAGCCAATCTCAACGCTGACGGAGGAAGCAGATCCGTGATGATGGTAATGATGGCGGTCGTGAAGATGAGGAAGGCGACGCCGAAAATTAGTAGATTACGCTACCAGGGTTCCCCACAGAAGGATGTCAGTGGTGCCTCAGTGGGCAGCGTGGTGGTGCCTCAGTGGGCTGTGTCAGGGGCCTCGGTGGGCAGTGTGGCGGGCCTCTGTGGGCGCGCTCGGGGCCTCTGTGGGCTGCGTGTGGGGCCTGCGTGGGCAGCGTTGCGATGCCTCTGTGGGTGTGCTCGGGGCCTCTGTGGGCTGTGTCAAGGGCCTCAATGGAGGAGCCTCCCTGGAGGAGCGGGACAAGGCACGAAACTGGGAAACTAGTATGGTGTTCCGATGCTCTCTTCGCTCTGGCGGGGCTCCCTGGTGGAGCGGGAGGGGCACGACACCGTGAACATACTGTGACGTGTGGGCACCCTTCTCGCTCTGGCGGGTCCTCCCTCGAAGGGTGGGAGGGGCTCGATAATGTATTAAAAGTATGGTGTTCTGATACCTTCATCGCTCTGGCGGGGCCTCGGCCTCCCTGGAGGGGAGGGAAGGGCACGACACCGTGTAAATGATATGCTGTCCCGATGCCCTCCTCGCTCTGGCGGGGCCTCCCTGGCGGGGCGGGAGGGGCACGAAACTTTGTAAATAGTATGCTGTTCCGGCGCCATACTGGCTCTGGCGGGGCCTCCTTGGAAGGGCAGTTCCGATACCCTCCTCGCTCTAGCGGGCCTCTCTGTAAGGGTGGGAGTGGGATGGGCGCGACACCGTGTAAAAAGTATGGTGTTCCGAGACGTTCCTCGCTCTGGCGGGGCCTCTCCGGAGAGGTGGGACTGGCACGAAACAATGTAACCCGTATGGTGTTCCGATACCTCCCTTGCTCTGTCGGGGCCTTCCTGGAGGGGTGCGGGGCGGGCACGAAACTGCGCAAATGGTATGGTGTTCGGATGCCCCCCTGGCTCTGGAGTGTTAGTCGCAGGTGGTCGTAGGTCGTAGGTCGCAGTAATAGTAGTAGTAGTAGTAGTAGTAGTAGTAGTAGTAGTAGTAGTAGTAGTAGTAGTAGTAGTAGTAGTAGTAGTAGTAGTAGTAGTAGTAGTAGTAGTAGTAGTAGTAGTCGTAGTAGTAGTAGTAGTAGTAGTAGTAGTAGTAGTAGTAGTAGTAGTAGTAGTCTGAATAGTAGTAGTAGTCGTCGTAGTAGTAGTAGTAGTAG
>CAUYUJ010018927.1:113277-128277 GCA_963575745.1 Prorocentrum cordatum
CCGATGCGCGACGCGCAGTTAGCTTCGCGCCATCGCGCCGCCACCCAAGTGACGGGCGCCTGTCCAATATTCTCCAACCCAAGGCGCGATGCGCGAAGCACGGTGATTTTCGAGCCCCCTCGGATGACCTAGAAACACGTGCCTGAGCCATGAATCGAACCGAGGAGGGAAAAACTCAGTGGCAATCTGAGCGGCCGCAGATGGCACCAGGCACCGCGACCAATAACGTGACACCAAGGCCTCAGGAGGAGGGACGAGGAGAGGCAATGAGAAAAGAAGGCCCCATGATGGCCCACGAGACCGCCAGAATGGCCCAACGAGGGCCACAACACAGCCCGAGAGACCTCGAAGACGGCGTTACAGCGCCCCAAGAGCCAAGTCGGCTCAGTCATATCGTTAGGTCCTCACGACGGTCTCCGAATGCTTCTGACGGGCCACGCACGCCCTAAGACGGCCCAAGAAGGTCCAGGCATCCTCGAAGAGGCCCCAAAAAGACCCCAAGAGGCGCCCAAAAGGCTCGCAGGAGGTGCCAAGAAACCTTCTCCTCTCCCTCTTCCTCCCCCCGACGGCCCCACGACATGCCAACATACGAATGATATGAATGAGAGGGCTGCGACGCCGACAACGCCGACGCCGCCGCGGCCGCCGACGCCGACGCAGAGGCCGACGCCGACGTCGACAACGACGACTACGACGAGGACGAGGACGACGGCATCGACGACAACGACGACGACGACGACGACGACGACGACGACGACGACGACGGCGGCGGCGGCGGCGGCGACGGCGACGGCGACGGCGACGGCGACGGCGACGGCGACGGCGACGGCGACGGCGACGACGACGGCGACGGCGACGACGACGACGACGATGACGACGGTGGCGGTGGCAGTGGCGGCGGCGGTGGCGGCGGCGGCGCAGCGGCGGCGGCCCGCCCACCGCCGACGTCGGACAAAGGCTCCTGCGTGCTCTCGACGATGTGCCCGCGTGCTTTCCGCGACGGCTCCGAAGCGCGGTCCTGGCCGCCCCCCGCGGGGTTACGCGCGCCCGGGCGGCGC
Organism: Prorocentrum cordatum; assembly: GCA_963575745.1. Lineage (NCBI taxonomy): Eukaryota > Dinophyceae > Prorocentrales > Prorocentraceae > Prorocentrum > Prorocentrum cordatum. The sequence goes on from CAUYUJ010018927.1 coordinate 114,336, forward strand.
GCTGGCACGCCGTTGCCCGAAGCGCGCGCGCCTCCTCCTCCTCCTCCTCCTCCGCCTCCTCCTCCTCATCCTCCTCCTCCTCTTCCTCCTCCCTGCTGCTGCTGCTGCTCGTTCTCCTCCTCCTCCTCCTCCTCCTCCTCCTTCTCCTCGTCCTCGTCCTCGTCCTCGTCGTCGTCGTCCTCCTCCTCCTCCTTCTCCTCCTCCTCCTCGATCGCCTCCCTGGGCTCAGCGGGCACAAGATTTCCCGGGCGTTTTCGGAGCCCGGGTTGGTCCCCATCAACCGCGCCTCGCCGAGGGCTTTCTGGGGGTGCCAGAATCGCTCCGAACGGCCACTAGGGAGCTGAGTTGCACAGATCCCCGGCGTCATTATTTTTAAGACAACGTCGGCCCCAAAAGGTCTAGACCCATTCCCCAGGACCGGTTTTCATCCTGAGTCGATTTGTGACGGTCCTGGGGCCTGGCGAGAGCTCCCAAAGGCCGAACACAGCAAGACCATCATTACTCCCTCGTGATTTTTCCGCGACGCGAGGGGGTCTGGGTACGTATGACCCGTAAGCTAAGGGTCAGCGTTATCGCCTCTTCCGCCTCGGGGCCTCGAAGCCTCGAGGCTGCGGGCAGCGCCACCGCGAGCCTCCGCCGCCTCCTCGTCATCGCCGTCGTTCTACCGATCCTGCTCCTGCCGTGGCTGTTCTCCTCCCCCCATCCCCCCTCTCTCACACACAACACAGAACACGAACCAAGACAACCAGCATCCGGAAGACACATCCAGACAGCATCTTTTCGCCGTTTTTGGCTCCTGGAGGCCCTCGTCGGGCCCCAGACATCTAAAGCAACATACTCGGGACGGAAACGACAACGACCCAGGGGAAAGGACCAGGACTTCCGGGAAGCCTACTTAAGAACAGTCAAGACATCAGATGTCTGGGAATACATCTCCTTCGCTGTGTGACCGCCCTCCCTCCCCCCCACAACACAAATCACGAATTCCACCAGCCCTCTGGGCTGAGGTGCTGTGGGGAACGTCCTCTCCCATCTTATTCCCCCCCCCCATCCACCATCGGAGAGGGGTTTATCACTACTCCTTGTTAATCTTGTTAAGATGCACCCTCTTCCCCTACCCGACCAGCGACAAACTAGGGCCAATGAGGGCCCCCCCCCCGCCATCTCTGCCGAAACATCAATGCCAGATGCACTTTCCAGTAAAATCTTGGGTCATGCTCGGGAGGGGTGCGCGAACACTTTGTCGTGTTTTTGAATAAGACGGCGGGGTGCCAACATATAGCGTGAACGGCACTTTGCGGTTGAATCTGGATCATGCGCGGGTGCCCCGCGATCACTCCTCATGGTTTTGGACAGAGACGGCGGGGGTGCTGGCATAGTGCCTGCTGTGCAGGCACACCAGACATCAGGATGACACTTCGCCGCGTTTGTGCGTTGGTCTTTGAGACGGACGGTGGGGTCAACATGCTTCCCGATGTGCGCGAGCGCACCTGGCACACTCTGCGTGTGCCCCGAACGTGGCGCACCTGGCGCAGCGAGCATGCGGCACACTCGGCGCATGTGGAGCACGTGGCACATCTTGCGCACGAGGCGTGCCTGGCACGCTTGGACCCCTTGGGTGCAAGGGGCGCCTGGCACGCATGGCGCGCTTTTGCACCCGTGGCGCACCACGCCACAGCGTCGCGCACCTGGGGTCTGTACTGGGTCCCAGTAGCTGCCCATCCAAAGGCGACCGCTGAATATGCTGAGTCTCGTGTACTACTTGTGTGTTGGGAGGGCAGGTGGGGGTGAGCCAAATGGCTTGCGTCTGGGAAACATGTCTTGACCCCTCCCCCATCATGTCCCTACCCTTGGGTCTGGACGGATGGGGCGGGGCGAGGGGTTACAGCGAGAAGGCACAGACCATTGTTCGGACCTGTTTTGGCTTCTGGGGGAGGCAGTGCTGATTCTGCCCCCCTCGCGGTGTGACAGCCGAAATCCCACCAGCCCTCTGGGCGTAGGTGGTCTAGGGAGGTCCCTCTTCCAACCCCCTTCTCCTTCGGGGAGGGGTTTACCGTTTACCCTTCGCCCCTACCTCCTCCCCTGGACCTGGCCGGGCCGCCCCGCGAGGTGCCAGGTGGTACTTGTTGTTCCAAGATGGCTCCAATAGGGCCTCAGGGAGCCCAATATTACCTTCAAGATGGCTCAAGAAAGATAGCCCAAGATGCTTCTAGTCGGCTCCCAAAATGCTTCAAGAGGCCCCAAGAACGCTCCAAGACGGCTCCAGGAGGCCCCCGAGACCTCCAAGGAGGTCTCCCCAAAAACCCCAACCCTTCCAACACCCAAGGGAAGTCAATGTTGTTTGCTTTCGCGCCTTTTCGATTCTGATGGCCATCCGAGGCCTCAAGATGGCTCCACGATGGCCCAAAAAGGGCCCGAGGAGGGACCCACGAGAGCCCAGAGGTGGCCCAACGAGCGCCCAGGAGTGCTTCACGAGCGCCCCAAGCGCGCCCCAAGGTGCGACTTTGGGGGCTCCCAAAGGGGGGGGGGGGGGCGAACTGGGGAACCCCTCTTCTTTGATTGAACTCCTCAAAGATGGCGTCAAGATCGCTCCTAAGGCTCCCAAGAGCGCCCCAAAAGGGCCCCGATAGGCGCCCATGCGGCCCCAAGAGGCGCCCAAGATACCTTCAACGCGCTCCCGAGAGGCCCCCAAGAGGCTTCAAGAAAATCCTCGAGGCACCCAATGCGCTCAAAGACGGCCCTGGTCTTGCCAAAATGCCCCTCCTCGTCCTCCTCCTCCTCCCCCTCCTCCCCCTCCTCCTCTTCCTTGTCTACTGACTCCTCCTCCTTCCTCCTCTTCGCCATCCTCCTCCTGCTTCTCCTCCTCCTCCTCCTCCACCATCCTCCCCCTCTTGGAGTATCGGACGGCTTTTCCCCTGTGTTCTTCTGCATGCTACTCCACTTCCCTGATCACCTCAACTCCCCTGGACACCGTTTCTGGATGGGCTGGTGAGAATTTTTGTTTTGGGTCGCGGCCGCAAGCGAAGGCGCAGGCGGCGTCAAAGGTCGACCCGGGCTACGGGCGGAACCTGATTACGCTGGTGGGGGTACTTTGTGCTCGCGAGCGCAAGCGGGAGAGCCGCGAGCCGTCAGGAAGATGCCAAGTAGCAAAGACCCAAATTACGACCGCCAGAACGGGGCCGAACGCGGCAAGCGTGCAGCTAGCGAGCGGCGGAAAATGTAAGCTACGCAACGAGGCGCTCGACCGCCGCTCAGAAGGCGAGAACACCTGGACCCAACTGGCGGTGGGTTCGATGGCGCCGACATTGCCACAGCGTCACCTTCGACGAACCTCTTCTTGGCGACAGGTCTGCACGTGCCGAATGTGAAACCAGCGCCCCGCTGCAGTCGACAGGAAGGATGCCGCGTAACCACACCTCGTGGGCGAGCGGACCGTCGAGGAAGTACCAACAGACGATGAGATCCTGCCTCCGGAGGACTCCCAATTGGCGAGGCGTTCTGCCCGAAAAGCGGCGCACTACAAACCGTGGCTCCCGAGCGAAACCGGCGTGGAGCGACGGGTGCCGAGGCCGCGGTTACGCCGTGGGTGGACCAGGGCACCTTCTGCGGGGGGCGGGGGGGCAGCCGCAGGGGGTGGGGCGGCCTGGCGTCTGCTGGCGCTGGCCCCAGCGCCCCGGGGGGGGCGCCGAGGCCGCGGTCGCGCCGTGGGTGGCGGACGCAGCTAACAGCCGCAGAAATAATGAAAACAGCGGGCGGTCCCGGGCAGCTCCTGCGGGGGGGCAACCGCAGGAGGAGGGGCGGGCCGGGCGGTCCAGGAAGTTCATGTGGGCATCTGCTGGCCCTGGCCCCGGCGCCCCCAGGGGGCGCCGAGGGCCGCGGTCGCGCTGTGGGTGGCGGACGCAGCTGACAGCCGCAGAACTAGTAAAGACAATGGGCGGGCCCGGGCACCTCGCGCGGGGGGGCGGCCGCAGGAGGAGGGGCGGGCCGGGCGGTCCAGGAAGGCGGCCGGCGAGCCTGGGATCAGTGGGTAGGCCCGGGCACCACCTGCGGGGGGGCAGCCGCAGGAGGAGCGATGGACCTGGACGGACCAGGGAAGCGACTAACTGCCGCGCAGACCTGGGTCCATGAAGCGAAGGTGCGTGGGGGACGGGGGGACGGAGGGCAGGTGAGGGGACGCAGCTCAACAGCCGCAAAGTCAGTGAAGAGCCCGGGGGGGCAGCAGCCGCAGTGGGGGCCGACGACGGGGGGCGCGTGGGGGCGGGGGCCGGGGGCGGACGGGGGGCGGCCGAGGGGGGCCAGCGACGCGACGCAGAGGAGGTGGAGGGCGCAGCTAACAGCTGCGGGTTGAATGTCAAATTCAATTGGGAACGTGGGGGGCGGACAAGGGGCGGAAGCCAGGCGGCGGCGGGCCCGCCCGGCAGAGGGGGCCGAGGGCGCGAGGGGGGCGCGGGGGGGGGGGGGGGCAGCTAACAGCCGCGGTCAGAGCAGGGCGCCAGGGATGGGGGCCGGCAGCGGGCAGGGCCCGAAGTGGGGGGGGGCCGCCAGGGCGGGAGTCTGCATGGCGGTGGGCGGGCCCTCGTTGCCGGGCGGGCGATGAGAGCCAAGCGCCGACGTGCAGGGCAGCGAATGGCTGCGAGTGGCGCCGCGTGGGCTCTAACAGTGTTGGAGGCTCGCCCGGGGGAGGGGGCCAACCCCCGGGTTCGCCTCAGGCGTGTAGGGGGGGAGAGGGGGCGGCAATCATCCAGGGGGGGAGGGGCCGCGAAGTGGTGTCCAGAAGGGGCTCTAGGGCCTCTACTGAGATGAATGTCGGCTTTGTTACAGCTTATGAGCTTTATAAGGATATGATAAGGTCGTTGTAGGCTACGCCCAACCCACTTGTAAGCCAGCAGCATGATGCTATAGCTGCGTAGCTTGTTTGTCATATTTAGCTAAAGTCCATGCGGACTTTAATAAGCCAACATGAACAGTATTATAGGTTCAGCTGTTGTTAAGTAGGTTATTGGTACAACATAGCTTTTCATGGTATATGTGCTACACTGTTTATCGAATGCCAAACATAAATGGAGACCGTAGGTTAACATAATAACTAATTTGGCTTAACATCGAAATTCGACCTATGCTGACACCCGAGAAATCCGTTTTCACAAATATTCAATATGTGCGTTTTCGTGTTTAACCTGTAGCTTCCAACACAATAGCATGTAGCTTCCGAAGCGTTACAAGCATGAAACCCATGCTGGGCCACAAACGCAAAAACACGAATCAGCGTCGCACATCTGTCAGGATTTGAGCATCGAGATTTGACCAACCTTTTTTGCACGTCCCATCATTCGAGCAGTCGAATTGTGTCCCGCGTGATTCTTATGTTTGCTAATCCATATTGCAGCTTCGGGATCACCGCGCGAATCGCTCCAGGGCCCGTTCGGCGGATTCAATAGCAACCGCCATGGCGCATGCCATCATCACTGTTTTAACAAGCGTGGGCTCCGAATTTGTGGATAAGACCGGGGGGGGGGGGTGGCCTGCAATCCACTATAGATGAGGGGCCTGGAACGCTTTACTTGCGATGTATACGTTCACCATTGCACTTGCATTTGCCTCCCGTCGTTTGCAGCCGCCTCGGCTCATAGCATCAGCTGTGCTTTTCCAGAGCTGCTCACTTACGAGCTCAGCTACCGCGTGTGCAATGGCCGAGCTTAGCCAAGCTTTCAAACAGGAGTTCCAGCAGATTTTGGACATGAAGAAAATGAAGGCGAATGAGCATTTGGATAAGCTTATGCAATGCCTTCGCGGGCACAAGCTGGCTTACACAGTGGACCGCATTCCCCCGAAGTTTTTCCTCGCGCATGCGGTCAATAGGGGGGGGGGGGGGGGGGCTTCTGCTGAGCCCGCATGACGTGCACCGCAATGCTGCTAGGATCCACGCGTGCGGAGCTGACATTCGCCAGCTATCCAATGCTCTGTGCATCGAGCTTGGGGTCACTTCCCACCTCCGCTGGACGCACATCAATAAAAATAAGCAGCTGGTGGATCGAGCCCAAGGGCTTCTAGCGCCTGTGAATGGGTCAGAGCGCTACGTGACAGTCGGGTGTGGGCACGCCACGGCTTTCTGTAAGCAGGCAGGGGTCCAAGGCAAGACGTCTCAAAAGTCATTGCAATGCATTGACTCAGACATGATAGATTTGCAAAAGCTGTTCCAAAACGAGCAATTCAAAATCATGATTGAGAAGGGCTGGAAGTGGGAGGTGGTCCCCAATGTGATCGACGAGCTATTCCCACGCTTCGCTGTTATTGCCCAGAGGGCTTTGAACACGCAGAATCACGTCGGCACTGAGGTTGGGGAGCTTGAGACTTGCATGACGTTAGCGGCGAGTGCCAATGACCCAGGGATGCGTGAGCTCGAGAGCTGGAAAGAGTTGGCAATCGAGAGCGTTGTTTCGCTTAACGCGCCGAGCGCCAAGTACAGCAAGATATTGCTTGAGTTTGTCGAGAATTTCGGCGGTGGCGACGGTGCTCCACTCGTGGCGTTCATGGATTCGGTTGCGAAGCAATTTGGTTGCAATGTTACGCTTGGCCAAAGTTTTGGGAATCGCTGACTCACGCAACGCTTGCGTCCGAAACCAATTGGCATCCGTTGGTGCGGGTGTCGCTTGCTATCGCAAACCTCACTGGCGACAAGGTTGAGGACGGCGTGGCGCGTTTGCTGATGACGGCTGACGTCTCGAAGGTTGCAGGCAAGCCTAAGCAGGCTGAAGCACTGATTGCTGAACGCATACTTGGAGAGGCCACGGGTATCGCAAAGGGGCTCGACGGCATCGAGGCGGCCTTGGAGCCGTTAGGGCAGCTATTCGTGAGGGTTGCTTTGAAGCTTGTGGGGAAAGAGAAGTCGGGTCGGGAGGGGGCCGTGTACACGTGGGGCGACATGTGCAAATCATTCTTGAGCGGTGTCAGCTCCATCAAGGGTCAGACCGTCACGTTCGATGAGTGGAATACGTATTCGGTCCCGAGCGGTGCAGCTGCAACTGCCAAGGCAATGCCTGCAGCGTCTGCCACGGCGACGCTCAACGACCATAAGGGCCCTGCGTGGATTGCCAAGAAGGCTGGTTACTCGGTCGGGTCCTTCGTAGTTCAGAAGGATGTTCCAGCCCAGAGGCTTTACGCTGTCTTCAGCATCGGCCATATGGTCAAGCTTCGCGGGGTGGTCAACCACGGCGGAGAGCCACACGCGGCTGAAATTGCATTGGAAGGTCTCCTTGGTAAGTGGTCGCTCTCAAAAGCTGAGCCGCCAAAGCAGATGGAGGGTGATCAGCAGCGGCCCCGTCAGTTGTACACCGACAAGCAAAATGCTATATTGTACCGAGCTCTTCTCGAGCTAGACGCCAAGCACATGGGAAAGCAAACGCTAATCTTCTGGCGGAAGCCAGATGAGGTTCGGACCACGTGTGCGATCAAGCAGGGGCAGCTTACACTGGTCCCAGTGGCACCGTTGGTCAACATAAGCTCGAAGAACGCGTCTAATGGGTCGGGCGCGCCGCTTGGCGACCACACGATTGGCAGCGGCACGCCGCTTCATTTTTTTGTTTTGCCTGTGCCGAAGCCGAGCGACAACGGCGCCAGCAAGCTCGATGAAGCCGCGTTCGTGGCTGCGTACTGGTGGGTCGCGACAACATACGATAAGAAGCAAGCCAACATGGCTACGAGCCACGTGTCCCACGGTGGCATCATGCTGCCAGTGCTGACCAACATTACCGACATCGGGCCGAACGTAAAGCCCCAGGTATTCGTCAAGCCCAAGGCCAAGGCTGCGCCGATCCACGAGGAGAGCGCCAAGAAGCAGAAGAGGTCGTAAGCATCGCATTCAGCGCGGATGCTACATCAGGGGTGCGTTTTGTATCGCACGCGTTGTGTTATCCTAAGCTCTACGATTGAACCAGTCCAGCACTCTGCAGTGCTACAGTCAATATGTTGCCGCGCCGTGGATGGGGGGAGGGGGGGGGGGATGACGTGAGACGAGGATTGGGGGCTGGGCGAGCTGTCCCCGTCGGCCAGCACGAAGCTTTCTACATTGATACGTGCTAACGGGCATGCAGATCAGCCAGGCGCTTATTCGGCAATTGACGTGGTGTTCTTGCGAGTAGCCATCACGCCAGCGACGTCAGAAACAAACTCCGTTCGAATCGGCTGCACCCGATGCCGCCCCATTCTGGAGCTCCAGGGGGTAGCAATGGCCATGTGGGAGGAGGGGGGGGGGGGATGGCGAGATTTAGCAAGGTGTAGATACGATTGCGTTTTCTCATTTGCCCGGGTGCAGCGAAGCACGCTTCTGACTTTGCATCGGGCTTGAGGGGTATAGCCTGCCGACCTTTGTCGTGCAACCATCTGCCTGATGCACCCTGTATCGTTGCCCCCCACCCCACCCCGCCCCACCCCCCCACCCACCCACCCACCCCCTCAGCAATGCTTAGGCTGGAACGACCAAGCGGGGGATAACGAGAAGGAAACGCGGAATGCACGCAGGGGGGCCGGGCAGGATGAAGGAGGGAATGAAGAAGGTATACAAGGTAGGAAGTACACGGGAAGCGGGGGGTACACGGGAGGTGGGGCATGGGGTACAAGGGGCGCGGGAAGTGGGCATGGGGGTATGCGGGCGGTGTATATGGGGGGTAATACATACCGTGCACCACCCCCTCCCAAATCTTCCCGTGCACCCCGTGCACCCCCTCTCGTGCCCAGCGCGCTAAATACCCCCCGTGCACCCCCATGCCCCCTCTCATTCGTCTCCTGGCCCCGCATGACGTTGCCCCCTGCGTGTCGCGCTTCTGCGAAGTAACCGTAGCCGCGCGGGCTCAGGGGCAACCGAGCGTCTAGCATCACGATTTGCTCTTCGCAATATGCAGGCAGCTACGCTTGAACTTTCCCGAACTGTCAAGGTGGATGGACTCCAGCCAGTTTGGCGGATTTTCAAGCCGCATGATGTGACTACAGTGGGTGACGATACGTTTGTCCGAATCTCACCAGCGCAGTATACATTGAACAGCCTTGTGGCTTGTGCTAATGATGGGGTCCCATCGGGACTGGAACAACAGGCCGCAATCTTGAGCAGGGGGCTGAAGGCGTTGCTAGCCCAGCGGCATCAGCAGCAGTCGGATGACTTCACTCAGGAGCAGGGGCAGCGCGTGTGCAGCTTGTTAAAACGCCACCGAAACAACCCAAAATCGTCAAGTCCCATGCCCATAAGGCTGACATGAGGCGGGATCCTGAGGTCATGTGCTTGGACGTGGAAGTTAAAGGACGTTCTGTTCAAGTTGATGTTCTGAGGCCTATCCATCCGTGTGACAACCTCTTTGTAGTGTATAAGCCCGATGCTTTGGCCGCGGTGATACACATCATGAGGGAAATGGGGTTCGATGAACCGCAGAAGCGAGAGCCGGTGCCCAAGAATGTCCACGAGAGAAACGGTTTTTCCTCGCCAAGTTTGATAAGGGGGATGGTACGAACGGCTACAAGAAGTGTAAGACAATCGAGGATGCGGTTACGTTCCTATCTACCGATCCCTCAGAACATATCGGTGATGCTTGTAAGGGTGAAGAGGTTTCCCCGAGTGAGCTTCCCGACGACGGCGCGCCTGCGGGCTCAGAGCCAGGACATGGCTGAATTAGTTGTGAGCCACGTGGCTAAACATGCCCGCGTGATTGGGGTCTGCGGGCTTCGCAATTCTACGTGGATCCGTGCTGTGTCGTTTGAAAAAGTAATCGGGCTGCGTCTGGGCACGTCGAGCCGCGTGGCTGCATGGGCGCGTGTCCGTAGCCCATCAGGCTCAGGATTCAGCGCGCGCGTGCGCTCGATAGCTTCTCGCTTGCTCGCGCGCTGACTTTCGAGGCCCCGGGGCCCGATATGGCTCCGAAGAGGCGCGCCCCAGCTGGCGTCGTTGTCGCTGCCAGCGGGGGCACCGAGGCCGACCGCTTGCAGGAGAAGATCAGTGCCTTGAAGAAGGACCGTGATTTTTGGAAGGAAAAAGCCCTCGGGCTCGAGCGCTTCGTCGCTGTCGTGGCAAACAAGTCGGGGCAGAACAAGCACGCGAGGAAGGTGTTCATCGATGTCGGGCGGCTGTGGGTCGGCGCCTACGCCGTGGGCTCGCAAACCCTATCGACGCAGCTCGGCAGGCTGCAGCGCATCACGGGGTTGCCCGAGGTGTTGCCCAGCGCTTGAGCACGGCTTTTGCTAGCCGAGAGCTGTCATTCGCCAGCGCGCGTGAGTGGCGCGCCATATCCATGTCGCGTAGCGCATGCGCTTCCATGAGCGTCCGTGCGCTTCCAGTTATCGGCCCCAGCGTTGACGCTGATCTCTTGAGCGTGGGAGCTCCAGCCCCACGCTGAACTTAACTCTTGCATGTCGTCGTCATCATGTGTCCTGCAGTTGCTTTGGCTGTCGTCCCCACGCGTCGTTGCACCATGTAGTGAACGCGCTTCCGATCCCATGTCCAGGCCGTATTCTATGTCCAACTGTTAGTGGAAGTATAGTAGCAGTAGAAGGAGGAGGAGGAGGAGGAGGAGGATGAGGAGGAGGAGGAGGAGGAGGAGGGGCAGGGGGGGGGGGGGGGTGGGGGGGTGGGGCGGGGGGGGAGGGGGGGGGAGGGAGGAGGAGAAGAAGGCGGAGGCACCAATGGCACATGTGATTTCTGAGGGGCTCAGAAATCACATGACCAAGCCTGCGCGCGCACTTGCCAGGGGGAGGAGGAGGACGACGACGCAGAAGACGGAGGAAGAGGATGATGAGGGGGATAAGTCTTAATGCAACACAAGCAGTTGCCAGGAGGAGGAGGATGAGGCAGGGGACGATGAGGAGGAGAAGGAGGATAAGTATAAGGAGGGATGGGGGGAGGGAGGAGGGGGATGAGGAGGAGGATTAGCCATCTGCGGCGCCGTCTCATTTCGTATGTGCCGTCGTTCTCCTCGCTCCCTTCCCTCCTCCTCTCCTGGCTCCGTGGCCTCTCTCTCTCTCTCTCTCTCGCTCTCTCTCTCTCTCTCTCTCTCTCTCTCTCTCTCTCTCTCTCTCTCTCTCTCTTCTCTCTCTCTCTTCTCTCTCTCTCTCTCTCTCTCTCTCTCTCTTCTCTCTCTCTCTCTTCCTCTCTCTCTCTTCTTCTCTCTCCCCTCTCTCTCTCTCCTCTCTCTCTCTCTCTCTCTCTCTCTCTCTCTCTCTCTCTCTCTCTCTCTCTCTCTCTCTCTCTCTCTCTCTCTCTCTCTCTCTCTCTCTCTCTCTCTCTCTCTCTCTCTCTCTCTCTCTCTCTTTCTCTCTCTCTCATCTCATGGGGTGGCCCCCTAGCCTCGCCCCCCTCCGCGTAGAATCAACAACAGCAACAGCACATGCAGTTCGAGCTGGGAAGGGATGTTGGGTAGCAGCGGGTCGTGGTATCATTGGTCATTGGCGTGTGTCGCGTGTGTAGTCGCACTCTCTGCCCCCTCGCTCGTCCTTGCCATTGCCCCGCGGCCCCCCTCACTCATCTCGTAGGTTGGCCCTCCACGTCGCCCCATCCTTATAAAGTCGTCACGCATCAAGCTGGGAATGTCATGGCCCCCGACTTCCGTTAGAGTCCCCGATGTGGCCCCGCAGTTTCTCGTGACCTAGCTGGGGGTTGGCATGTCACGCGGGGGCCTCAGAGGTCAGATACGCAACGCCGAAGACAGATCATCATATGAAAGGATCTGTCTTCGGCGTTGCGTGTCCAGAAGGTTCGCCCATCCAGAAACGACTTACAGACCTCATCCGCACATCTTCCATGCACCTCCTCCGCATCAGCCGTTTTGGCTGGAGGCGCCGCGAGGGCGCGCGCCGCGCTGCTTCTTGCGCGGGCCCGCGCTGGCCTCCCCCGCAGCAGCCACATCGCTGCATAGCTGCAGCAGCCTCCTGGCATCGCTGCACAGCTGCAGCAGCCACATCGCTGCATCGCTGCAGCAGCCACATCGCTGCATCGCTGCATAGCTGCAGCAGCCACATCGCTGCACAGCTGCAGCAGCCACATCGCTGCGCAGATGGACAGGCTCCGCGGCAGGGGCCTCGTCGCTGAGCGCAACCTCAGGCGCGGCCCGACGCAGCCGTCGATGCCGCCGCCGACGAGGCTGAGGCTGACGCCAGCGGGCGAGGCCAGCTGGGATGAGGAACCCAGTATATACAGATCCGGTTCTCTTGGTCCTTCTCTCCCCGTCTCCTTCCTCGGTTTTTCTAGAGGACGATGAGGCGTGGGGGAGGGCCGAGAGAACCGACATGTCTTGTTTTCCTCATCCCAACCTCGACGGCGACACGGCATTCCTCGCCGAGATCGCCGAGCAGGTTGGAGTGCTGGAGTACAACGCCTTTCGGCACACCACGTTGGCCGTCGTTGTGGACGACTATGATAAGTGCAGCACGTTCCTCCAGAATTGCGAGGAGAGCACGCTGCGCATGGTCGAGATGTCGGCTGGCATGTATTTCAACACAGGTGTTGAGCTCTCGGGGGGGTGGATATGGAAGACGATCGACAAGGTCGTCGACGACGGGGAGCCCACCACCTTCTATATCTTCCGTGCCGAGGACGGGTGGTACGCTGCGGACACGCTGTGGACTACAGTGCAGGGTCGGAAGCAGGCTGCCACCGACGGGAAGATCCTGTTCTGGTCCGCGGCGAGCGGCGACTTCGAGGACGCGCCCTTGCAGCCCCTGCACTACCCGTGGTGGGCGACGTCAGAATCGGACGGGGTGTCGGTGATGTCGGGCCATCACGCGTTCGAGCAGCTGCTCAACAAGGGCGCTGGCTCCGACAAGGGCGGCGGCGGCTCCGACACGGGCGGCGGCTGCTCCGACAAGGGCGCTGGCTCCGACCAGGGCAAGGGCGCTGGCTCCGACAAGGGCAAGGGCGCTGGCTCCGACAAGGGCAAGGGCGGCGGCGGCTCCGACAAGGGCAAGGGCGGCGGTGGCTCCGACAAGGGCAAGGGCGGCGGCTCCGACAAGGGCAAGGGCGGCTCCGACAAGGGCGGCACTGGCTCCGACAAGGGCGGCACTGGCTCCGACGCGGGCTGGGCGCCGCGTGGCAAGGGTGGCCATGGCGGCTGGATGCCGCGTTGCGCGAGCCTCATCCTGGACTACGAGGCGCGCAACTGGAACGGCTTCGAGGCCAGGGTCGAGGAGTACGAGGCCAGCAGCGCGACGCTGCGCCAGCTCCTCGGCCTCGAGTAGGCCGTCTGTAGGCCTTCATGCGGTTCAGCGTTTGACTACCGAGACATGGTAGTCAAATGGAGGCGATATCGCGTTAGACTCCCGAAACTTGGTAGTCAAACGTAGGACCGCCGCCGTTTGACTACCAAGTCTTGGCAGTCAAACGCATGATCGCATCCGTTTGACTACCGAAACTTGGTAGTCAAACGCAAGATCGCTGCGTTTGACTCCTAAGACTTGATAATCACAAGTTTTCGGACGCACATGTCCCCGCGCGCCGTGGCGCCGCCTCTGGGCGCATGTCGGGGCATCTGGCGTGCCTTCAGAGACCGATCATCTAGCGGTGGATGTTCGCCCGATGGGGTGGCGTTCGGGCCCTGGTCCAACTTCCGTTTATACGCCCATCGGCCCCCCCAGGAGACATCAACCCAGGTGGGGTGGGTGTGTGTGTGTGTGTGTGTGTGTGGGGGGGGGGGAGGAGGGATGATGAGGAGGATGGAATGGATGAGGATGATGAGGATAATGAGGATGAGGAGAGTGAGGATGCTGATTGGTTTGCCACTCGGTCGGTCCAATTGGGCCCCCACCCGATCACCCCCCCCCGCTCAGACGGTCTCTGCGTGCACCCATCTTTGAACATGTTCGCGGTTAAGTCCGCGCTTTGCCTTTAAGCGCCGAGCCACAGGGAGATGTGCGGTTGGTAAACTCGGATCCATGGGACATTCAATGTGAAAATGGTGCTATTGAGTTGTGT
>CAUYUJ010018927.1:133277-191832 GCA_963575745.1 Prorocentrum cordatum
TTGGTCATGCTGGGACGGGGGATGGGGCTGCATGTTTTAGCTTGCCCGCGTGAGCTTTCGGGGTGGTTTTGGCATGTTTGTTTTGAGATCACGTGGCCCGATGGCCGCGACGTAAACCTCTTGGGCCACCCACTCAACAGCCACCCTCCCGCCTCCCCCCGCCCACGCCCTCCTCTAAAACACCAGCCCCCCCTCCGCGCGATAGAAGTCCTCGGGCGCCGCTGCGTCCAATCAGCCCACCCCCCCTCCCCCCGTGCCCAATCGCAGGCCCAATCGGCCCAATCAATCCAATCGGCCCCCCCTCGAAGGCTGCTGTGTCCAATCAGTCCAATGAGTCCGTCCTCCCCTCCTGCCCTTCACCGCTGCTTGCGTGTTCCGCACCTTCACTTCGGTCGTCTTGGGATCGGGCCGTCTCTTGGTACTGATGGCCATGGGCGGGCGGGGCGGAATATCTCACACCATGCGCCTAAAGCCTCGCATGGGCTGGTCGGACAACTACTCCGAGAGCTCCAAAGCTTGGGGGGGGGGGAGGGGGGGGGGCCTAAGTCGACCTCTGAGGCGTGGGCTGCAGCAGTGAAGGCGATCGACGACGCTCAGGCTAAGCCATGAGACGCACATGGTGCCCCTACCATATAACCAGGCTGTTCGCCGAACATACAAGCACTCCGTGCTGCGTTAGTTAACGCACTTGGTTCTCGAGAGCGCGTTATGAGTCGTGAGGCCAATCTCGAGAAAAGCATGTCTGCTCGTCGCGTTGTCAGTTGGGCGCCCTTGTTGCGAAGCAAATGCTTGCGTTCCGTCCGTAGCCCGTTTCGCTCAGCATGCAGTCGGGCCGTTCAGCGTCTGGGGCCGTTTCGGACGGAGCCGACGCGGGATGCTAAGCTGCGCAGGCTGAATGAGTTCCGTCGTACCAAGCCTCACTGTACAGCTTCTGCGTTGGCTGCAATTCTGGAGGACGTGAGACACAATGAGGTCCCAGAGGCCATAGATCGAAACTCTACGCGGGCCGCGAGAGATGCTGTTACCACAGCTGTCGGCCAACACGGCCCTATTTTGCAATCCTTCACGTGTATTAACGCAGAGGAAGAGCCAGCTAGCATACCAATCGCCTGCCCGTTCGCATCCTTAGCGGCAGCTGTCGAAGAGAGCGCAACCTTTCGGAAGTTCTTGAAGCGCCAGCTGATGCTTCACCCGCCGACGCCAGAACAGCCATGGAACTTGGTTTTGTATTCCGATGAAGTTACCCCAGGGAACCCCTTGTCACCAGCGAACCAAAGAAAATTCCAATCTATATATTGGAGCTTCTTGGAATGTGGCGTGAGCGCGCTCAGTCACGAAGAGAGCTGGTTTGTGCTGATGACTGAGTTCTCCAAATCAGTTTCTTCTCTCTCTGCTGGGTTAAGCCAAGCATTCGCTGAGGCTATCAAATGCTTTTTCAAGCCTGATGGCTTTCATTTCCCAGACGGTGGCATGGCCCCTGATCTGGACGGGGATAGCTTCAGGCTGCTTGCGAAAGTGGGCGTGGTGTTGCAAGACGGCGGCGCTCATAAAACTGTCTGGCAAGCAAGGGGCGGCAGCGCGTCCAAGTTTTGTATGCTTTGCAAGAATATATTCACACCTGATTCAAAGGTTGTTGAAGAGGGCGGTTCAGCCATGTTGCGCTGTAACCAAATACATCTCGATGAGCTCGTGGCGTCCACGGACCATGGGCTTCGCGCGAATGCCAGGTATCTGGAGCGCATGTCGCGGACTTTGTCAAATGATGAGTTTGTGATGTTGCAGCAAGCGTTGGGTTTGACGTTTGCTAAGCGAGGCTTGCTGCTCGATAGAGCCTTGGACAGGCTGGTCAACCCGACAGAGGTGTTTATGCATGACTATTTGCACGCGCTCTTCGTCGACGGTGTCGTGAATCTGGTGGTTTACCTTGCGTTCGAAGCCTTCATATCTGCTGGGCTCAACGGCGTGTGGGAGTCATTCTCGGAGTTCTTGGCACATTGGGTGTTCCCTGGGCGATTTCATGCTACGCATTTAGATAGCATTTTTAATGCTGGTCGGAAAGACAAACATAGAAAGGCGCAACACGTAAAATGCCAGGCATTTGATTTATTGTCTATCCTTGGCGTGCTGATGCTGTTCTGTCAGACGGTCCTGCGACCCATGGGGGCAGCCAATGCGGCTTGCGACGCTATGATTTCTTGCGTTCAGTCGTCGGAGCTTGTAGTTGCAACCAGTCGGATCGACGTGGGCCCAGCGAGGCTGTAAGGTTTTGTTCATAAGTTTTTAGAGTCGTTTACTGCTGCTTTCGGGTATGAGTGCTTGACGCCCAAATGCCACTGGTTTCTCCACCTCCCTGAGATACCTGAGAAAAACGGGCGGCCCTTAAATTGTTTTGTCCTTGAGAGGAAGCATATAATGCCGAAGCGATACGCCGCCGAATCGGCGAACATCTCTGGATCAGCCAGCAAGTCGTTGCTGAGCGAGTGCGTTGCCCACCACCTTTCTGCAATAGCAAGCCACAGTTTTGATTGCGGCGTTGGCTTGGTGCAGGGACGCAAGGCCCCCAAGAAAAGCAGACAGCTGATAATGGGCGCATTGGGATTGGAAGGCGATGATATCCCAGTCAACGTGGGCAAAGATTCTCGCTTCAGCCAGCTCGGCTTATGCACTCAAGGTGACGTTGTGCTTCTAAATGGCCCCGATGGCATACTGGCCGCCCGCGTGAAATTGCATTTCGAGGCCAGTGGAGAAGCTGTTTCTATGATGGAGGTGATGGAGTTGTCTCAACGCATCCGTGGTACTGCAAAGGCGGTGTGGAAACTGTCAGAGTCTCCAGTGCAATGTTGGGAGACTAAAGCCATCTTGGCTGCAGTAGAGCACTGCGTATACGCCGACGGCACCGTCGGCGCCATCCTGCCATTAGAGTTTTCATGATAGGATTTGCTGGCGCGTCGCGCCCAGAGGAGGAACCATTCGCATACGCTGCGCGTGCCGCCGCACAGCCCATCATCGCACGTTCAAGCCATTGCGGCTGAAGGCAACGAACAAGAGGAGGATGAGAAATGAGGAGGCTATAGGTCTTCCAGCTGCTCCGCTTCTCCTCCTCCTCCTCCTGCTTTTCCTCATGCCTGTCCTGCTGTTGCTGCTCCTTCCCTTCCTCCCGCCCCTCCTCCTGCTCCTCCGCCAGCTGTTTCCTCGCCCCCCCTCCTCCCCCATCCCTCCTCGCGTTTAAAACGATCAAAGCGGCATGCCGAAACCGAGGCCGAAGGCGGCGCGGGCGGCGGCGCCGCGCCGAAGGCGTCGAAAACTGAAGTTCAGCTCATATCAAGTGGCGCAACCAATGTTGTGCTACATGCCGTGATGCAGGCTATGTGGTGCATCCATGTGGTGCAACCCACGTGGGGAAACCTATGTGGTGCAACCTGTGTGGGGATACCTATGTGGGGAAACATGTGGTGCAACGTATGTGGTGCATCCTATTTTGCGCAACCTATGATGCATCCTACGTGGCGTGGTGCAGCGTATGTTTTGCAAAAGAAAATGGTAGTTTCATAGCTTGCATGTCGCGACGGCTAAACGTTTATTAAATTAATAAGTCCGTTGTTGGTAAACGTGTGGTACACTGTATAAGTGCGCTAAGCTTTAGCTAAACCTCATAAACCTTAACAAACCCAGGATGCATCTCAGTAGGGCCTGGGGCGAGCTAGGGGCCCCAGCTGGGCGCGCCCGAGGCGGCATTGGCGCGCGAGAGAGAGGAAGTGCGCTGGAAGAGCCCACCAGCCCCGCCTGGTCGTGGGGGTTGGGCTCCGTGAGGCACGCCGATATACAGCGCGGAGCGTCCAGGGCCAGGAAAGGACTTGTGGCGCGCCATCGCCCGCGCGGCCTCGTCTGGGACTTAGGGGCGCACCCGGGGCTGGCGCGAGCCCGCGGACCGCCCGGGTTCCACGAGTCTCGCCCAGCTGGAGTCGCTGCCCTCCCGGGGCCCCTTGCCTTTGGCCTTGCCTGGGGTGCCCTTGCCCCTTGTCCTGTCATTGAACCGGGTGCGGGCCGCGGCCCAGCTGACGCCCAGTCGAAGCGACTCGTCCATCTTCGTGGCATCACAACCGTGACTGATCCATTATGTGAGGAAGCGCAAGCATGATTCGGGCTCCCGCCTCGTGGGGTCGGCACAGATGTGGCCAAACAGGGTGGGATTCCTGGTCGTCCACTGGTGCCGTAGCCCATTGAAGTGCTCTCCGAGATCCCTCTGAAGCCGCTTCACGGTCTCGGCCGGAGTACCCGCTCCAGTGGGGTCATGTAGATGTAGAGGCCAGTGGCTGGGCCAGTTAGGTCTTGCGCGAGGCCGGCGCGTGCGCGCTCGTAGGAGGGCCAGGGGCCCGACCGAGGTGTGGGGAGGTCATCGGGGCTGGGGTGCGCGTGGGTGTGCGCAGACCGACCCCAGCGGTCGCCGGCCTCCCAGCTGGACCACCTCGGGACTGATGCACCAGTGCCAAATCTGTCTGCGGTTGGGCTCGCCCGCCGTGGGTGGCTGTCCGCAGGGGAGCGGGGGCTGGCTCTACGGCTGAAGGGAGGGCTGGTTTCACTCCGCACCGGCGTCGAGGGGAAGGGCGCGGCGTTGCCCCAATCGGGAAGTTCGGGCGCGCGGGCAGCAAAGGTGTTGAACTCTGCCGGTGGATCGGTCTTCTCTATCCGCTCATCGTTGAACTGCTTCCACCACTCGTTGTCGCTGTGTCCCCTGGTAGGGGCGTTGTCGATCTGCCTGCATAGCTCCTGCGTGTGCGCGAAGGGGGCGTCCTTGGCCAGTTCGCGGAATGATCCGGAGGCGAGCTTGTCGGTGCTGACCTGAGTCAAGAAACCCGCGAGGGCGCCCAGGGTGGGGCGGAGTGGGGAAGGGCCGCGGACGGACCATTGATTGGCGTGCACAAGCCATTTGGGCCGCATGGTGGTGTCGGTCGAGTGAACGCAGAAGTGTGTGACCACGCGGGCGGCGGCGAGTCGCTTGCCTTGCCAGTGGAAGTCGTTGGAGAGGTAGTTTGGCGCAACCCTGTCGCCGTGGACCTTCTTCCGGAAGGGGCCCCTCCGCTGGTCGTCCATGATTGGGCCCAGGTCGCGGGAGAAGCCTGGGCCTGGCGTTCAGGCGGCTCCGCTCGACCTCCGCGGCGCCCTCCAGGCGATCGATGACAATGCACTTCAGTGGGGGGCCCTTGGGGGGGTCCACATGAGGTAGGAGGTTGCGCGCCTCCGCGGCCCCGTGCGTTGTGGGGGGTCTCCCGCGTTGGCCTGGGGCGGAAAGGCCGAGGGCGCCGCCAGTCTTGCTGAACGGGGCGGGTTTAGTAGCAGAGGCACGGTTGGGTGCGAGCTCGATGGGGGGCGACGGTTCGTCAGGCACCGGAGGGGCGGAGCGCGGTTTGGATGTCGGGGGGCAAGGGTAGACCAGGTGGGTGTCGCGATCGAGGATGCCGTTAACGACGCCGGGCTTGACGTCCCATGCGTGGACGAGGCGTCGGCGGCACATCCACGCGGCGTTTCACTTGCGGTTGTTCTAGGTCGCGGCACGGCTTTCCCACGTAGGGAAGTTACTCGCGCGCGTTTACCGCGGTTTCATAGCTTTTCGTGTCAAATAATGCAATGTTGGCGCGTCTGCCTGCCAGGAAAGAAGAGGGGTCCTGGGTGGGCGCCCGTCGCGCGTGGCGGTGTGGCGCTTGGATTCAGCTGCTGTGTGCCCAAATCTGTCGTCCTCTAGCCGCGCGGGCGGTATGGCGGCGTTGGCGTTCTTTGGGGCATGGAGGCCTGGGGGCTCCAGCAGGTAGCCCTCGAGGGCGCCGGGGGCCGCGGCGGGGGGCATCGCCGCGCGCGTGTGCTGGGGGGCGGCCAAGGGTATGGCATCCACGGGGGGGGCCTGGGGGGGCCCTTGGCGGGCGCGATGGCCTGCGCCTGCTCGTGGAGGGGGTTTTCCGGGGACGCTTGGCGGCCCTGCTTTTCGACCGCGTGCGCCCAGCATTGGCCGCGCAGCCATGCGCAGTGTAGCCCATTGGCATGCGCCTGCAAGCGATTCTGGGCAAGATGCGAGCGGATATAGTCGTCGAGCCAAGTGCCCTCCCAGTGCATGAGGTTGGCCACGTAGCAGTGGTCGCACTTGTGCCTGGCCGTCTCTCGGTCGGCGCTGAAGCGGGTGTCGCCAGGGGCCACGTAGCGCTGGGTCATGGTCGCGCTGGGGAGTGGGGCGGGCGGCGGCGCCCTGTCCAAGGGGATGGGCCCGAATGAGAAGCCCCCGCTGAGGAAGGACAGTTATGAAGGGCCGGCGTCGGGCCCTAAGCCGCTGTCGCTGCCTGCGAGGTCACCGCGCAGGAGGCAGTTGCTGCATTCCGACCGCAAGAGGATGCCAATGTCGGCAGGCTTCGCGATCTCCTCCAAGACCAGCGTTGGGGCCTTTAGCTTGAAGGGAACTTCTCCATCTCAGCGTAGGTAGT
Source organism: Prorocentrum cordatum (assembly GCA_963575745.1). Lineage (NCBI taxonomy): Eukaryota > Dinophyceae > Prorocentrales > Prorocentraceae > Prorocentrum > Prorocentrum cordatum. Next base: position 139,745 of record CAUYUJ010018927.1, read on the forward strand.
GGGCCAATGGGCCTCCTGAGCGATGGGGGGGTGATCCCAGGGCGATCAGGCCCTCCAGCCGGCCGCGCAGTCGACGGAGGTCGGTGGGCGTGAGCCCCCAGGAAGCCGCGAACTTGGAGCGGAAGTGGCGGTGGTCGTTCTGCCAGGGGCATCAGACGCCCAGGGCGGCTTCGAGCGCGCCCCCAGGCCCAGAGGGGTCAGGGGAGGGCCAGAGGTGAGCCCGCGGCTCGCGCTTCATGGGCAGCATGATGATCTATGATCTGGGGCCTCCGAGCGGCTCGGCCTTGGAATGGGGCCGTGGGGGTAGTTCGTTGGGAGAGATCTGGCGCTGGGGGGGCGTCCCAGGGGGCGCCCGGGCCGACGGGCCAGACCAGGGTGGCCCAAGTCATGATGTACACCAGGTTGTCCCTGCCGAGCCCGAGTCCCGCGTCGTGCATGTGCCCCAGGTGGCTCCAGGCTTTCCCGTCGAACTGCGCAGGGTCGGAGGGGGCGCCCTCGTTTTGTACTTGCGGGGGTGGGGCCCCGCAACCGTGAAGAGGGCAGCGGAGAAAGCGGGGTGGTCAGGACTTCCTCCAGCGCTGCTTCCATGCGGCGCCCGAGGTCTTCCCAGCGCTGGTCGACCTCTGGGGGGGGGGCCGAATTTTGTGTTGAAGCTCTTGGCGTGCTCGTCCCGTCTCCTGGCCGCGGCCTGGTCGATCCTGACTCTGGCGTCGTCTGCCTCGTTGGCGGCGGCGAGGGTGTCGGGCCCCGCCGGCACCCGGGAGGCGAGGTCACGGATGGGGTCGAAGGTGGGATCGGGGAGCAGCTCAGTGCGATTGCCAGGGCAGTGGCTGGGGAGGTTGCGAAACTGCACCCAGAGGCCTGCGAGGCGACCGTAGTTCGAGAGGAGCCGCAGCTTAAAGTCGGCCATGGAGGCCATCATGCGGCCGCCCGCTATGATCACGATCCCTCGCTTGGCACGTGTGAGCCCGACATTGACTCTGTTGGGGTTGTCGACGACCCCCCAAATGTGGCTGGAATTGGACCGCGTTGTGAGGAAGATGACCAAGTCTGCTTCGCCACCTTGGCTGGCGTCAACCGTGGATAATGGAGCCCGTCGCAGTCTTTCTTCAACTGCTCGGCGCTGACCCCGAAGAGACCCGCAAGGGACTCGAACTGCCTAGGGCTGAGGTCCGTCACTTTGGGCCAGGGTAGGTGAGGCACCGGGGGGCGGTCGACAAAGGGGTTGAAGAGTCCGCTGAGGAGCTCCTGTTTGTAGTATGCCTTGAAAGGGAAGAACATGAGGAACGGGCGCATACGGTACATCAGGGCCAGGGTGACTCATGCGCTCCCTTGATTTCAAGGTTGGTACCCGAGCGAGTCGTGTAGCCGCTGGAACATGGACAGGGCAAGGCCCATGCCAGCTGCCTTCTTGGACAAGACAGTGGGGGGGAGTTGTTGGGGGTCGCCGACGAGCGCGAGGTGGCCCCCGCTGCGTATAATGTGGACCAGGGACATGGCCGCGCTCCCCTCGCTCGTTTGTCCCGCTTCGTCAATGATCCCCAGTCGGAGACAAAGTGATGCTTTGCCGCTGAGCTCGGCGGCCGCTTCGTGCGTCGCGAAAACTGCCCCTGACAGCTGCACCGGGTGCTTCTTGTAGGAACTGAACACAGTGTTGTCACCGTGTTCGGGGGGGTAGGTGCCGCTAGCGCTGTGATAGTGCCCTTTTGGGGTGAGATGGATCAAGTCCTGGTCAACTTTTTCCCGTCGGGCGAGGCGAAGAAAACCGTAGGGGAAGCGGATGTCGTCATCAAGGAGGCCCTTGTCCTAGGCGGCGGAGAAGGCTTTAAGGGGTTGATCTGCGGCGGTGTTGGAGCCAGAGAAGACTCCGACGGCTTGGCCGGCGCGCAGGGTAGGTACCCACGCTGAAACCAAGGCTGCAATGGTGGTTGTCTTCCCAGAGACGGGGGGGCCGTGCACCAACGTGAGGCTCGCGAAGCGTCGACAATTCACATCGAATGTGATCTCCACTTCAGCTGCCCGTTGGCTATGGGGTAGTGCACGATGTGGATTTCGCAGTGTGAATGCACAGTGCGTTGTTGTGTAATTTTTGAAAGTGCCATGTGGGCTGTGGAGGGCCGCTGTGGAACGTAGTTGCGAGGTGCGCTTGGGACGCGGAATGGCTTGCAACACTTCATGGCTCCCCCTTGCCCTGCTCCAGACCAACCTGTCTTTGAATCGGCTTAGCGTGACTGGGACTGGCGCGAGGGTTCCAAGCCTGGAGGCAAGCCACATGGGGTCCGAATAGATGAGGTCCAAGTGTCGCGCCGCATCGCCAATGCATCGTCAATGCATTAGCGATGCATCCGCGGCGTCAGCGACGCATCGGCGCCTTCGGCGTGCAGAACATCTGGCTCCACTTCACGCCGTACCGACGGATGCATCGGCGATGCGGCGCGGTCCTCAGGCCCCATCTGCTCTTACCCCAACTTGGAGGCCTGGAAAGCCCCTCCGCTCCTTGACGGCGTCCATGCGGCCTTGATCCCTACCCTGACCCTGAGAGGAACAAACATTCATAAACAAAAAACGTCTGAGATCCGCGGGGGGTTCTTGGATCGGCGCCGCACCCCCCTCCCTGGCGCGCGGATCGCGCCGCCAGGGGGCACACCACCGATCTGAGAAACCCTCGTGGGACGCCGACAACTTTTTAGGCTTATTCAGTTTCTTGTTCCTCGAGAACCGTCCACCCCTGGACCTGCATGCAGCGGACGTGCCGCGGCTTGCCGTGGCGACGAGGGGACCTCTTTCTCTCCCCAATTCTGCTGGCCAGAACCCGTGGCGGGCCACCAATTCTGTTGCATCTGTGATGGCCCTCGTCTGTCCCATCGCGCCAACCATCCGTATCGCATCTGTCTCGAGTCTACGGAGAACGCGTCGAATCCGTGTCGAATCCGCGTCGGAATCATGTCGGATTCACTGCAAACCCTCGTCGAACCCACGTCAGAATACATGAACATCCTGCCGTTCACACGACAAGCCAATGCCCCCCGGAGATGTGAAGTAACACCTAGCCGGCTCCAAATCCCGAGGCCCTCCGCTCCTTGACGCTCTCCATGTAGCCTCGATCCCAGCCCTGCACCGTCCAGCCCTGGTCTTGCAGGCAGCGCACGTGCTCGTACTCGGAGATCCGCCGCCCCGGCTCCGGCACTGGGCACGGCACTTGGAGCGGCGTGCTCGCTCGGTTGCCCCCCGTGACGGCCGCGGGCCTCTCCCAGTCACGGGGCGCTCTCGAGCGCTCCCACGGGCACTGCTGCCTATTGGTTTTTCTCTCCTGCACAGACCACCACGGACACATTGTCCTCGTCGCAGACATGGCGCTCGCGCAGATCGGTCGGGCGGGCACAGGGAGAAGGAGGCGAAGGAGGAGGAAGAGGAGGCGAAGGAGGCGGAGGCGGAGGAGGAGGCGGAGGAGGCGGAGGAGGAGGAGGCGGAGGAGGAGGAGGCGGAGGAGGAGGAGGAGACGGAGGAGGAGGAGGAGGGAGGCGGAGGAGGACCATTGTAGAGCAACTCGTGCACTGCAAGAAAAGGGAAGCGGGCGCTGGCCGCGGAGGGAGCAACGTGCGGGTGGGGCAGGGGTTGTCCCCCCCCAGTCTCTGAGCATCGACTGATAAACTTGAGCATCATGTGAAGATAGGTCAGAATCTCGGTCCTGGCAAGATATTTGCGTAGACAACGAAGCACAAGCGTGAGGGACCGGTTTCCGCCGCAGTTTGCCTCAGAGGCCCCACAGAGAGCCGCGCTGTCAGCAGACTGCGCATTGTACTACGGTGGTGGGCCTAGGAATGTCATTGTGGGAGGAAGGCGGCCCCCTCAAAACCGTCTGTAGGTCTTGTAGCGGCGTGCCCACCACGCACGCGAGCAGCCATCGAAGAGGTCGATGCCTGACCAGACCAAACAACACTGCACAAACATTAATCGTCGGAGCTCCGCGTGGATTTCTTGGAAGAGTTCTCTGCCTAGAGTGGCCGAATTTCATAGCTGTGGCTTCTGGCGCTGCTCTTCTGGAGGCCCAGGAGCCGCCGTGGTCGGGAATGCAGGCCTCTGTCATTTTGGAGTCGTCAACTCCTGAGAAACCTCCGTTAGAACGGTTCAGGGCTACCTATCCCAATCAAAAGCCATCGCAGCTGGATTGGCCCAGATTAAGCCAACGGTTAGGCTGGATTAAACCAGATAAAGCGGGATGTGCCAGATTGGGCCAGACGGCTATACCAGCGCCGACGCCGAGTTCAACCTCCCATGAGCTGCGTCCTAACATCATGGCCGAAGGTGGCCTCAGGGGTCCGCCTTGGGCCCACCTTGGGGATGTTCGGGGCCGTCCTGGGAGCCCCCAGGGGGCCAGCACGGGATGCACGATGCAAAGACCATGCCTTCGCGCGCCTGTTTCTATTTACTGCTCCTCTTGCCCCTCCGGGCCTCGATGGCGTTCGAAACTGCCCTGGGAGGCCCACGAGAGCCCCCAGACGGCCCCCCCAGCGCCCCTAAGAGGCACCAAAGCGGCGGAGCACAGTTGCGAGTGTGCTGGAGCCTCCCCCCCCCCCTCCGAGACGGGGCCCGACGACCCCAAGAGGCCCCCCGAAGAGGACCCCCGGGGCACAGAAGACCCGAAGAGGCCCCCCCAAAGAGGCCGCCAAGCGCCTCCCAAGAGGCCCCCACCAGAAACTCGCAGCATTCCCAAGCATGCCCCTGGAAGCTCTCCGTAAAGTCTCTCCCGGAACATGCGTGGAGACACGCTGCCGCTTTCGACAGCTCCCGCTGCGCCTTGGACCCAGAGCCCAGGCATGGTGGCGGGACAGGCCGAAGGCCGATGGATATCGAGCATCTTCTGGAAGTCGCGGATTAGATTCTTCTCCTTCTCATCCTCAAGCGTGTGCTCTGCCATTCTTCGTTTGCCTTGTCGCCTTTGTCCCCGCATCCTCATCCGACTTGAACTGCGCTCCATATACATATGTTCGGCTTTCTGTCTCTGGTTTTCCCACCTCCTCTTCCTCTTCCTACTCCTCCTCCTCCTCCTCCTCCTCCTCCTCCTCCTCCTCCCCATCACTTATACAGCGCGTCCCCCCGACATCCGACACGCGAACAAACCACGGCGTCGTGACGAAAGCGCGACCGAAACTACCGACCCATTCTTTTCAAATCTTTTTGTCGAGCTGGATCGCTTCTGGAGGGGACCCAGACCACGAATCAAGGCAAACCAGCCCGTTGTGCTTTTCCACGACGCCCAACTCTTAGAGTTGGGACTCACCTTGCGAGCTGCCTTCGTCCTCCTTGGACGATCCCGCGTCTCTCGCTGGCTCGGACGGCCAGTTGAGACACCCGCGGCAAGCCGAAAGAGGAGGAGGAGAAGGAGGAGGAGGAGGAGGAGGAGGGAGGAGGAGGGAGGAGGGAGGGGTCAAGAATAAGAGGATGAGAAGGGAGGAGGAGAACTGAGCAGGAGTAGAAAGGAATACTGAGGAAATACTTGATCTGACACTCGCGTTCACGGCGTCAACCGGACGACTCGCGATCGGGTGGACAGAACAGGGCAGCAGGACATGAAAGAAAACGCTCGCGGGCGTTACGCACAGCGCCGCGCAAAGAAGTCGAGCCCGCCGCGGAGACCTCAGGACGTGCCAGGCGTGGTCTGAGCGTCAGTGCGGAGAGCTGGATACGCAGCTAATGTGATTGGCAACTCTCGCTGGTGTAACTTGGTGGGATTGCATCCTCTTTGCGGTGAAGAGGCACGCCGTGGCATTGAAACGGCCGTGGGGTGGAGTCCCTGCTGGGCTCAGTGTCTGGCCGTGGGTGGGCTAGGCCACTCGAGGGTGCAGGGTGAGTATGCGCTAGTGAGCTAGTGCTAGAATCGTGTGACCCTCATTGGCATTCCCTTCGGGAGCTTGTGCTACTATGCGGGTTGCAAAAGACTGGGCGCAGAAGCCCACATGAGGCCGACAATGATCGTACGGCCGTTTGGGCCACCATTTCCAAGAAGGCGGTCGGGTTCATCTGTGGGCACGCTGGGCCGAACAGAGTGTGGCAACGTGTATGTATGTATGTATGTTTATATATATATATATATATATATATATATATATACATGAGCTGCAGATGCTGGCCGCAGATACGGAAGCTATCTCCCTAGACAAAAGCATGCCTAGCCTCGAAACATCCGCACGAGGGGCACCATGGAAATGTTCCCGGCCAACTGTGCAGCAGACGAATTGCGTGTCTCGTTGGACAGCTACTGGGCGTCTCCGGTTGCGTGACTACTGCCTTCAGCGTGTGGTAAAGCTGCCCACGAGCAGCACTTGTTCGGACTGATGTGGGCCTCGGTGTGGCCGTGGTGCACCACAGCAACTAAGTGGCCGCTGGGTGGGGAGCGTCTGCCTGCCAGGGTATGCAAGCAGAGCTGTCCATCGCCGAGACAGCCTGCCAACAGTGCCATTTCCAAGGAGCAGTGAGAGGGCTGAAGACGACAAGGTTCAGAAGGACTTTTGAGGTATCGGCATGATGATGATGCTGATGACGATGATGATGATGCTGATGATGATGATGGTGGTGATGATGATGGTGATGGTAATGGTGATGGTGATGGTGGTGATGGTGATGGTGATGCTGATGCTGGTGCTGATGCTGGCGATGATGATGAAGATGCTGCTGCTGCTGATGATGATGATGATGATGATGATGATGATGATACTGATGATGATGATGATGATGATGATGATGATGAGGAGGAGGAGGAGGAGGAGGAGGAGGAGGGAGGATGAGGTTGACAACCATCAAGCAGAGTTCGACTCTGCCCAGCTCTACACTCGCACTGAGCGATGGCAAGCAGCAGCACGCTCGTAAGAGGGAAGGGACGCCCGCCGCTACCCCGTGCTTCCGCTGCTGCTGCTGTTGCCTTCCTTGCGCTACACTGTCTGCGGGCTTCCCGCTGGAGGCGTTATATGGACCCGCCCAGTGCAATATGCTACCCCCCTCAGAGTCTGACATCCATCGGTGCTGTGGGCATCCGACAAACAAGCTAGATGGCTGTTCCCAGGCAAGCAGCGCTGATCACTCGAAGAGTGGGCCCCGCACCTCGCACATGCGAGGTAGAAGGCCCCCTCACTAGCGAGGAAAAGAAACATGGAGGGGCTGCGCCCCCTCCATAGGCCCTTGCACTGAACTTGACAATGGACTGCTGTGGCCTGGCAGGCCAGCCGGCTTCTGAGCTGTCGCGCTGTCCCTACAGACCCGCGCCAGACAGCGGGAACGCACACCCATGTTGTTGGCCTCCAAAGGTCGGGAGCGGCAAAGAGGGGGGGGTCAAAGAGGGGGGGGTGCAAATCATGACCGGCGGCATGTGCGCGGCCCAGCGGGGGGCCCAGGGACGTAATGAAACAAGAAGAGACGCCATGAAATCTGGGGAATATCATGGCCCCCGCCATGATATCCACCCCCCCCTAGTCATCACCCCCCTCTTTGCCGCCCCCGAAGAGGCCAGGCGTGGGCGAGAGACACTCGCGTCCCCCTCCCTCCCGGGCTGGGGAACGACGGCGACCACGAGGCCCCCGCGGACGAGCAGGAGGAGGCGGAGATGGAGCGGCCGCCGAGCCAACGGCGGCCTCGCCCTCGACAGGCTGCGCCACGATGGCTCGAGCAGGACGCACACCTCTCTGGATGTTGACCCCGAATTTCGAGACCCCTCTTGAACTCCGTGTTGTTAACACGTGCGGTTGCTTAACTATGGCCGCAAAGTGACAGCCCTACCTACACACGCCATGAATGTCTTCCCGTTCAAAATCGTTCTCGTTCGCATTGGCGACAATGCGTATAGGCCGCCTGCTTGACCCACCCGTTCGCATGGGAATTACCGAGTGCGCTGAAGCGCTCGTCCGTGCAGGCGCATAAAGGGTCTGCATCACGTCATCGTTGGCACCTAGCTTCCTAGCCGCTTCTCGATGCGTCCGTTCCCTTCACGCTCCCTGCAACAAGGAGGAAACCAACAACGATAATATGGAAATAGGAGGATGGGTGGCACCGCTGGGGTTCCCGACGGCAGAATGGAATTCGAATTCCAAGCCTATCCTTGCCAATGCCAGCATCGCAACTCCGAAGGGGCCTCGTACTGAGCACCACTTCTGGGGAGGGTCCCGCAAAGTCGCAGACGCCAAGCTAATCAGCCTTGGACGCCATCGCGAGACGTGCAGCCTGGTGAGCGTTCGCGCTGCCTTCCAGACAATGGTCGTCTACGTAAGGGCTGGGGCCAACGCGGCGCGCGAGAGCGGGTTTTGAGGGGGGGATGAGGGCGAGGGTGCGAGACCGAATCCGAGCTCTAAGCCCTGCAACTTTTCAGAATTCACCCTGCAACCTGGTCAAATCGAGGCTGTCCGCTCCCGTGACCTCCGCACCAAACGTGAGCCGTTCTCAAGGCCCCGCGAGAAACAACTTGAAGGAGCGGCGCAGTTCGCACTGATGGCGGGGTCGGTCACCCCCGCCTGCCCCTCCCATCGGCCCACCAAGATGCCTCGGGAAGCCCTGGCGCTCACCCGGGAGGGTGCGGTGTTCTTCCCGCAGCTGGAGCGCCCAACGTGCCCTCTAGTACCCTGTGGGGCGGAACGAAGCAATGGCTCCCGTGTAGCAGCATATGCACATTACATGCGGTTGGGAACTGATGCTTAGCGTGTCGCGGCGGCGGCCTAAAGCGACGCGCTGTGCTTTGCGAGCGGATAGCGTGTTGCTCCGCTCCGCGGGGCGGGAGTCGGGGAAACAAATTAGGAGCCATCGTAACGGGGACGTGGACAACGTATCGCGCCGAAGTGTGGTGGACCACAACCACCGCCGCAGCACGCTAGGCCAAAGCCCCTGACCGTAGAACAATGGCGACGGCGACCCCCTTCCTTCAAGAGGGGGCGGAGCAGAAATCAGGGTCGTGCGCGACCCTGCTAACCCGAGGCGTGCGCGCCGCCAGCCCAAGTGTGCGCGCGGTGGGGAACTCCACGGGCCCCGCTTTGGGGGCTTCGTTTTGAGCGCACGGCTGTTCAAAAATATGGGTCGATGCGAAAGTCACCCTCTGCCTCGACTGCTCCAGCACGGGAAGGGCGAGGACGAGGAGGAGGAGGACGAGGAGGAGGAAGAGGAGGAGGAAGATGACGAGGAGAAGGACGCGGAGAAGGACGATGAGGACGCGGAGGAGGACCTGGAGGGAAGGGGGAGGAGGAGGAGGCGGAGGAGGAGTGGAGGAGGAGGACGGGAGAGGAGAAAGAATGGGATGCAACGAAGGAGGCACAACAACGTCACCAACAGCTGCACATCCGCCCTGGTCCTACACAGGATGCAACAGAGCGCTTGATATCCACGTTGCTATGTGTCAGGACGTCGAGACCAGTTGGCCTTTGGCCGAAGCCAGTGCTGCGTTGGACGTCCTGCTCACACTTGCTATTCGAGGAGACCCGAACCGAGCGAAACACATATGACATACCCGCATGCGTTATAGCAAACACTCCCTCCCCCTCCTCCTCCTCCTCCTCCTCCTCCTCCTCCTCCTGACCCCTCCTCCTCCTCCCCAGCCTCTCCCGCCTCCCCTCTGTCCTTTCCCCTCCTCCACCACCTCGCCATCACCATCACCATCACCCTCCTCCTGCTCCTCCTGCCTCTGCTTCCCCACCTCTTCTGGGTCCTGCCCCCGCTTTCCCCTCCCTCCCCCACCCTCCAGTCTGGGACCCCGCGCATGGACTCTCGGAACGCTCGGACCAAAGACGCGAGCGGCGGGTGCTCCCTGAGGCCTCCACCCGTGATGCTTGCAACGCCGAGTCCAGGCGGCCGTGCAAGCACGACACGCTCCCGCCTACGAAAGAGCTGGTGCTGCCCAGCCCCGAACACGGACACCGCAACTGGTACGAACGGCAAGACTCCGCTTCGCTCTCGGACAGGCCCGCCGGCGCCTCCGCTCTACGGCCACCGCGCTGCCACAGGGAGCGCTGACGGAACGAGGCGGCTTTCTCTGGCCACGACGAGCCCGGGCCGCGAAGAAGCTCTCTGACTCGGATCCCAGGGAAAGCGGCCCGATAAAAACGGAGCCCCTCCCGAGGCCAAGGTGATCCCTCTCTCGGCATCTTCCCTGTCCGCGTGCTCCTCCTTCCTTCGGCCCCTCTCGTTGTTCCTCTCCCCGCCCCTCCCCACCTCCACACCCCGAGCAGCTCGACAGAATCGCTGCTAGTCGTCTGGAGGCCAGGCCGCCGACGACAGGCCAAGCTCGCAACCACCCGTGCTGCGGACCTGCGGCGCCGAGCGCCATGGCAGGGCACTCTCAGTCTCGGCCTCCAGGCGCGCTTCGCCACCTCATGTGTCAGCTACTCAGAGGACGCAGACGGACATACTCGTACTATGTGCTAATGTTGGCGGCGCACGTCGGACACGAACATAGAGTACAGTCGAAACGCTGTCATGAGGAAGTCTGCACAAGGAGCGAGGCCCCGTTTCTCCGTAAATTAAACTTTGACTTCGAAGAGAAAACCGGAGGAACATCCAAGACAAGCTGCAACACACTTGAGGAACACTGACCCCTCCTCAACGAAAAGGGTTCCTTCTTCAGCGGCCCGACTGTTTGCAACTACTATCGTGGATGGTCTCCCGAGCGGTACGACAAGACGGCGCCCGCCACATAGCTTAAGGTACACTGCAAGATTTGTGAGCGCGTTCGTTGCCCTCGCGCACATAGTATAAGCATGCTTGGACGGTGCCGAACTTGCCTTCTTGGGGTACGAAGGAGACTTCTCCTCCTCCTCCTCCTCCTCTTCTTCCTCCTCCTCCTCCTCCTCCTCCCCCTCCCTCCCTCTTCCCCTCCCCCCACATCCCCATCGTCCTCCCCCTACTCCTCCTCCCCCTCCTCCTCCTCCTCCGGCCTGCTCAGACTACGGACAATCGTCCCAATACGGTCGGGAACGTTTGCTCAGCGTGTCGCGGCGGCGGCCCGGGCGACACGCTTTGCCTTGCAAATGGATTGAGTGTCGCTCCGCTCCGCAGGGCGGGAGGCTGGGATCGGCTCGGGACGCCGATGCCTGGTGGCTGGGACGTGGATAGCGTGACGCGCCGAAGCGTGGTGGGCCAGAGCGGCCGCTGCCGCCGCAACACGCTAAGCCAACGTTCCTGACCGTACCTCCTCCGCCTCCTGGTCCCGCCCCCGCGGTGAGCTTCTGTGGAAGGCCAGGAGGGTTCGCCGGTGCGCACCGACACCGATAAGGGCAGCGGGCCGCGCGCGGGGTCCACAAAGCCGTCGGCGATGACGGCGACCAGCACGGCCTCCGAGGGCAGGCGCGGCGGCGACAGTCGACCGACGGTGTGGGCCAACGCGGGGGGGGGAGAGGGAGCGAGGGGGAGAGAGAGAGCGCGCAACACTTCCGACCAGGTCTGACCCACGGGCGGGGCTAAAAGTGCCCCTGCCCGCACTTCCATGGCGGGAGGAGGAGGAGGAGGAGGAGGAGGAGGAGGAGGAGGAGGAGGAGGAGGGGGCGGAGGAGGAGGATGCGGAGGAGCCGCTTGTAGAAACGGGGGTAATGAAAAACCTCCCCCTGGCGCAGTCGGGAAAAGACTGTGACTGGAAAACAACGAGTGCGGCGATTCGGGAGCAGAACTCCCAAAAGAGAGAGGGGACGAAATATACCGATGCGGGCGACAGTTAGTCCCAGTGCCGCGGCTGCCAACGCCGCGCGCGCGCGCTGAATTCTTCTGGCCAGGGCGGGAGACTAGCGAGGACCCCAGGCCCCCCCATCGGCGCTCGCGGGTAGCACGCGACAGTTGAAATGGACGGCGGCCCGGCCACAATGCAGTGCTCCGAACTGGGGGCCACGGTGGGCAACATGGGAAAGCGAGAGGATGTAGGCGGGCTGAAGTCCGTCCGCGGGCCAAGGCTACAAGCACCTCCTGCCCGCACCTCTTCGGTGAGAGGTGCCGCATGTAGATGGCAGGGGCGCTCGCTTGGGGAGGGGGTCAGCGTCTGCTCGCTCTGCGGGCTGGAACTCGCGGTCCCGGATGGCGTCGCCTGTCGCATGCTCTCGCAGCCCGCCCGCGGCCACCGTCTTGGGAGCGTCTGCCGCCTTCACGCACAGGCTCGGACGGCGGTACCAGGGGAGCAAGGGAGCGCCCAGGTCGCGTATGCCCTGGCACGCTGGGAAGGATGCCAGGACTTGTCCGTCGTACTTGGGCGGGCCAGTGCGTGCCACGTAGGGCCGCGGTGGACCCTGGGAAGTGCTCCCACGCGGACCTCAGGTTATCGGCCCTGGCACCCTCATTCCTCCTCCTGGCCTAGGTCTCCGTGGGCCAGGCGACGACACGACGTTTGCCAGGGCGGCCCCATTGCCATCCCAAGGGAAGGCGTCAAGCACCCCGATGTCTGGGATGGTGCGGCCGTGCACCATTTTCAGGAAGGCGATGTAGGTACCGTGGTCCCCACACCAAGTGTCGGTTTTCCTTGCCTCCGCATCCAGGACCCTGTGCTGCTCTGCTCCTGGACGAAGTCGTGTCGCGCCTCGTCGATACCGGGTGTAGCCGCCTGGAGTGGTCCACCATGACATGGGCGATTGTCTTATCCTCGTGGCCATGTCTGGTGACTGGGTCGATCTGGCCGGCCGGGGCCAGGGTGTCCAGCGAGCGGTCCGCCAAGGCTGGGCATCCGGGCGGTGAAGGGGATCCAGCTATGGGATACACGAGGGGGGGTGTCCATCCTCAGTAGGGGTGCGCCCGAAGTTCGAATAGGCCCCCAGGGGTGTATCCCTCAGGTTCCCTCGTTTTTTGAGCGGCCAATTTCTGTCAGGCAGAACTCGGGGATTTGGATCGAAAAGCCGCGTGCGAACTCTGACAGCAGGCGACGCCAGAAAGGTAAAAACATGACTTTTGGGAGGTCTTCGCAAGAACGACGAAAAACGATCAAAACCCGATCAAAAACCATCAAGCGGGAGCCGGACTGCGTCGGACTAGGCTGGATCAGGCGGCACCCTGCCCGATAGGCCGGCTTTCGGACAGGGCTATATCAGCGCCGATGCTAGCGAAAGGTAGCCTCCCAGGAGTTAGAGTTACAACCCAATGGGGAGGGAAGCAGGGATGACGTGGCAAGCCGGGCGGCAGAGTCCAACGACAGACAGCAAGACCGCTTGCGCTTGGACCGCCAGCGGTGACCGCAGAGCGCCGACGCGGGCGCCGTGGCGATGGCCGCCGCCGCGGAAGAGGTGGGGAACTGGGCCCCCGCGGAGGAGCGCCCGTCCCCGCGAGAGGCCGGGGTGTCCACTCGAAGAGGGGGGGAGAGAGGGCAAGGGGGCAAAGGGGAGGAGGAAATGAAGGGGAGGAGGGGAAAGGGAAGAAAAGGGGAGACGACGGGGGAAAGGGAGAAGAGGAGAAGGGTGGGGAGAACGAGAGAGAGAGAGAGAGAGAGAGAGCGAGGGGGGCGGAGGGAGAGATGAAGAGATGGGAGAGGAAGCGGGTACGTACACGGGGATGGGGGCTAGAAGGCATCGACGGTGCGCAGCCTGGTAGCGCTCCAGCTGGTTCTTGCGCTCCTCCGTCTGCAGCCCTGTGAGCAGCTCCCCGTACAGCATGGAGTAGAAACTGCCCTGTGGCGCGGAAAGTGTCGGCGGACACACCGCTCCCCATCCCATCTGCTGTAGGGGTGTACACTGGCCTGCTTGCACGCCCAGCGCGGTGCGCACGACACACCACTGCTGAGGTCAACGAGGCCTGGAAACTCTTGAGCGGCGGCCTCTCAGCGCCAATGGGGAGGAGGAGGAGGAGGAGGAGGAGGAGGAGGAGGAGGAGGAGGAGGAGTAGGAGGTGGAGGCGGAGGAGGAGGAGGAGGAGGAAGCGGACGCGGAGGCGGAGGCGGAGGAGGAGGCGGAGGAGGCGGAGGAGGAGGAGGAGGAGGAGGAGGAGGAGGAGACTGAGGAGGAGGAGGAGGAGGAAGAGGAAGAAAACGCCTGACTGCATCACAGGATGCGCTCAAGCAGGCCGATACGACTTCACCCCACATCGTGTCGGTGGCGTTGGGAGGCCACGGAAGAGCCAGAGAAGCGGGCATCTGGTCGGGAACTCTTGCTTGGCGTGCCGCGGCGGCGGCCCCGTTGACACGCTGTGCCCCGCGAGCTCACCGCGTGTCGCTCCACTGCGCAGGACGGGAGGCCGGGACAAATGCTCGTGACGCTAACGTGCTCGAGGACTGGGACCTGCTCAGCGGCGCCGCGTTGAGGCGTGGTGGGCCACAGCTGGTGGCGCGCAAAGCTGATCAAACGCGCGTGCCTGTGGTCTCCTCCCCCCCACCACGTCCAGGGGCCGTGAGAAGTCACGGCGGGCTTCCCTGCCCAGCTTTGGCCCTGGAACGCTTGTGGGAGTTCAGGAAAACAACAAGGGCACATACATGAACTTTCGAAGTTCCCCGCGGACGTCTTCGATCGACGCTGGAACCACCTCTGCCTGGCGCGCGGAGCGCGCCAGGGGCGGCGTCGGAGGCGCCGCCAGAGAGGGTCCAGCGCCGATCCAAGAAGTTCGCGCGGATCTCCGGCAATGTATGTGCATGCCGTTGTTCTTCTTCGAAGCTTGCCCTGGCTCGAAAGACGTCCGCCACAGAGGTGGGGGGGGCGAGGGCGCCCGTCGTGACTTCTCGCGATGTCGCGTTTTCTTTTCTTGTTCACGCGCGCTGGATGCTGTCAAACCCTGCCCTTCCATCGCACAACACGTGGTCAAAATAGACCCCACCCCTCCCGTCCTGTCAGCTTCCCTCCCTCTCGTATTATCCGTGGGCGGGTCCTCCTCTTACTCCTCATCGTCGTCCTCCTCCTCTTCCTGCTCCTCATTCTCCTCCTCCTCATCATCAGCATCATCATCGCAAGAACTCATCATCGTCACACGTATCATCAATGTCGTCGTCGTCAACGACATCATCATCAGCACCATCATCATTATCAACATCATCATGACCACCGCCATCACTACCACCATTACCATCAGCATCATCACCATCATCATCAGCATCAGCATCATCCATCACCATCACCATCATCATCAACATCATCATAACCATTGTCATATTCATATCCTCCGACCTCTCCCTAAACCACCCATCAGCAACCTAACGTTGACTTGCCACCTCCACTGGTTCAATTGAGGATCATGAGGGGGCGCAACAATGCGACGCACGACCAACATGCCATGTTCAACATGGTCGGCCCACGAACCAGGAAAGCGATTTAGAACTGCGAGGCATGGGAACGTTTCCAAGCACCTCAATTGGGCGACGGGCAGTGGCACTGCTGAAGACATTAGTGGTGGTGGTACTGCGCTAGGGGCGGTGTTGTGCTGCTCTGCGCTGTCCCGCGCCGCATAGTGACGTGTCGAGGGACGCGCCACGGAACGCAGCAATTGACGTGCTAAGGAACGTGCCAAAGGACACACCGCGCGATCTGCCAGGGGGACGCTCCACTGGACCTGCCCGAACTGCTTTGGATCTCAAGCTCAAGCTGCCTGAGGGCCCAACTCGCCCAGAGCTGGCTCAAGTCGAAGGTTGCAGAAGAAACCATCAACTCGAACGCAAGATCCGATTCAGATTTGGACTTTCAACACATACTGCGCCGCGCAATCTGCGCTGCTCTGTGCTGCGCTCTGTCGTGCCGTGCGTCGAGGCATCCACGGCGCCCCATCCTGGCCGAACTGATCTGAATATCAAGCTCAAACTCCCCGAACGCACGTTTCGCCAGAGACTGGCAGCTATCGAAACTTGCGGTGCGCTCAACTAGCTCGAGCTCAAGATCCGATTCGGTTCCGGGACGTGGCGAGCCCCAGGAGAGGGGCAAGTTACACATGAATAGAACACATTGCGTTAGGATTCGAGCATAAGGAGAGACATTATGGGAATATGCATAAAGCACGGAGGGCTCGAGCCCCGGGGAGAGGGGCAATCTATAGGACTATGCGTAGAACATCTTAGGATCCGAGCTCCAAGAGAAAAACAAGCCATAGGAATACGCGTGAAACAACATGAGTCCGGCCCCAGGAGAGGGGCAACCCATAGGAGCACAAACAAACCCAAAGCACAAATAAACCCAAACACATCGAACCTCAGAAGACAACACAATGCATAGGACACGTAAAACGTAAAGGATTCGAGCCCCAAAAGAAGGGCCATATATACGTAAAACACTAAGGGTTCGAGCCTCAGGAGAGGGGGGCAATATAGGACTATACGTAACGCACAAGAGGATCCGAGCCCCAGGAGATGAGCAACCTGTAGGAATCTACGTAGAGCACGAAGGATTCGAGCGAGAACGATAGTATGCCAAGGGCTGTGGTGTGCTGCTCTGCGCTGTGCCGCGCAAGGGGGCGCGCCACGGAACGTGCCAGCGAGACGTGCCAGAAGAAGTGCCAGGGGACGCGCCGCGCGATGTGCCAGGAGAACGCGCCACGGGACGCTCCACGGAACATGCCAAGGGGACGCGCCACGAACGTGCCAGCGGACGCGCAACGGGACGTGCCAAGGAACGTTCCGCGCGATGTGCAAAGGGGACGCGCCACGGAACGTGCCAAGGAGACACGCCACGGAACGTTCGCTCGGGATAGGGTCCGCTCGGGGGCGTGAGGAACCCATCAATGCTCACACTTGTCCCGCTCTGGGGCGTTCGGAACCGACATGTTTTCACGAGTTTCCCGCTGGGGGGCATGAGGAATCCACGCGCACTCACGCTTGTCACGCTCTGGGGCGACATGGGCCCACGTGTTTTCACACTTGTTTCGCTCTTGGAAATTAGGAACACATGTGTTTTCACGCTTGTCCCGTTCTAGGGCGATAAAACCCTCGTCTTTTCACAGTTTTCCTGCCTTGGGACGTTCGGAGCCAATGTGTTTTCACGCTTGTCCTGCCCTCGGGCGTTAATAAACAACATGTTTTCACGCTTGCTCCGGTCTGAGGCGTTGCACAAGATCCCCCCCCCCCACACACTCTCTCTCTCTCTTTCTTTCACGTGTCCTGCTCTGGGGCGTTCGGAGACCATGTGGTTTCACGCTTGTCCCGCTCTGGTGCGATAGAGGCCCACGTGCTTCCATGCTTGTTCCGCCATGGGACGCTACGAACCCATGTGTTTTCACGCTAGTCCCGCCCTTGGGCGTTAGTCGCCCACGTGTGTTCACGCTTGCCCCGCCATAGGGCGTTAGGAACCGAACTGTTTTCACGCATGTCTCGCCCTGGGGCGTTATGAACCTTAGTGCGTTCACGCTTGTCCCACCGTCGCACCATGGGGCGTTCGGAACTCATTTGTTTTCTCGCTTGTCCCGCTGCATGGCGTTAGGAATCCACGTGTATTCACGCTTGCCCCGCTTTGGGACTTGAGGAGCCGATGTCTCTTCACGCTTGCCCCGCTAAGGGGTGTTAGGAGCCAACGTGCTTCAAGCTCGTTCCGCTCTGGGGCGTTGGGAACCTAAATGTGTTCACGCTTGTCCCGCCCTGGGGCGTTAGGAGCCCATATGCTTTCAAGCTTGTCCAACACGTATTTTCACGATAGTTCCGCCCTGGGGCGGTAAGAACTTACGTGCTTTCACGCTTGTTCCACTGTGGGCCGTTCGGAACCTGACTGTTTTCGCGCTTGCCCCGTCTTGGGGCGGATGAGAACCCATGTGCTTTCACGCTCGTCCCGCTCTGGTGCGTTAGGAACCTATGTGTTTTCACGCTTGTCCCGCTCTGGGGCGTTCGGAACCTAAATGTTTTCACGCTTGTCCCGCGCTGGTGCGTTTGGAACCTATATGTTTTTACACTTGCCCCGCCATGGTGCGTTCGGAACCGACGTTTTTTCAGTAGTTTCTCGCTTGGGGGCATGGGGAATCCACGTGTGTTCACGCTTGTCACGCGCTGGGGCGACATGGGCCCACGTGTTTTCACACTTGCTTCGCTCTGGAGAGTTAGGAACACATGTGTTTTCACGCTTGTCCCGCTCTGGGGCGATAGAGACTCACGTGGTTTCACCCTTTTCCCGCCCTGGGACGTTCGGAACCTAAACATTGTCCCGCCCGTCGCACCCTGGGGCGTTAGGAACTCACATGTTTTTACGCTTGTCCCGATCTAGGGCGTTAAGGACTCACGTGTTTTCATGCTTGTTCCGTTGTGGGGTGGTCGGAACTTACGCGTTTTGAGGCTTGCTCCGCTGTGGGGCGTTCGGAACCTGACTGTCTTCACGCCTGTCCCGCCCCTGGGGGGGTGAGGAACCTATCTGTTTTCACGCTTGTCCGGCCGGGGGCGCCAGGGACCCTCGTGCTGCCGCGCTGGGCATCCTGGGGCGCCGAAGCCCGCCAAATTAGGCACAACAAGTGGTGCGCTCGAGACATCCTGGAGCTGTCTTCGCGCAGGATGCGCCATCCTCGAGCGGGCACGCGCAGCGCTAGCATTTGCACTTTTACTGTACAGTTATAAGGCTTCCAGACCTCGTTATTCATCCGGGGTTCTAAACAACACGCGGAATCCACCTCGATCGGAAGCGGGATGGGGGCACACTTTCCTCGAACGGGCACGCGCGAAACGCACTTTCTGAAACGACATGAGACTTTACCTTGATAGTTGTCGCAACCAAATTCTGCCAACTCTCTTCGAACTTGGCACCGGGGACACGTTACACTACTAAAAGAAAGCCCTGGGCTCAGGCCCTTCCCGGAACAAGCAATTGACCAATCAGGGGACGCACCTGCCTCTCGTTCGCCTCCTCTTATATCCACCATCCTCCTCCTCAATCTCCCCCTCCCCCTCACACTCCTCCCCCTCCTCTTCATCCTCCTCCTCCCTCCTCGCTTCGCCCTCCGCATTCTTCTCCTCCTCCCATCGTCATCATCATCATTATCATCGCCACCATTAGCATCATCGTCATCATCATCATCACCATCATAATCATCATCATCGTCGGCATCATCATAGTCGTCAAAATCGTTGTCACTATAGTCATCAATACCATCATTATCATTACCATCATCGTTGTCATCGTCATCGTCATCGTCATCGTCATCGTCATCATCATCATGAGCATCATGATAATCATCACCACCACCATCATGATCATCATGATCATCGTCGATGTCGTCGTCATCGTCATTTTTATCACCATCATCACTACCATCAAAATCGTCGTCGACATCATCGTTATCGTCCTCATTCTCTGCAGCATCATCATCACCATCATCACCATCACCACCACAACCACCACTTTCATCATCATAACCAACAGTATGAGCATCAAGATCAGCACCGTCACCCGCACCATCATCATCGTCATCATCACCCGTACCATCATCATCATCATCAGCAGCATCATCATCATCATCTTCATCATTAACATCATCACCATGACCATTATCACCATCACCATCAGCCATCATCACCACCATCATCATCATCATCGTCATCATCATCGTCATCATCATCATCATCATCATCATCATCATCATCATCATCATCATCATCATCATCATCATCATCATCACTCTTCTTTCTTCAACCTTATCCTTCTCCTTCTCCTTCTCCTCTTCCTCCTCCTCCTCCTCCTCATCCTCCCTCTCTTCCTCCTCCTCCTCCTCCTCCTTTTCATCGTCCTCGCCCTCCTCATCGCCCTCCTCGTCCTCCTCGTCCTCCTCGACCTCCTCTTCCTTCTCCTCCTTCTCCTCCTCCTCCACCTCCTCCTCCTCCTCCTCTTCCTCCTCCTCTATCCTCCTCTATTCTCCTCTATCCTCCTCCTCGTCCTCCTCCTCCTCCTCCTCTCCTCTGCCTCTTCCTTATCTCCTTGCTCCTCAGCCTCCTTCTCGCTCCTCCTTCCCCTCCACCTCCTCATCATGTCCTCCTACTGTATCATCCTATCCTCCTTCCCCCTGGCTCCGCAACTCCCCTCCGTGTCCTTCTGCTCCGTTTCCGTCGCCGTCCCCGTCTCCTCCTCCTCCTGCTCCACATTCATATCAGCCTCGTCGGCTCAAGGGGCCTTCTCCAGAGCTTTCAGCTTCGCTCAAGTTTGACGAACAGGAGCCGTACCTTGATCACTGGAGCCTTGACGGCCAAGAGTTCGCGTCTCCACCAGCTGTCTTCCTTACTCCTAACTTTCAGGGTCGGGGTCCAGGGTCCAAGGAATGCGTTACGGCAGCAATGGCGGGCGTCTCGTCCGCCACCCATGGATCTGCGACAGCGAATACCACCACTACGAGCAGCCGTCCAACTACCAGTCCTGGACCTCCCAGGGTGCCCCGCCGCTGACGAAGGGTGCAACACCCGCAACTGTGTGAGAGGGTCCCGAGACAGTCCGCCCTCGACACAGCACGCGCAAGACTGTAATCGGATCACCCGGCGCAGATCCGACCCAGATGACCAGCGACCCTCCCCGAGGACCCGACAGAAGGGATTACGCTATTTGTTTGCTGTCGATGAGATGAGACCCCTCTGCTGGAACCTTAATGAGAATCTGCATTGCGAGAGGAGACCACTAGTGAGGAGCACAAGGCGAAAGGAAGAGAGGAACGTGCAAACGAACGAAGGGGAGCAAGAACAACCATAATGGAGAAATCCAGCATTAGCAAACACAAATGGCGGAGAAACAACCAGGAAACACAGAAGTTCACAGCATGAAACAAACACGGAACGCGGCCAAAATTCGCTGGCGCAACGGGCCAGAGGCGCACTAAGATCTCCGGTAACTACTTAACAATAGTTCTAGTTCGCGCGCGCGGGGCGGCCCCTGGGGGGCCCCGGACGAAAAATACCCCGGCCGATCCCCGGCTGGGTCCCGGCCGGGTTCCGGGCGATCCCCAGGGGGAGGCTATTTTTTGCCACGCCTCACGAGGATCGTGGCCTCCGAGGGGGGGGCTGCAATCGACTACCCCCCTCCCGCCCCAAGGGGCCCCCAAGAGCCCCCCAAGAGGCCCCAGGGGGGCCCAATACGCCGCCAAGGAGCCCCAAAACGTTCCCAAGAAGCCCCCAAGAAGCCCCCAAGACGGCCCCAAGAGGCTCTAAATAGCGCTCCAGGGCCGGCGGAATGAGCGAAGCGATTAAATAATACTGGAGAGATTGGGGGAGGGAAGAAACAAAGAAGGATGCAGACGAAAATAAAGGATGTGGGGAACAGACGGACCGACATGCAACAGCAAGGAAGTTGTCAGCGGGGAAGCAACTCGGCGCACGGGGGATGGGGCGGATGTCGAGGATAAGCCCACATGGTCGACTCACACACCCAGAAAGGAATGTAGAAACGCGAAGCACGGATACGTTTTCAAGACGCCTGACTGGGCGACATGCAGATGCAATGCTGAAAGTATCGATCGTGACGTACCGTGCCGAAGGATTGTGCTGCGCTGTGCCGTGCTGGAATGAGATGTGTCATGCAGCAATGAATTGCGTTGCGCTCTATAATTTTGTGCATCAAGTCGCCCTTGGCATTCGAATCCTGACCGAACTGATCTGGATCTTCAGCTCGAGCTGCCTGAACGCCAGCTGGCCAACAACTGGTTCCAATCGAAGCGTGTGGGACGCTCAATCAGCCGAACTAGACCCGACTCAGTTCCGAAGCGGGACGAGACGACATGGGGCACAGGGCGCATGGACGCGTCACACAATGTGCCAGGGGCGCACCAAAGGGTACGCCAAAGAACGTGTCAGCGGACGCGCCACGGAACGGGCAGGGAAAGCGCCAGGGGACGAAGGACGAACCAAGGGATGCGCCGAGGGGGGAGGGGCACACGCCGCCCCGGTCTGGGGCGCTCGGAACCATGTCTTTTCACGCTTGTCCCGCTCTGGGGTCGGACACCGGCATTGGGCATTGACGCCAGCACCGAGGCCACCACCGAGCGCAGCCTGCGAGGGCAGCAGGACGAGAGCCACTCGCACCAGCACCAGCCCAACCACCAGCACCAGGGCGAGCACCACGACTGGGACCAGCAGCGCCACGCGCAGCCGCAACCCTCAAAACAGCGCCAGAGCCATCAGCGGCATCACCGTGCCCACCACGGCTGAGCCAGCAGCGCCGCGCGCAATTGCATTCGCGCGCTCAGCACCACTGCGACCACCGCGACCCAGGCTAGCAGCACCATGCGCAGCAGCGCCAGCGCGGCAAGCAGCAGCAGCAGCGCAGCGCCACCCGAGGATGTGCTGGCATTCCCCAGATCACGCGCTGGATGGCTCTGGTGCGAGCCGCCCGGCACACTTGCCCAGCAGCTCCGCAGGCCCAGGGATTGGCATTATCATCTTCCCCTCTGCCTCTCGCCTCGCGGATCGCGGATTGGCGATGCGTCTCAGGGCGACCGCCCCTCCACTCGCCGCCCGCTCAGCTTCTGCATCCAGATCCACACCCGCTCCTGCCACCCGTACAACGACGACCGCCTTCACAACAACGACTACTTTGCACCACCACTGACGCGACCAGGGTCGCGACTCCCCGACTCCGACTCCAGCCCCTGCCACACTTCCAACTCCGACTCCGAAACAACAGGTCATGTGGGACGGAGCGTGCCCTCGGCAGCACAACAACGAGGCGGCATCCCGGTTTCTCGGCTGGTTGGCGCTGCTGCCACGCACGCCGTCCAGACCGTTACGCGTAAGGCGACCGGCGCTCAAGCGCCGACGCCGGCACCGGCGTGCCGACGCCAACGCTGATGCGAGAACCGACGCCAGCATCAGGGCCTGCGCCTGCGCCAGCGACGGCGCCAGCGCTTGCACCAGCGCTGACGCCAGCACCGACGCCAGCACCGACGACTGCACCGACGCCAGCACCAGTCGGCGCCTGCGCCAGCACCGACGCCAGCACCGACGCCGGCATCCACGCCAGCGATTGCGCTGCTACTAACGCCAGCGCCTATACCAGTGCCGAGGCCAGTACGAACCAGCGGCGACACGCGCAGCCGCAACACTCGCAACAGTGCCAGAACCACCAGCGGCACCACCATGCCCACCACGGCTGGGACCAGCAGCGCCGCGCGCAATTGCACTAGCGCAATCAGCACCACTGCGACCACCGCGACCTGGACTAGCAGCATCATGCGCAGCGGCGCCAGCGCGGCGGAGCAGCAGCGCAGCGCCACCCGAGGATGCGCTGGCATTCCCCAGATCACGCTCCGGATGGCTCTGGTGCGAGCCGCCCGGCACAATTGCCCAGCAGCTCCGCAGGCCCAGGAATTGGCACTCCTATCTTCCCCTCTGCCTCTCGCCTCGCGGATCGCGGATTGGCGAAGCGTCTCAGGGCGACCGCCCCCCCCACTCGCCACCCGCTCAGCTTCTGCATCCCGAGCCACAACCGCTCCCACCACCCACGCAACAGCGACCGCTTCCACAACCACGGCTACTATGTACCACCACTGACGTGACCAGGGTCGCGACTCCCCGGCTCCGACTCCAGCTCCTACCACACCTACCACATTTCCAATTCCGACTCCGTAGACCGCAGTTCTGGTGGGACGGAGCTTGCCCTCGGCAGCGCAACAGCGAGGCGGCATCCTGGTTTCTCGGCCGGTTGGCGCTGCTGCCTATGCACCCGGTCCAAACAGTTCCGGGGAAGGCGGCTGGCGCTCCTGCGCCAACGCCGGCACCCTTGCCATCTTTCTCTCCAGTGCCGACGCCAGCGCCGACGACAGAACCGGCGTCAGCATCAGCGCCTGCGCCTACGCCATCACGGGCGCCAGCGCTTGCAACAGCACCGACGCCAGCACCGACGTCAGCACCGACGCCAGCACCGACGCCGGCACCAGCGCCGGCGCGTGCGCCAGCACCGACGCCAGCACCGACGCCTGCATCCACGCCTGCGATCGCGCTGGCACTTACGCCAACCCCTCTACCAGTGCCGACGCTAGTACCGACGCCAGCACCACCGGCAGCGCCTCTGCTTGCACCAGCGCCGGCGCCTACACCAGCACCGGCGCTAGCTCCGACGCCAGCATGACAGCTGGCGCCTACGCCGCCGCCGACGCCAGCACTGGCGCCAGAATCGACGCCGCACCAACCCCAGCGCCTGCACCAGCACCAGCGACAGTACCGACGCCATCACCAACGCCTGCGCCTACGCCAGCACCAACGCCAGCGCCTACGCTAGCACCGTCGCCAACACCGACGCCGACGCCAGCACCGGCGCCAGCACCAGCGCTTCCGGCTACGCCAGCAAACACGCCAGCGCCTCCATCGTCTCGCTGCCGCCAGCACCGCCGCCAGCATCAGCACCGGCGCCTCAGTAAGCCAGAAGTGCAACACCGGTTTCTCTGCCAGCCTGAGTGCGGTGACGTGTACTATGCCGGTTGGCCTGAATGCGATGACGTTTACTTGGACGGCATGGGCGCGGTGACGTCTACTCGGCCGGCCTTGATGCGGTGACGTTAACTCGGCCAGCCCGGCTCCGGACAAGAATGGCGGTTATTCCATTGGCTTGAAGGCGTTGATGTTTACGCGGCTGGCCTTGCGCTGATGTTTACTCGGCCGGCCTGAGTGCGGCCGCGATTTCTCGGCTCAGCGCCGACGCAAGCACCGACGCCAGCACCTTCGCCGACGCCTACGCCAGCGCCGACGCCAGCACCAACTCCGGCGCCTACGTCGACACTAACGCCGACGCCTACACCGGCACCGACGCCAGCATCGACGACAGCACGAACGCCAGCGCCTGCGCCAACGCCGACGCTAACACCGACGCCGCAGCAACGCCTGCGCTTGCGCCGGCCTTAACGCCAACACCTACCCCAGCGCCGACGGCAGCAACGACTCCAGCGCCACGCCAGCGCCTACGCTGGCACCAGCGCCAGCGCCTTCACCAGCACCGACGCCAGCACCGACGCCAGCACCAGCGCTTCCGGCTACGCCAGCAAACACGCCAGCACCAGTGCCGACGCCTTCACCAGCGCCGACGCTAGCGCCGACGGCAGCATCCAGGCCTGCGCCTAGGCCAGCACCAACGCCAGCGCTACACCAGCACCGGCGTCTGCACCGACGCCATGAGCACCAACATTGGCGCCTGTGCGGACACCAACGCCGGCCCCTGCACCAGCACCGACGCCAGCACCGGCGCCAGCACCAATGCCGGCGCCTTTGCCAGCGCCGACAACAGAACCGGCGTCAGCATCAGCGGTTGCGCCTACGCTGGCACTGGTGGCAGCGCCTGCGCCCGTGCTGACGCCAGCACCGGCGCGAGCACCGGCGCCTGCACCGACGCCAGCACCAACGCTGGCGCTGACGCCAGCACCAGCGCCAGCACCGACGCCAGCATGACGCCTGCGATTGCGCTGGCACTCACGGCAACGCCTGTGCCAGCGCCGACGCCAGCACCGATGCCATCACCGCCGCCAGCGCCTACGCTAGCACCAGCGCTAGCAACTACACCAGCACCGGCGCTAGTACCGACGCCAGCATCAGCGCTGGCGCCTACGCCGGCGCCAGCGCCGACGCCCGAATTCCAACCCCAGCGCCTCCACCAGCGCCGGCGCCAGCGCCGACGCCGGCACCGGCGCCTGCGCCGACGCCAGCGCCTACACTTGCACCGCCGCCATGGCATCGACGCCGACGCCTGCACCGACGCCGGCACCAACGCCTCCGCTTAGGCCAGCACAAACGCCAGCGCCTACACCAGCGCTGACGCCAGCATCTACACCCGCGCCAGCATCTACACCGACGCCTAGCACCGGCTAGCACCGACGCCAGCACCGACGCCAGCATCTACACCACCAACGCTCGCACCGACGCCAGCATCTACACCGGCGCCTACGCCAGTAATGCAACGGCGGTTATTCGGGCAGCCTGGGGGCGGTGACGTTTACTCGGCCGGCCAGCCTGAATGCGGCGCCGCGTACCCGGACGGCCCGGATGCGGTGACGTTTACTCGGCCGGCCACGCGGCGGTGACGTTCACTCGGCCGGCCACGCAGCGGCCAGAAGCCAGCGCCGACACCCGCACCGACGCCAGCACCGACGCCCGCGCCATGCTGACGGCGCTTACGCTGGCACCGGCGTCATCGTGTGCGCTGGCATCTGCGCCTGCGCCTGCGCCAGCCCACTCCAGCGCCTGCACCAGCGCTGGCACCAGCAGCGACGCCAGCACCCGCGCCGGCGCTCCCGCTGACACCAATGCCAGCGCCTCCACTAGCGGTGGCGCCACCACTGACGCCAGCATCCACGCCCGGGCCTTACCCAGCAACAGCGCCAGCGCGTCCATCGGTGCCAGCGCCAACGCTGTCGCTTAGCCGGCACCAACGCCAGCGCCCACAGTGGCACCCACGCCCGCACCGACGCCAGCACTAATGCGGGCGCTTTCGCCAGCGCCAGCACCAGCGCCGTCGCCAGCGTCGACGCCTGCGCCTTCGCCAGCAGCACCAATGACAGCACCGACGCCTGCATCAGCGCCTGCGCCTACGCCGGCACCACCACCATCGCCTACACCGGCGCCGATGACAGCAGGACGCCAGAGCCCAGGCTAGCGCCTACGTCGCCACAAACGCCTGCGCCTGCACCAGCACCGACGCCAGCACCGCCGACAGCCCAACGCCAGCGGCCCTACGCCGGCGCCGAATCCAGCACCGACGCCAGCACCGGCGACAGCATCGTGTTTGCGCCAACGCCGGCTCGAACGGCTGCGCCTGCACCAGCACGAGCGCCAGCACCGAAGCCAGCACCAGCGCCGGCGTCTACGCCAGCGCCGACGCCAGCTCCGACGCCAGCGTCAACGCCTGCGCCCACGCCGTCACCAACGCCGTCGCCTGTTTCGAAGCCAGCACCAACGCACCAACGCCAGCACCTTCGCTGGCACCAGCGCCAGCGCCTGCACCAGCACCGACGTTTACACCGCACCGACGCAAGCACAATCGCCGGCGCCTACTACGCCGGCGCCGACGCCAGCTTCGACGCCGGCATCACCGCCTGCGCCTACACCGGCACCAACGCCAGCACCTACACCAGCGCCGGAGCCAGTTCCGAAGCAGTCAGCACCCACGCCAGCCTTACGCTGGCACCAGCGCCAGCGCCTGCATCGGCACCGACGGCAACGCTGGTGCCAGCACCCGCGCCAGCGCCTGCGCCACCCAGCAAAGCCGTCAGCACCGACGCCAGGCCAACCGCCGGCGCCGACGCCGGCACCATTTCCAGCGCCTACACGAGCACCACGGCAGCACCGACGCCAGCAGGTACACTGGCGCCTTCGCCAGCGCTGACGTCAGCACCGACGCCAGCACCGACGCCAGCATCGACGCCATCTCGTTCCTGACAGTGCGAGCGGACCATGCCGCCAATTGCGGAGCGAGTGGCAGATGCTGCATGTTCCCGACTGCGACCTGGTGGGCCCGAGACTCTTTGAGCCGATGGCCGATAGCCTCCTGCACGGGACGGATTAGGTGGCTATGCATGGGAGCCAGCATACCGACGCAAGCACAATCGCCGGCGCCTACTACGCTGGCGCCGACGCCAGCTTCGACGCCGGCATCACCGCCTGCGCCTACACCGGCACCAACGCCAGCACCTACACCAGCGCCGGCGCCAGTTCCGAAGCAGTCAGCACCCACGCCAGTTTTCCGCTGGCACCAGCGCCAGCGCCTCCATCAGCACCGACGGCAACGCTGGTGCCAGCACCCGCGCCAGCGCCTGCGCCACCCAGCAAAGCCGTCAGCACCAACGCCAGGCCAACCGCCGGCGCCGACGCCGGCATCATTGCCAGCGCCTACACGAGCACCACGGCAGCACCGACGCCAGCAGGAACACTGGCGCCTTCGCCAGCGCCGGCGTCAGCACCGACGCCAGCACCGACGCCAGCATCGACGCCATCTCGTCCCTGAACGTGCGAGCGGACCATGCCGCCAATTGCGGAGCGAGTGGCAGATGCTGCATGTTCCCGACTGCGACCTGGTGGGCCCGGGACTCTTTGAGCCGATGGCCGATAGCCTCCTGCACGGGACGGAGTAGGTGGCTATGCATGGGAGCCAGCGCTTGTGCCAGCAGCATCGCCAGCGCCGGGACCTGCGAGTACCATCTGTCCGAGTGGGATGGCGAGCATTCTGGCACGGACCAGCGCTGTGACGTCAAGCAGGGCGACGCCGTGCAGCATGCTGGTGGCTGGGCGCGGGGGCGCTCCCAGCCGCGCCGGCTGCCTTGGGGGCCGTGAGCGGGCCTTCCTCCTCCTCCCCCGGCTCCTCCTCCTCTCCCCCCCTTGGCCTCCTCCCTCCCTGTTTCACCTGCCTTTTTAGTGCCACACGCTCGGCGCTTGCAGCTCGCCCTCCATTGCCTGCTGCGCGCCCGCGCTCGCCGAGGGGTGATCGGCGGGATGGCGACGTCGGCAGAGGTGGCCGGTCCTCTGTTTCCCGACGACTGTTTTCTCCGGACGGGGTTCGACAGCCACTTCCCCCCGTGGAGGGTGGGACGCTCGGGAAAAAAAAAAAAAGCTTGTCCCGCTCTGGGGCGTTAGGGACCCGTGTGTGTGTGTGTGTGTGTGTGTGTGTGTGTGTGTGTGTGTGTGTGTGTGTGTGTGTGTGTGTGTGTGTTTCACGTGTCCAGGCCACCCAGGGGCGAAAATCTAACCTATACGACCACCCTTCGGGTGATAAGGAGGTTGGGGGGTGGGGGGGGGGAAGCACCAACTGCTGACAAGTGCGATGGTTTTGCTGATGACAATGCTGGTGACGCGCCCTCGAGTTAGCGACGACGCGTGATGACGACGTTACGCTGCGATGTAATGTCACTATCGTCCCCGCTGTCTATCTCACAACCAATGTCACAATCAACACCGCTGTCGATCTCACTTTTGATCTCACTGTCCATCCTGTTCTAGCGATCTCAGTATCGATGTCACTATTGCCTTCAATATCGGCACCATGGCAAGACACCGTTGGCCACCGCCCGCCCACTGCCGACGGAACACCGACGGGACACCAACGGGACACCACAAGACACTGTGGCGGGACACCCCGGGCCACCGCGCGCCCGCGGTCCACTGCATCCGAATCGCCCTAGCGATGGCGGGGTCATTCCTCTCGCGCGCCCACGTAGCTTCGCCTCGTCCGCATGCGCTACACGAACACGAAACATTTATATATATATATATATATATATATATATATTTATCGATATCCCGGTGGGGGGCTCTCCGTTACTGCGATCTCACCCCCCGACCTGCGACATGTGGTCTTGAAAACACGTGGTTCCAGCTTGGGGCCACCATGTGAGATACCCGCCCGTGGGTGGCCTGGACATGTAAAAACACGTGGTTCCAGTTCGGGACCACCATGTTAGAATCTCCCCATGGGTGGCCTGGACACATGACAACACGTGGTTCCATCAACGGCCATATTATATACAGCCCTGGGCGACCCAGGCACGTGAAAACAAGCATTTCGCCTGAGACATCCTCTGAATTCTGTCGCCCAGGGGAGGAACAATCTGGAGGACAAAACAAGCGTTTCGCTCGAGATGTCCTCAACACATTCTGCAAAACAAGCGTTTCGCTCGATACATTCTTAACACAAGAACATGCTGACTTTACCTTGTACCTGGGCATCCTTGGGCGCTGGAACCCTTCACGTTTTGCAAAACAAGCGTTTCACTCGATACCTCCTCAAACGTTCTTCGCGCAGGACGCGCCATCCTCAAGCAGGCACGCAAACAGTCAGCGTTTGCGCATTTTCTCCAAATTTGACCGTCCCCCAAACCTTTCACAGTTACAGAAGAATCTACGCAAAACGCTTTGCATTTTTTGGCAAAGAAAAAACGGGGGCCTGAAGGCCCCGTTGTTAATCCAGGATCCGAAATGGGGAGCGTACTTTCCTCGAGCGGGCACGCGCGACGCGCCAGAACGCTTCTGCTGGCGAAGGACCCAACCACATGCAGTTGTGGGTATCGCTTCGTGGCCATCGCTGTCAGTGGAGTTCCCTATGGGGCTACGAAGCGTGTGATGAGTGTGCCGACATTGGTGTGGGACCGCATGGAAATTGCGCCACACTGGCACTCGGTGGAGCCCACTGTGGGGCCACGGAACGTGTGAGGAGTGTGCCGAAACGGGCGTGACGCCCACATGCGAACTGCGCCACGGGTACCTTGGGTGGAACTCACTATGGGGTTACGAAACGTGTGAGGGGTGTGCCGAAACGGGCGTGACGCCCACATGCAAACTGCGCCACAGGGGCACTCGGTGGAACTCACTATGGGGCTACGAAAGGTGAGGAGTGTGCCGAAACGAACGCGGCGCCCACATGCGAACTCCGCCACGGGTACCTTGGGTGGAACTCGCTAATTATGGGGCTACGAAACGTGTGAGGTGTGCCGAAACGGACGTGACGCACACATGCAAACTGCGCCACAGTGGCACTCGGTGGAGCTCACTGTGGGGCTGCGAAAGTTGTGAGGGGCTTGCCGAAACAAGAACGACGCCCGCATGCGAACTGCGCCACGGAGTCACTCGGTGGAGCTCCTGATGTAGCCACGGAACGTGCGAGAGGTGTGCCGAAACGGACGTGACGCCCACATGCGAACTGCGCCACGGAGACCTTAGGTGGAGCGCACTACGGGGCCAGGAAACTTGTGAGAGGTGTGCCGAAACGGACGTGGCGCCCACATGCGAACTGCGGCATCGAGGCACTCGGTGGAGCTTCCTGTGGGGCCACGAAGCGTGTGAGGGGTGTGCCGAAACGGGCGCGACGCCCACATGCGAACTGCGCCACGAAAACACTCGATGGAATTTCCTAAGTGCCACGAGCCGTGTGGAGGGTATGCCGAAACGGGCGTGGCGCCCACATGCGAACTGCGCCACAAGTGCCTTAGATGAAACTCCCCATCGGGCCACGAAACGTGTGATAGGTGTGCCGGACCGGGCGTGACGCCCGCATGTGAACTGCGCCGCTGGCGCCATTGATTAAGCTTCCTGTGGGGCCACGAAGCGTGTGAGGGGTGTGCCGGAGCGGGGGTGACGAGTACATGCGAACTGTGCCACTGGAGCCTTCGGTGGAGCTCCCTGTGGGGCCACAAGACGTAATGAGGGGTGCGCCACCGATTATAATGATGATGCTGCTGCTGATGATGAAAACGCTGCTGCAGCTGCTGATGATGATGCTGCTGATGATGATGCTGATGATGATGACGACGACGTCAATGACGATGATGACGATGACGATGACGATGACGATGATGATGATGATGATGATGATGATGATGATGATGATGATGATGATGATGAAGCTGATGATGATGATGACGATGATTATGATGATGATGCTGCTGCTGCTGATGATGGTGATGATGCTGATGCTGATGCTGATGACTATGATGATGATGCTGATGGTGATGGTGATGATGATGATGATGCTGATGTTGGTGATGATGATGCTGATGCTGATGCTGATGTTGATGTGGATGTTGATGTTTATGTTGTTGATGATGATGATGATGATGATGATGATGATGATGATGATGATGATGATGATGATGATGATGCGGATTATGGTGGGCGATGCGAGGAGGGGCAACGGGAAGAGGGAGAACGCGGGGCGCTGTCTCTTCAAAACGAAGACCCAACACCACACGATGGTTGGGAACACACACGCACAATTGGCCTATCTCGTTATCTATCGCGAACAATTCCGCCGACCCTCCTCGAACTTGGCACCAGGTGGACAGGTTTTCCATCCTAAGAGAGAACCCTGGGCCCACGCCCTTTCCGGGGAAACAGGTACTGCGCGAGATGGATCTGCACGGGAGTCATATCCCGCACGAGCTCCCTCCAACTGCGCCTACACCGCCGCACACGGCATTCACCTGCACGCCCTTCGTTGACTCATGCCCAGCCTCCCACACGCATGCTCTGCCGCGCCTGGATGGAATGCACTTCTTGCATCAGCTCGTTGAGGTCATTAATGTTCCACTCGAGCCACTCCACCGACGTCGACGCGATGCATGTCTGCCGGTGCGGCTTGTCCAGCAAGGACGGGTCTGTCAGGGCCTCGGGCGCAAAAGCATCACCCCTCCCTTCGACTGGGAAGCTTTCCCCAGGCAGCGCTCGGGGGATCCAAGCCCCCGATGCCCAGATCCTTTCCACGCATTGAATTTCGGAGCTCCCGACCCCGAAATTTCCTCCTCCATCGTCATCTTTTGCGTGCGAGGCCCATGCGTCCGTGCCGCACTGGGCGGAGGTCGCTGCCTGCAAAGGCGGGGGGCCGCGCTCGGCTGCGGACGCTTCCAACAGGGGGGCGGGGAAGGCGCCGCTTGCGGAGGGCGGGCTTGGAAACGCAGCTGGCTCTGCCCGTGCGCCGAAGATCCGTGCCGGGCGGGCTCCGGGGAGCACGGGGCCGCGTGGTTGGCGGCCCGCCCGCACGCGAGGCCCGCGCGTCCGCGCCAAGCTGGACGGCGGTCGGTGCCCGCAGGGGGCCGCGGGCGGAGGGCGGGCTCGAGAGCGTCGCCGCCCTGGCCCGTGCGCTGGAGGACCGCCTCCAAGCGGGAGCGTTGCCTGCCGACTTCGAGCAACGTTGGGGCGTTTTTCCGCCGGCGTCCGCCCAGCATGATCTTGCGGGAATGGCGGCGGCCATCGGCGAAGCGCGGTGCGAGGAACTGTCTGCGTTGGTCTGGGGCCGCTTCCACTTTTTCTCTACGCCGCAGCGGGCGCGGCTCCAAGGGGCTAAAGCGCTCTATGTGCAAGCGCTGCTGGTGCGGAATTTTGTCGTGGCAACCTGCCTGGGAAGCCCATGCGACGGGTGCCGCTCGGACTGGTCTGGTAGACGTCTCCCCCCTCCTTTCTGGACTTCAGCACCTCCTCCTCCTCCTGATCCTCCTCCTGGTCATCATCCTCCGTTTGTGCCCCCCTCATGCACTTTCCCTCCTCATGGTCCTTTTATGCGAACTATTCCAACTACCACGGCTACTACTACCACAATTACTACACGGGTTGACCGTCATCTGATCACGCGGTACAGTGCACGCGGGTAAGGGCAAGGGTTCGGGCTCGGATTCGGGATCAACTTGGCGCTAAAAGAACACGAATAGTAATACTCATACGAAACATGATAATTATGCGGGGAATGTTGCTGACTGGCTCCTCTGGGTTATTTTATAAATTTCTATTTCTTATTCTTGTTTACTCGTGGTTAGTATTGTTTCCTGTTGCTTCCTGTTGGTTCGTATTGATTACTCGTGTTGCCGATAGGTTCCTAATGATTCCAATCGATCCGGATGAACTCTAACTTCTATATTTCCAATGATTCCGGCTGATTCCAACGCGTTCCCATTGAATCCGATTGATTATAAATGATGTTTGTGGACTCCTATGGGTTCCAAGTGCATCCGATTGATTCCTATTGCTTCTCAATGATTATTACTAGTCCCTGGGGACTCCCATTGTTTCCTATTGATTCATCCTGGTTCCAATGATTCCGAATGGTCCCTGGTGGTCCCGGTAAATCCTACTGTTTCCGAATGAACCCGGCGGATTATTATGACTTCCTACTATGTATATATATATACATCAATAGATCCCACTTGATCCCGATTCGTTGTGGATGATTTTCATTGGTTCCTATTGATTCTACTGAGGCCACATGTTTCCGATTGCTTCCTGTGGCTTCTTACTGCTCCCCACAGAGTCTACATTGTCCCTAATCATTCCTACTGATTCCTATTGGTCTCTGTTGATGAGTAATGGTTCCCTCTATTCTTGTCGACCGATCCCCAATGATTCCCAACGGTCCGTATTGATCCCCATTGGACCGCAATGTTTCCCATTGGTTCCTACTGCTTCTGGATGGTTCCGATTGGTCTCCGTTGGTTCTCGTTGGCCCAATTCCAAATGATTCCTGTTGATTCCGATTGGTTTATTTGATCCCTATTGGTTCCTACTGATTCCATGTGCTTTATGTTGATGATGATTGCTTTCTTTGATTCCCAATGATTCCGACTTATCCCTACGTTTTGTTTTCTTTTTCTTTTTTTTCGGTGAACTGAGAAGCATCGAGCCCATCTCCACAATTCGGGCAATGGGACTGGCGAGCAAATCGCCGCAGCGCTCACGGCAGATCGCCCGCCTCGTCCCGATCGCCAGCGGCCGCCGCCCACCGCCGCTGGCTGCGGTCCACCTCTGCCATCTTCTCCACCGTCGCCAGGCCCATGAGGCGGAAGACCTCGTTGAGGTTGCGTCGGGAGGGCTCCGCACTGGGATGGTACCCATCCTTCAACCACAGGGACGGATCGTCGGCCCCGCGCTCCTGGATAAGATCGTCCATGATCTGGCTGTAGTCAATCACCTCGTACTTGCCGTATAGCTTGCCGTCCTTGATGTGTTTCCTCAACTCCCTCTGCATCTTGCGGATTCCATGATTCGAGAATACCGACACATCCTTGTATTCGTACCCTGTGTCACTCACAACCCACTTTGGGTTCTACACTGCGGGCGCAGTCCTGAAGACGATGCGGCTCTTGTTGTACGCCTCGGACACGCGAGCCAATTCATTCTTCAGATCACGCATGCCCCACTGGCGCAGCCGGTTGTACGTCACGTTTCTCATGCCCCACGAGGCCCAGGTCGCCAGGTCCCACAGGGAGCTGTCCACCACGACCATGTCGGGGAACAGCTCTCCCACCATGGTCGAGGACCACTTGTGCAGGACCTTGACGTCGGATATAGGCTGCCCTATATGAGAGCCCCACCGGGTGCGGTTGTAAAATGACGGCTGCAGATCACCGTTGATGCCCACCCCAGGGTGGAAGACGAAGCCTATGTTGAGATGGCGCTTCTCGTCGTAGCACCCCACCGAAAAAAATTGTCGACCTTGCCGCAGAAGCTCTCCACGGGCAGCCTATCTACAGAGCATCCCAAGATGAGGACCGAATGGTTGGAACCCCGGAGCTGGGTCAGGGCGCCCGTGTTGGTATGGAGCCCGCTCGCCACAGCGGCACAGGTCACCAAACATCCCACGCGAATCATCGTCGTGCAGACTATGGAAGAAACAAGTGTCTGACCTCGAGTCCGAATCTTGAGCCAAAATGGCTACGGATTATCCCTACTGGTTCTTATTGATACTAACGATTCCCATTCGTTCCAACTAGTTTCGGCTGGGTTTCGTTGCTTCCGACTGGTCTAGATTGAATTTCATTCTTTTCATGGGTTCCCAGTAGATCCTACGGATTCCTATCTATTGCTGATGAATTCCTATCACTTTGGTTCCTCCTGATTCTGATTGATTCCTACTGATTCCTATTGATGCCTATGTGTGTTTTAATTGGTAGCCACATTCAATATTTATTGCGCTACCGGGAAGCCCCGCATGTCTATTCCAGGTCCTGCGCGTGAATGTGATCGCGCGTTCAGTCTTGTTCGAATTTGCTACGGGCGCTCGTCCTTGTGATGCGGCCAAACGGCGTCGCCGCGCCCTTCGACGTAGAGTCTCCGGAGCTGCGCGCAGAGCATGAGAATGCAGCCTTCGGCGTGCAATCCCTGGTGGCGAAACCATCGCATCATAATTCCACTGCACACTGGCATCATGTGATATCCATTTTGCTTCGAACGAGGTTCACCGGGCTTCCATGGGGCACCATGTGGATTTCACCGGGACCCCGTAAGCTCTACGCAAGTAAACCTGAAGGCTTTCCCGCGAGACCAGGTGACGACCGAAACTTCCCTTCTCTCAGAAGGAACTCGAAGAGCAGGCCTAGAGGGGCGCCAGCAGTCCCATCCCTAGCGCGTGACCAGGCGATAATCAGGGAACGCGTGACCTAGCGATTATCAAACCTGCTACGACTACCACCTTCTTCTTACTATTATTACTACTAATACTACGAGTACAACAACAACTACTACTACTACGACTACGACTACTACTACTACTACTACTACTACTGCTACTGCTACTGCTACTGCTACTGCTACTGCTACTGCTACTGCTACTACTACTACTACTACTACTACTACTACTACTACTACTACTACTACTACTACTACTACTACTACTACTACTACTACTACTACTACTACTACTACTACTACTACTACTACTACTACTACTACTACTACTACTACTACTACTACTACTACTACTACTAGTACTACTGCGACTATCCCTACTACTACTACTATTACTACTACTACTACTACTACTACTACTACTATTACAATTACTAACACGATCATGGTTCCTACTACTATCACTACACATACTACTGTTACAGAAACATCTACTACTACTACTACTACTACTACTACTACTACTACTACTACTACTATTGCTGCTGCTGCTACTACTATGACTACTGCTACTACCGCTACTGATACTGCTACTGCTACTACTTACTACTACTACTACTACTACTACTACTACTACTACTACTACTACTACTACTACTACTACTACTACTACTACTACTACTACTACTACTACTACTACTACTACTACTACTACTACTACTACTACTACTACTACTACTACTACTACTACTACTACTACTACGACTACTACTACTACTACTACTACTACTACTACTACTACGACGACGACGACGACGACGACTACGAACTACGACTACTACGACTACTACGACTACTACGACTACTACACTACTACTACTACTACTACTACTACTACTACTACTACTACTACTACTACTACTACTACTACTTACTCGTACTCGTACTCGTACTCGTACTACTACTACTACTACTACTACTACTACTACTACTACTACTACTACTACTACTACTACTACTACTACTACTACTACTACTACTACTACTACTACTACTACTACTACTACTACTACTACTACTACTACTACTACTACTACTACTACTACGACTTCCACTACTCGTACTACTTCTACTACTTCTACTTCTGGTGCTACTGCTGCTACTACTACTACTACTACGACAATTACTCATGTTACAATCACGAACGGTACGTCTGAAGATACTTTTGGACTTGCTCCTTGTACTACTTGTGTTACTTCCATTGCCGTGGCCAAATTCTTTTGTCACATCCCGCACCTCCTGCCGCGTTGATAGTCGCTGGGGCTCAGCGGAGGGGGCCGGCGTCCGCGCCGACTGTGCCGCGCGCCCCAGCGCCCCACTTTGGCGGCATAGTGTTCACGAGCAGCGCGGCGCAGAAGCAGCGAAGTGCACAGCGTCCCGCTGCTGCGCGCGGCTCCGCAAACAAGGCGGCCCGGCCGCGGCCGGTGTATAACGAGCAGCCCAGCAGGAGCGCCGTGGGCGAGGGGGCAGCAAGTAGGTAAAAATGGCAGTGAACACGAGGCGGAGTGACCCCAGCCCAAGCGACGCAAAGCCAAATGAGGAAAGGCTAACACGCTCGCGTTTGGAATCCTCCTCTTCCTCCTCCTCCTCCTTCTCCTCCTCCTCCTCCTCCTCCTCCTCCTCCTCCTCCTCCTCCTCCTCCCCCTCCAGAGGCACCAACCATTGCGTAGCCATAAACTTTCTGAGCTCCGCGCAAATTTCTTGGATCGGCGGTGGATATCCGTCCCTGTCGCGCGGAGCGCGCCAGGGGCGGCGCTGGAGGCGCCGCCAAGGAGTCCAGCGCATATCCAAGAAATCCGAGCGGTTCTCCGAAAGTGTATGCTTACACATGTTGCACCTTCGATCAAGAACCTTTGGAGTTCTCGACCTCTAGAGGAGCAAAACACTTTATGCGCCATCGTGCCACCGTGCCCTCTGGCACGTTGAGGCGTGGAAGAACGCCATGATCTGCTTGGATGGGCTTCTGAATTTCAATAATGGACCGCCCCTCCCTCTACTAGCAGACTCTTGCGTGCGCCGCCCCTCCTTTTCCGAAGATCGAATTCCCTGTGCCCGCTCGAGGATGGTGCATTTCCAGCATGGCAACTAATGCCGAATCCCCCATTCCACCCGTGCTCGCTGGAGGATGGTGCACTTCTCGCGTGGCAGCTCATGCCTGAACCCCACTTCCACGCGTGCCCGCTCGAGGATGGTGCACTTCCCGCCTGGCAGCTAATGCCTGAACCCTCATCCCATGCGCGCTCACTCGAGGATTGTACATTTTCTGCATGGCCATCAACTCCTGGACCCCTCATCCCACGCGCATCCGCTCGAGGATCATGCGCTTCCGGCATTCCCAGGCGCTGCTCTCAAGCGCTCCAGGGCCCCCCCCAAGCACGATCCTTCATTAAATCGGACGGATCTGCGTCCCGAGCTTCCAAGACGTCCCGTGCAGGTAACCATGAACACCCCGATGGCCCAATATGCATCGAAGACGGCCCAAGTGGCCCCAAGGCGGCCGAATGAGCATTGATCCAAGACGGCCCAAGATGCCTCTAAGAGGGCGGCCCAAGAAGACTTCACGATGGCCCAAGGGGCACCCAAGGCAGCCCCTAGCTGGCCTCCCGTGGGACCCACGACGGCCTTAAAAGGCCCTTCGATGGCCCAAGACGGCCTCACGACGGACCCAGACACCCACCATACAGTCAAGAGGGCACCACGACGGCCAAAGAGCGCGCCAAGTCAGCGTAAGAGGGCCCCAAGACGGCCCAAGAGAGCCCCAAAGTACCCCCAAGACGGCCTCACAGGAGGCCAAGGCAGCCCCAAGACGAGTTTCATCCTCCTCCTCCGCCTCCTCTTCCTCGTCATCGTCATCACCACCATCACCACCAGCACCGCCACCACCATCACCACCACCACCACCACCATCATCATCATCATCATCATCATCATCATCATCATCATCATCATCATCATCATCATCATCATCATCAGCATCAGCATCAGCATCAGCATCAGCATCAGCATCAGCATCAGCATCAGCATCGTCATCGTCGTCGTCGTCGCTGTCGCCACCGTCGCCGTCACCACCACCATCATCACCATCGTCATCATCAGAGTCATCATCATAATCATCATAATCATCATAATCATCATAATCATAATCATCATCATCATCATTACCATCATAATCATCAGCCTCATGATCACAATCGCCATCAACATCAACATTATCATTATCATGATCGTGGTCGTCGTCGTCGTGGTCGTCGTCGTCGTCGCAACCACCACCATCATCATCATCACCACCACCATCATCATCATGATCATTGTATGGCCATCAACATCATATTCATCATCGTCCTCCTGCTCCTGCTCCTGCTCCTCCTCCTCCTCCTCCTCATCATCTCCATCGTCATTCGCATCAATATCGTCGACGTCGTGATCATCAACCGCAACAACAACATGATCATCATCGTCATCACCCCCATCATCCTCGAAATCCTCATCCTCATCACGGCTCTCTCAAGCCTGGCGGCACGAGGTGTCACACATGACGGCCTCCCGTGCACCCCTGAACAATCGGCACCCATGATGCTGGGCTGGCACGTGACGGGACTTGCCACAAGCAACTGGATTAATAGACGCTTTCAAAAGTCCGCGCGAATTACTTAGATCGACGCCAGCAGCCGCTTTCGGGCGCGCGGAGCGCGCCAAGGGCGGCGCAAGAGTCGACGCCAAGGGAGGCTCAGGGCGGATTCCGGAGGATTCTAGAGGCCCTCGATCGAAGAAGAAGGGCCAAATAAATATAGCATGTCTGAGGTCCGCGCAGATTTCTTCGATCGAGGGCACCTGGGATCCTCCTCCTCCTCCTCCTTCTCCTCACCATCATCATCACCCTCTGGGAGGGGCCTGCCAGGGACTCCTTCTTCACCTCCTCATCGTCGTCGTCATCATCATCCTCATCCTCATCCTCATCCTCATCCTCATCCTCATCCTCATCCTCATCCTCATCCTCATCATCCCAAACCCTTTTTCCTTATGCATGGTTCCTCCCTGTCGCGCCCCCCAGACGTGTCGTTAGGACGGACCAGGACTTTCGCCTGAAACTTTCTTACATTCTGTGATCCTGGAGCTTGAACTGTGCAACGGTTTCAAGGATGGAGGGTGGGTGGTTCTCAAAATGTGGCTCTCGCCTTTGCGCCGGGCGCATTGCGGTTAAACGTTTGCAATCGGTTCATCGATGGGGGGCGTACCGTTTTCAAGAAGGTGCTCTCGCCCCAGGGCCTTGCAGATTTGGCGGGTCGTTATTAAAATGTTGCTCTCGCCTTAGCGCCGCGCAGATCCGTCTTAAGTTTCCAGCAGTTCCAGACATGCAGAGCGAGGCGTTTTCAAAATGTGGCTCTCGCTTTGGCTCCTCGTAGATTCGTCTTACAACTTCGCAGCAGCTTCAAGGATGGATGCCACGTCGTTTACATAATGCGGCTCTCACAAAAAAGGCGCCGCGCGCATCCGCCATAAAAGTTTGTAACTGCTTCAAAAATGCAGGGCGAAGCGTTTTCACCATGTGGTTCTGCCTTTAACCCCGCGTACATGCCTCTTTTTTCAAGTTCGCAACATATTCACGGATGGTTGGTGGGCCGTTTTTGAAATATGGTTCTCGCCTCATCGCCGCGCATATTCGTCAGAACAACTTCGTCAGTTTCCAGCATGGAGGGCGGGTCCTTCTCAGCATGTGGGTGTCGCCTCAGCGCCGTGCGCAATTGTCATTCAACTTCCAGAAGTTAAAGGTGGAGGGCGTTTCCGTTTCAAATTGTGGTTCTCGCCTTAGCGCCACCGCGCATCAGTTTTTTTTTTTTACATATATATATATATATATTATTGTTTTAATTATTTGTTTTGAAAAATGTCAAAGGAATAAGTTTGTTTTATTTCATACTACTATTTTATTTCATATTATTAGTATATATATAAAGAAAACAAGAATACTATGAATTCTTCGTTTCGGTCGTTGAATTGCCCGTGTTTGCCAAGAGGGGGCACGGCGAACCCGCTGCTGGACTCAGGTAGAAGGCGACGCTGGTGGCTGACAACCTCTGACGCTGAGCGGGGGAGGCGCCAGAGAGGACCGCCCCCCAAAGCAAAGGGCCAACGCAGAAGCTTTGCAGAGCCGAGGCCTTGCCTGCAGCAAGCAGAATGTGCACGCTAGGAGACCTTGTCACACCGAGCCGCGGCACAGAAAACTGGCGACCTCGCCTCGGCGAGCGCCACTTTGGGGTGGGTTGGGGGGGGGGGGGTCGCGAGTTCCTTTCGGAGCGCCCGCTATGCCCCCCCCCCGCACGGATCGACCCTCGGCTCAGCCGCCTCAGAGGGCATCCGTGGACTATGCAACACAAGCGCCTCTGGTGCTCACCACGGCCACCCTAATCAGGCCCACACCGTTCAAAAGACAGCACAGCTCAGAGCAGGTCCGATGGGAGCAACGGATGAGAATTCGGGAGGACGGGAAAAACCGACCATCCCCATCCTCAACGCGCACATGATATGCGGCCCCCTGAACAGCGGCCACCGCAGGGTGGGAATACCTCCAGCGCCCTGCGGCCGTGCGACAGGAGGGAATTGACAGTACACGGCAGTGGAAAGGACGGCCAGCAACGCCTGCCTGGCGGAACCCCTCGGCCCGAGTTCCAGGGCAGCTGCGCGTCACCAGCACCGCCAAACAGAATGACACAACGACCCCAGATCGAGCCCGCCGCGAGACCAAGCCGCGACACAACGAGAAAGAGCGACCTTCCTGAGCAACTGCCACTGCAAGGGGAGAATTACCTCCAACGCCCCACAGCCATGGCTGAAGTGCCAAGAACCGCGTGCTGGCGCAATTTAGACTCAATCAGATACCATTTTCAGCCTTGGAATCCCGGGAATGGTTTGATGCGGCTTAGCATTGTCAGGGCGCAATAATCACGCTGACTCGAGGCGTTGAAATCCCAGGAACTGTGTTTTGGTAAGGTTTAAGGACCTATGTGAAGGGAACTTCGGGAGAGGGTTTACTACAAAATCGTTGATGCGTCTTGGGTTGACTTTGGTTTTCCTCCTCCTCCCCCATCTCCTCCCCCTCCTCCTCCTCCTCCTCCTCCTCCTCCTCCTCCTCCTCCTCCTCCTCCTCCTCCTCGTCCTCCTTCCCCCCATTCCTCCCATTCCTCCTCCTCCTCCTCCTCCTCCTCCTCCTCCAACTCCTCCTATTCCTCCTCCTCCTGCTCCTTCTCCTCCTCCTCCTCCTCTTTCTCCTCCTCCTCTTCCTCCTCTGAGGTGGGTCGCCAGGGGACCCCCGAGGCGCGCACGGCGCCGCCCATGATGGAGCCCCTCAGTGGCACCTGCTGGGTGGTGGGGGTGGGTCGGCCGCCTGCCGCAACTTAGGCTTGTCGTCGTCGTCGTCGTCGTCGTCGTCGTCGTCGTCGTCGTCCCCGGCGGCGGCCCACGGCCCACGGCGACA
Organism: Prorocentrum cordatum; assembly: GCA_963575745.1. Taxonomy (NCBI): domain Eukaryota; class Dinophyceae; order Prorocentrales; family Prorocentraceae; genus Prorocentrum; species Prorocentrum cordatum. The sequence continues at coordinate 181,927 of CAUYUJ010018927.1, forward strand.
CGCTAAGCCTAGCGAGCGGATAGCGTGTCGCTCCGCTCCGAGTGGCGGGAGGTCTCGAAAGGCTCGGGACGTTGACGCTCGGGCGTGGGGACGTGGATAACGTGTCGTGCCGACACGTGGTGGACCAGAATTGGCGGAGCGACACGCTAAGCCAAAACGTTACAATATAAAGAACATCCTGGAGGCCTCGCGCGGCAACTTGAGACCCAATTTACGTAGGATCTGCGTCGGGTTCACGGCAGATTTACCTCGGATTCACGTCGGGTTTTCTTTGGACTTACGTCGGACCATCGCCGCGTGAATGTCGTCACATATCTGACGGGGCGGGCGTGTGGGCTAGATAAGACAACTATTGCGTTCCACGCGAGGCCTCCAGAATTTGCATCACAGACATCGCCGTCGTCGCCGTCACCGTCGCCGTCGTCGTCTCCACACTCTCTTGCCACATCTCCGACACTATAATTTTTCCCATCCAAGTGTGTTTCTTCGATTTCGGCCCCTGGGGCCTGCTACAGGGCTCTGGGGCTAGAGACAAAAAGGACCCGGGACGAAGAATTACTCCAGGGGGTGAATTCGGGACCGCTGGGCCACGCATGAAGATCATGTCAACGGATGGGCAAAGGAACGCGATGTCGTCGCCTTCATCGTCGACCTCATCCTCCAGAGTTGGCTATCGTTTCGGGCCATCCAGGACCACTTCGGGGCAGCTTTGGGACCTCCGTCGTCTTGTCCCGAGCTACCTCAAGAAACTCATGTTCTCTAGGCTTGAGTTTTTCCAGCTTTCGGTCTGGGCTTCGGTCAATCATCGTCGTCGCCGTCGCCGTCGCCGTCGCCGTCGCCGACGTTGCCGTTGCCGTCGCCGTCGCCGTCGCCGTCGCCGTCGCAGTCGCCGTCGCCGTCACCGTCGCCGTCGCCGTCGTCGTCGTTGTCGTCGTCGTCGCCGTCGCCGTCTCCACATTCTATAGCCAAATCTCCTACTATATGAATTTTCCCATCCGGGTGTGTCTCTCCGTTTTCGGCCTCTGGGGCCCGCTACAAGGCTTTGGAGCCAGAACAAAAAAATCCGGGACGAAAACGTCCCCTGGGGATGGGATCGGGATCGCTGGGCCGTGCATTGAAAATATCATGTCGTCGCATGTTTGGGTACGATCTCAGAGTAGCCAGCAACGGAATATAAAGTCGTCGAAGTCGCCACCGTCGTCGTCGTCGTCGTCGTCCTCCTCCTCCTCCTCCTCCTCCAGAGTTGGCCACCGTTTCGGGTCATCCAGAACCGCTTGGGTGCAGCTTTGGAACCTCCGTCGTCTTGTCCCAAGCTGCCTCACAATCTGGAAAGCAGGTTTCGGGGATGATCGGTCCTGCCAGGCATGTCGCTACGACGTAGGATCCAACATCATGGCATGTGTCGCTGCCAACATCAGGAGGCAGCCCGAGCCGAGACGGCCGAAACTCGTGCATAGAGCTGGGACCTCCTCCTCCGAGTCTCTCCTCTTCTCCCGCGGCATGGTGGAACAGCCCCTGGAGGATGCATTCCTGGACTGCAAGCCAGGCCAGGAATACCTCCACGCCGAGTTTGGGAGCCCCCCCGCTGGTCTCGGGCTGGGCCTGTTCCGATGGCTCGGGCAGGGGCTCTGCTGGGCTCAAGGGCTTCGGGTGGGGCTGCGCCTTCCTGGACCAGAAAGGGGCGGCGGTGCGTGCCACGAGAGTTATGTTGCTCCCGTCGTACTTAAGGGCCACGTCCCAGAATAAACTCTAGCACCCAGAAGCGTATCGAAGCAGTGTCGAACGAGTATCGCCTCCCAGGGCCCGACAGGTGGGAACATTCCAGTTTCGGTGTTCCTGGTGCTCACGTGTATTTCTAGCGATCAAGGCCAAATTAGGACGGAACGTCATAACAAGAGAGGCTCCTCTCCAGGGCTCAGGTGCCGAGTCTCCTGGCCGCGAAACGCCCGAGGAGAGCGCGTCGCCAATGCGACCGCGCCACTTCTTGACCTTGTCGGGCGAGGGATGGCACGAGAAACCGCCGTGGTCTGCGCGGACCTGAAGGCCCAGGGCGACAAGCGGCATGCCCGCGGCGACCTTGTCCGCCGCGATCGCAAAAGGCCCAGGGATGCAGCGCGCGAGCCGCGCGATGCCCCCGAGCGCATGCTCGGCGCAGGCCGCGTGCTCGGCTCCGAAGAGGTCATCGACGAAACGCAACATCGGAATGAACAGTAGTCGGCGCGCAAAGTGCGAGATAGGCGCGCCGACCCAGTCCCGCGCGTGCACGGACGCCACGGCGCCGGAGAGCACGGCCAGGTGCCCTGCCGCATGGGCCACGCCCTGCGCGAGGAAAACGAAGAACAGAAACCGGCGATGCATCGGAATGGCGGGCAGCCTACGGAACGCCGAGTCGATGTCGGCTTTGAAGAACATGACGCGTCCGCGCGTGCCCTGCGCTACGCCCTTCGCCACGTGATGCAGCGCGTCGATGGGCTCGGGGCGAAACTTTTCGCCTGCCGAGGTGCACTCGTTCACCTTTGCGCGAGTTTAATCGTCTACTGCCCGAGCGCGCACGTCGCCAGTGGGCCGCGCTTGCACAGCCCCGAAGCGCGGCGACAAGACGTTTGCGCCGAGGTCGGCCTGCTCAGCCGTGACTGGCTGGGCCACGCGACCCACGCGCGCTCATTTGAAAGACTGCTGTAGCAACGTCGCCGAATGAGCGTCCTCCTTAAGGGGCGCCGTCAATGCGCGGTTGGCTTGAGCTGTTGAGACCGGCTGCGCGTCGGGTCGCCGCGCGGGCACGCCGCTTCCCAGGACTGGAAGCGGGCCCGCTGCTGGCGCGACGCGGCGCAAGAATTTGATGCGCGCGGCGTCCTGGAAATCAGCGCTGGCGGCGAGCGCTTCCATCGGCGGGCCGTCGGCGCCAGTCGCCACGTTGCGCGCGCCTGCGTCGGCCCCTACATGCCGCCGGGCCACGGCGCCCGACTCATGCGGCGCCCGCGCCTCGGCTTCAATGTCGCAGATGAAGCGCTCGCGTTCGGCATTCATCTGGGCAGAACGGCGCGCGTTTGCCAATTCCACTGCGGCCCAGACGTCTGCGCTGACGTCGACGGCTGGTTCGAAATCGACTTGCCCACGGCGCGCGTCGTCGACGGACCGTAGTTCCCCCGCGTCGTCGACGCTGCTCCGGCGAGGCGCGCGATCGGCCCAGTCGATCGCCGCCCGCGAAACGAACTGCGACAAGCAATTCGGAGCGCGCGATGCGCGCGGGGCCTGCGTCGAGAACTCGACGCGAGACCGCGAGCGCCGCCGCGTTGGGGGAGCTGGCGGCGCAGGTGCACGCCCCGAACGCGGCGCTGGTGGACGCGGCGGCAGCCGCCCGCGCATTGCGAACTGACGCGACGACCAGAGTAACCTCGAACGCGGGCGCGCAGCAAAAACAAAAACAACGTCCCTGAACGCGAGCGCGAGGAACAAGCCGCGTCTGCAGCGGCCGCTGCAAGATGAAATGGCGCACGAGCCGAACTGTCGGCTGACGGGGTGCGCTTTTACCGCGCGGGCAATTTCGGCTCGAATCGGACCGCGAGTTTTTGCCGTGGCATGGGCCATGCCCGGCCCCCGAAGCACGAAAGCTAAGCGCGCCGCTTGCCGATCTGTCGGCCGAAATCATCCCGCGAATTATTGCGCGACGCCGCGCTTTTCTGTCCCGGCCTCGCGCCACGATGCGTCGCGATGCGCGCAGGCCGCTGCCGCTCGCGCCGCTTGCAGGCGCCCCCCCGAGCTTCTCGCGCTTCTCGCGCGAAGCCGGCACTAGGGCTTGCGCCTCGCGGGGCGCGGCGGCGTCCTTGGCTTCTGCTGCTCGTCCCACTGGGGCCGCGAGCGCTTGGCCCCTTTGATCCAGCTGGGGCCTCCCTTGCTAGAGCCGCCCTCGTCCCAGGGCCCCCCCTGCTGGGGCCGTTGCCCCAGGGCCGCGCCGCGCTCTTTCCGCTTGGTGCCGCCCTTGGCGCTCGTCTCAGACGGCGCCGCCATGTTCGCGGCTTCGTCGGCGCCGCAGGCCCCCTGCGACCCGGGATGGCAGGATCCGGGCGCTTTGCCGCGCGATCCACCTGCGCGCGACCGACGGGGCCAGCGCGACGCAGAAGCGCGCGCGCCAACAACAGCGCGTGCGGGCCACGAAGGACGAGTCGCCCGAGCGCGAACGTTCGGCCCGATCTTTGCGGGCCTGCTCGTCGCGATAGACCGCGCGCTGCGCCCGCCGCTTGTTACGGGCAGCCCCGAGGCCCACCGTCATGCAGACGTCGCGATGGGCCGCGGCTGCGGCGTGGCTCAGCTGGCCCGTGGCGTGGGCGCCGACCGCGCAGCGGCTCCGCGCGAGGTGCCACTGGCCGAGCGTCGGCAGGACGCGCTTGGGCGTCGCCTTCGCCCCCGTTGCCTCGCGCGAGGAGATGGGCGCGACGCGAGCGCGCGACGGGGGGGCCCCGCGTCTGTGCCAAATTTCTCAAGTCCTCCGAAAGTTTAGCTTCGTCTTCGTCATCGCGGAGCGCCCCGGCGAGGAGCTGCGGCAACCGCTTGGATAATTTCACGCAGAGGAAGCCTTCTTCGATGCCGCGCTTCCGAAGCTTGGCCACTTCGCTGGCAAGCTCATCGACGAGGTCGGAGCAGCGCCGCGAGCGTCGCGCGCAGCATGGTGCCCACGCGCTGCCGCGACGCGCTAGGCGGCGCCTGGGCAGGAGGTCGCCGGGCAAACCCTCGGGGTTTGCAGTCTTGAGCGAGGCGCATCTGTCCACGAGGGCCGCCGCGGGGGCCTGCGACGCGACGCGCGCGACGTCGCGCGGCGGCGGGCGCGCGCAATCGCGCCGACAAGCCTCGCCCTTGTTTTGTAGAAGCGCGAGGGGGGCGGCGCTGGCGCCCCCGCTGGCCGACCCTGTGGCCGCGTGCTGATCCTTGCTCTCGCCCTGCGCGCGAGTGTTCGCGCGCGCCACTCGCGATTCGCGAGCGCGCCGACCTTCTCGCGCCCGGCCGTCTTGATGGCCAGGCGGACACAGCGCTTCTTGCCGCCATCCAGTTCAGCACCCTGCGATCGGAAGTCCTCCAACTTGGCCCCAGCCAGCTCTGAGGGAGCCGTGATGCTCTCGGCCGCCAGCGCCGCTGCAATCGAGTCGAACCAGGCGGCCTCCCGCGCGCCCGCCCCATCGACGCGCTCGAGAAAAGCGCGAAGGGTCTCTGGCGCGATTTCGGCCATCGCGAAGCGGCGCGTTGCGTGCGCGCCGCGCGAGGCTCAGCCGTTGCTGCGCTCGGCGCGGGCGGGAGGATGGCGCGACTGCGCGGCGGGGGCGCCCGCGCCGCGATGCGCCGTTGCAGGCGCGCGGGTCGCCGCGCGCGCTGGCCGCTTGAGCCGACTAGCAGAAAGCCCCCGGGGAGCGGCGGTCCGCGTCGCCCGAAGGGGCGAAACCTGCGACGGGGGCCGCCAGAGCCCAGGAACCGCCGGGCGCCTGGGCCGCGTGGGCCCGCGCTGCGGCGAAGGCCGCATTGGCGCCGCGTGGCCGCTTGGGGCAGTCTGACAAAATGTGCCCGCGTGAGACATGCCGTATTTGCCCGTGCCAGCGAAGGGTGCCGCCTGGGCCGCAGAGTCGCCGAGCGCTGGGACCGAATGGGCCCGCGCTCTTGCGAGAGCCGCATGGGCCCCGCGCGGCCGCTTAGGGCCGACGGACAGTATGCGCCCGTAAAAAGCAAGCCGCATTGGCCTGCGCCGGCGACGGGGGGCGAGTGGGCCCCGCAGCCGCCCGGCGCCAGGGCCAAGTGGGCCCGCGCATTCGCGAGGGCCGTGTTGGTCCCGCGCGGCCACTTGGGGCCGACGGACAATGTGCGCCCGTATAATAACATGCCGTATTGGTCTGCGCTGGCGGTGGAAGCCGACTGGGCCCCAGAGCCGCCGTCCGCTTTGGCTGAGTGTGGCCGCGTACTTGCGAGAACCGCAATGGCCCCGCGTGGCCGCGCGGAGCCGACGGTAGCATGCGCTCGTAAAAAGCACGCCGCATTGGCCAGCACACGCGATGCAAGCCAATTGGGCCCAGGAGCCGCCGAGCGCAGAAGCCGCGTGGGCCCGTGAGGCCGACGGACAATATGCGCCCTTTCGAAAATGGGCCACGATGGCCAGCCTCAGAGGTGGAAGCTCACGAGCCCAGGAGAAGCCAGACGGGCAGGGCGAGCGCGCGCGAAAGCAAGCCGAGACGCCGCGCCCTGAGCGGTGACGGTGCGTGGGCCAGCCCACGCAGGAAGAGGGTCCTGACCCCGAGTCAGCAAAACAGACGAGGGGAGCTTGTCGTGGAGGAGGATGGATCACCTGCGCCTGGCGGAGGAGGGGGCAGGGAAAGAACCTGCGCGGGGAGAAGAAAGCGGCGACCAGCGCGCGCGCGGCTGCGAGCGACGGGCCAGCCAGCCACGACGCGACTGCAAGACAGCCACGACGCGACGCGCACGACGCGACCGACGGACAGCCGCGACGCGACCAGCCAGACGACCCCGACACGAAGCAGACAGCTAGGAAGGCAGCCACGACAGACAGCCACGACACGTCAACCAACAGCCGCGGCAGGCACGACGCGACATGACACGACGCGAGAGCCCGCGCGCCGTCCGCAACGGCGGGGCGCAAGCGCAGATGTCTGCAATATGCAAGCGCCAATGCCTGCAAACCGCGCGACCCGAGGCGCGCCGCGATCCGCCCCTGGCGCGATCCCCGCGGCGCGCCTGCACGGGGCGCGCATCGTGATGCAAGCGCGAGCATAATCGCTGCCCCGTGCGCGCAGTGGTCCTTTCTCGCGGGGCCGCGCGCGACCGCGCACATGCAGTCGCACCCCCCCTTGCGCGCGAGGGCCCTTCGCGTGGGGCCGCGCGCCGCGAGGCCCAAGAAAACGGGGGGCAGCCCGCGCGCGCTGCTCGCGCGCCCGCGCGCGGGCCGGGCGCGGGCGCGCGCCCGCGCGCGACGCAGCGCAAGCGAGCGCGCGCGCGCTTTCGATCTCGTTGTGCGCCCGCCCAAAAACGAAAACGGGCAACAGCGTTGAGCGGTGGTTTTTCCGCGGCACGAGCGCGCCTTGGGGGTGGGGCTGCTGGGCCCCAGGACAAGTCGGGAGACGACCTGGCGACGGAAGACCGGCCCCAGGGAAGAGAGAAGCGTAGAAACTCTTATACCCCTTGGCGATACTGAGATGCGCACAACTAGTTCTGGTAGTTGCGGGGATGTTGTGGTAGATAATGTTACCTTGCTCTTCCAGATCTTCACTTAATCTTCCAGGTCTTACCTTGATCTTCCAGATCTTACGTATCTTGAACGCTGCCAGTTGTGGAAGATACGGACGTGTTGCCCTTTTTTTGCAGCGGTTTTGCAGCGTGTAAGTTACGGGGAAGTTAGGTTTTGGAGTGGTTCTAGCTGTGGAAGTTGCGTTCTAGTTCGTTATTTGGCTCTTGTATTACTTTTTACCGTAACAAAACATGCGTTGCGAACATCGGCCTCCTACACTTTCCTATTTTGTAAACAGAAGAGTGCGTTACGTCTGCCCCCCCATAGCGTTGTATTGATGTGCCGTGTATGGAGCGAGTTGCGCTGCATTCAATCATGCGCTTCGCGCCCCCTTCGTCTCCTCCTCCTTCTCCTCCTTCGCCTTCTCCTCCTTCCAACGTGCCAAACTCCTCCTCCTCCTCCGTCTCCTCCTTCTCCTCCTCTTCCTCCGCATCCTGCTTCTCCTCCTCCTCGTCCTCCTCCTCCTCCTGGAGCCTGGAGCGTGAAGGTCTACATTTCCTCCAGGATGATGGTGATGATGATGATGATGATGATGATGAGGAGGAGGAGGAGGAGGAGGAGGAGGAGGAGGGGGATGGAGGGGGGGGGAGGAGGAGGGGGAGGAGGAGGAGGAGGAGGAGGAGGGAGGAGGAGGAGGAGAGGAGGAGGAGGAGGAGGGACTCCCCCTCCCCTCCCCCTCCCCTCCCCTCCTCCTCCTCCTCCTCCTCCTCCACCTCCTCCTCCTCCTCCTCCGCCTCCTCCTCCTCCCCCTCCTCCTCATCTTCCTCCTACGCCCCCCCCCTCTCTTTCCCCAGTGCGCCCTTAACGCCCCCCATTCTCTTGCTGGTCCTCCTCCTCCTCCTCCTCCTCCTCCTCCTCCTCCTCCTCCTCCTGCTCCCTCCTCCCACCTCCTCTTCCTCCTCCCTTATTCTCCTCCTCCTCTCCTCCTGCTCCCTTCTCCTCCTCCCCCTCCTCCCCCTCCTCCTGCTACTCCTCCTCCTCCCCCTCCTCCAGGAGGGGGGTGGGGGAGGGGGGGGAGGGGGGGGGGGGGCCAGGGCGATGAGGAGGACGAAGGGCAAGAGGGGCAGGGGCAGGAGGAGGAGGAGGAGGAGGAGGAAAGGGGGAATGATGATGAGGATGAGAATGAGAATGAGGATGAGGATGAGGATGATGATGATGATGAGGAGGAGGAGGAGGAGGAGGAGGAGGAGGAGGAGGAGGCTAGACTCGACCCCGGAGGGTCATGCAAACGAATTGCCACGGAGGCCCCACGAGCCCCGCGAGAGCCCCAAGGAGCCCCAGGGACCCCTGCCGAGGCCTCGCAAACCTGAGCGTAGGCCGACCCTAGGTTGAACCCTAAGTTCGGCCCGCGCCAACCTCGTCGGCGGCGGCTAGGCGCAGCGCCGCGTAGCGCTCCCGCCAGCCCACCCCGAAGAGGTCTGGGTAGGCGTCGCCGTCGACAGAGCTCTCGGCACCGGGGACGCCGTCCGAGCCTCCGTCGTCCTGGCCCTCGTCGAACACGAACCTGTCCGCCCACGGGCCAGGAGGGCGGCGAGCGCCATCCGTGCTGGACACCTGGTCGGCCTCGGAGCCCTCCTCGCCGAGTGGCTCGCCGACGATGCTGTGCGCGACCTGCACCGCGGCGAACGCGGCGAGCTGCGTATCGATCTCGAGGAGGCGGTCGGCGGCCGCCGCGAGCCCGACGCGCTGCTCCTCAGAGCCGTCGTCCAGACCGCTGCCCCCAGAGACCACGATCGCGAGCGCCGCCGAATCCAGCCGCTCCTGGGCGTCGCGGCGGAGGTTCTCAAGGTCCGAAGCAGACAGATCAGGTGTAGAGTGTGCTGTGGCAGTAGCCTGCAGATCGGGTGCAGCGTGTGCCGTGGCCGTGGCCTCCAGGTCGTAGACGGTCGGGCCGTCCTGGACGCCGAAGGCCTCGCTCTCCGTCTCAACGGCCTTCTGCTCTTGCAGCCCCTCACCCGCTGCCAGCTGCTCGACGACCTATACGCCAGGCGCGACGAAAGATACTGGCACGAACGGGGCGGCATCTGGTGAGAGCCTGGTGACCTCCACCGCCGTGCCCCTCTCGGCCGCCATCCGCGCCTCCAGCCGTGGGCCCTTCTGAGCCCGCTTCAGCGCGGCCTTATCCGCCGTCGCCAAGTCCACGCCGTCGGCGTCCGCATGGAGGGCGACGTTCCTGCGGAGCGTCTCCAGCCAGGTCGGCGCCCGGCCAGCCAGCTTCTTGCGCAAGGCGGGGAGCAGCGCCTGCAGTCGCTGGCCCACCTCGCCGCAGCCAGCCACCGCCGCGAGCGCGTCCTCCACCGCCGCCAGGTGGGGTCGGGTGGGCGCCAGCTCCTCCGAGAGCTTCAGCACGGCGTGGTCCGCGGATCGCCGCGCCCACTCCCGGGCTGCGCGCCGCTCGTAGGCGGTGCGCCGTGGGCGGGCAACGCCCCCGCCCTCCCGCAGCTCCATCTCAAACCTCACGTCCACCGGCCGGCGCCGCCGCCATCTCCGGAAAATGGCCATGGAAACGTGGGGAGCGGCTTGAGTCAAAATGGCTACGGAGGAAAAGGAGGAGGAGGAGGAGGAGGAGGAGGAGGAGGAGGAGAAGGAGGAGGAGGAGGAGAAGAGGAGGAGGGAGAAGGCGGAGG
>CAUYUJ010018928.1:2500-35777 GCA_963575745.1 Prorocentrum cordatum
TCGACAGGCGTCGACATTGAGCTCGGCGGATGGGGGCGAAACCGCGCGTTTTTCCGTGATTGATCACTAGAGGGGGCCCAATTTACGCGTGTGGCTCTTAGGGATGGCGTCGCTGGGTTTCACGCCGTCTTGGGCCACGTGCCTCAGCGTCGAGGCAGGGTGGCGTGGGGGGCGCGCGATGCGAGCTGCGCTCGCATCCCGCTGCGAGCAGAGCTCGCGTCATTGTCGTGACGGCGGGCGGTCGAATCATGCTGATAATGCGACGCGATCGACCGCGGATTATCGCGAGTACACGGGGTCGCGTCGAAGGTAGTCGCCAGCAAGTCAGCGACATGCGTGGAGCTTGTGTGCAGCATCTCCAGCGGGTTCTGGACCGCGGTTTTCGCGTCGCCCCCTGAAGACATATGCAGGTGCACGGGCTAAACGAGCTTGCCATATTTGCCGCGAGTGTTGCATTGTGCTTTGCGTGCCCGATGCTGGGCGCCCCTGCTCCACGTGTCAGGCGCGTTGCCGCTGTCAGCGAGATCAAGTCCGCTGGGCCGCGGCGTTGCAGCCGCGAGGCGACCATGCGGTTACTATATTGATATCTAGCTATGCGCATTTATGTCGTGCGAGCCGAGGTCGCGCGCGCCTTTGAAGAGCGAGCGCCGCAAGGCTGTATGCTAAATTTATGATAGAGCGTTGGCTTGCCCAACTCTCTCTCCCCAGCCGCAGGGCCTTCCGCATCTGCGTCTCATCGTGGTTAACCACAGCCTTGCATTTCGTCATGCGCTCGGCGCGCGGCGGTCGAGGGCATGCTCGCGCGGCGCGCGCGGCGCATCCACCTTGAGCCAGCCCTTCGGCATGTATCGCGCGTTCGCCAGACGAGCCATGCTCGGTGAGCCCTGACGGGGTGCATAGCATGGGGTGGGGAGGTGACGGCAGTGATGGCGATGGGAAGCGCGCAATGGCTTGAGTGTAAGGTATGTGATATAACGAATGCTGCCGGTGGGCGGCATGCAACGCACGCGCTGCCCGTCGGGGTACCGCCGCGCAGCCGCGCCCGGCTGCGCGGGGTAGCGCTCAAGTCACATCGTCTTGAGCTTGCGTTGCCAGTCGGCCGCCGTGGCCTTAGCGTTGCGGTCGCTGTAGCCGTCGCGTGCCATCTCCCTGCGAACCTTGTGGTGCGCCCAGCTCTGGAAGATGGCCATGCAGCTCGAAGACTCGAGCTTTTTCCTGACCAGGGCGGGGTCTAGCGCCCCCGCCCGCGCGCCAGGGTGGGCTTCGGCAGCTGAAAGGCAAGATCGCGTCCATCTCGGGGATCCGCGCGGTCCCTGGCATGGGCCAGTCGAGGTGTGTATTGCGGCAACGCGCGCATGCGAGCGACGCTTGCGCATCTCTTCAGAGCGAGCGCCGCATGCGCAGGCGAGCGACGCTTCAGCCATAGACAGTGCCACAAACCCCCACCCCCCATGCTCCGACATGTCTCACACGTGACGTACGTCGCGGCTGCGCCCTATATGTCCACTGGCTGAGGCAGCGACGCGCCGCGCGCGAAGTCACGGTTGTGATCGTCCAGCTGGTGGGCGGAGCTGTAATCGACGATGCGCGGTATCGCGGCGTCACGAGGTCGATGTTTGCTGTGCTCGTTGATCGTCGACCGTAGCGCCGACTTATGATTCAATATCTGATCGTGGTTGAGTTCCGCGTTGAGGCTGTGCGACATCACCGCGACCATGCGAAACAAGTGTCCTCGCACGGCTTGTGCAGCCCGATCAGCCAAGGTCGATCGGCAAGAACGCGCACCCCCGCGCCGCCATGGGGGAACCGTGCTGGCATGGGGCGAGTGAAACTGCGAGCGCAGCTCGCAACGTGTACAGCATGCAAAGAAGTTTGTATGATGGTCTGGGGTGGGCGGTACATGCGGAGACAAGTCTCGCATGCCACGCGTAGCATGACGATTGGCTCCGTGCCGGGCTTCCTCGGCCTTCCGGTGTGATGACATTATCCTGTGGGCGTGCTAACGTCGCGAGCACATAGCTCGCGTATGGTATCATCGCGAGCGCAGCTCGCGGGCGCGTATGGCATATGTATGTAGTGCATATGTACGTTGCACCGCAAGCAGTGCTGGTTCGGCTTCGCATCGCCTTTTGAGGTGGCGTTGCTGACCGTCTCAAGTAGACTTAGTAACGCGTTCTGCTGGCGCTCGCTCCACGGACCGTTGGTGACGGCATCGCTGATATCAGCCACGGCCGCGGGTCCCACGTTGCCGATCTTGTCGATGCGGGCGTTGAAAGCAATGTACAGCTTCGCGATCGTTGAATAACGGCCGCCGCCGAGCGATGTCACAAGGGCAGGCGCATCATTGAGCTCGCATACCAGAGCATCCACCACCATCTTGTTGGTCGCGGGCATCGCGAGCACCGCCAACGCAATGATGGGTGTGGTGGGTGCCGGCGATCGCGCGGGGATGGCGACCGCGCTCTCGGGCCACGCCAAACGGCTGCGAAATGTGGCCGCGCGCGAAACTCGCAACCGCATGTGGTTGCGATGTGACTGGAGACTGTGCTGACATCTCGAGCGTAGCTCGCAGTCATGCGCGATGTGATTCACAATGTCGCGACTGCGAGCGCTGATCGCAGTCGGACGTGGCGCGCGCTATGACCATTGTCGGTTTTGATGGGTGGCTGCGGTAAGGGTCGGCGGTGGTCAGAGAGAGTGAGATGGAAAGGAAGTGCAATTTCTATCGCACCGCTGCGATGCACTTACTCCCTTCCGCGGGGCACGGGCCAAGTGGCGCCTTTGCAAGTATGGAAGGCGAGCAAGGAGGGGAGAGCATTTCCTGTGGCAATCATGCGTGCGGTGGCGGTGCCGCGCTCGCGTGTAACAGCCCATATGCGCATGTGCACTCGGCCGCGCCATTACCGCACGCATGGTAACACGACGACGATGCGCCACACATGTCGGTGTTTCTTTGTATCAGGGGTGAACTTGGGGCTGCCTGCAACAAACCGACACAAATCATTCGAAAATGCAAACTATAGCAAGTTATAGTTTGTGAAGTAACAGATGTACTTTAGCAAGCGATAGTGTGCAATTTTGTAAACTTTAGCGTGCTGTAGTTCACAGTTTGGCCGTGCATGTTCATCGACCATGCAATTGTCAGCAAGAACTTGTCACCTATCAGCAAAATCTTACAACACTTATAAAAAACAAACAACACATCGACGTCACACCCCTTGTGCGTGGCGCATCGCGTTGGGTTTTTTGGCGAGTTATGCATGCGCATGCACGCGCCGCTTGGTGACAAGAACACGGTGCGGCCAGTGTGAAAGTGAGGTGCCGCCGTCGGGCTGCGTCGTCATCATCAGCGGTGCGTGGTGTCGTCATCGTCGTCATCGTCGTCACCGTTGTCATCGTCTTCGCCGTCGTCGTTGTCGCCGTCGTCATTTCAGCGTCGATGTAGTCGATGTCGTCGTCGTTGTTGTCGCTTCAGTATCGTCATCGTCGTCGCTATCATCATGGTCGCCACCGTCGTCGCCGCCCGTCGACATCTTCGCCGCCGCCGCCGCCGTCGGCGTGGAGGAGTGAGGGCGGCTGTCGCCGCGACGCCGCCGCGCGCCGCCCGCCGCCGCGATGTCGCCGCCCGCCGCCCGCCGCCGCTCAGAACCTCAACAGCTAGCTGTAGAGGCCCAACCACTCCGCGTAGCTGATGCTCGCCCTCTGCGCGCGGCCCGCGCTGCCGCGCGGCGGCGGGCGCGGCGGCGGGCCATGCCCGCCGCGCGGCGCGGCGGCTGCGGCTGCGGCGGCGCGGTGGCGTCCTCGGCGCGCGCGGCTGCGGTGGCGCCCTCGGCGGCGGCGCCGCCTTGCCCTCGCGCGCCGCATGGCGCGGCGGGATCCCGCGGTCCCTGGCGCGGGCGCCGCGCCGGCGGGGCGCGCCGCGTCGGCGGGACGTGCCGCGGCGGCGAGACGTGCCGAGGCGACGCCTCGCGCGGGCGGACCCTCTTCCGCTGCGACGGCTCGCGCTGCTGCTGCGGCCGCGCCTTCGGCGGCGCCCTCCGCGCCTGCGGCGGGCGATGCTCCGCCTGGTGCGCCGAGGCGCCCGCCCCGAGTGCGCGGTGCCCCGCCCTGCGCGCCGCGGAGCAGCTCGTGACTTGGATGAATTGGTTCGATGGCGGCCGCAGCGAGCCGCGCTCAGTGCGACCGCCATCGAACGACGCGGCGGGCGCGAGCAATGCTCGCGGGACACGACGCGATACGACGATTGAACGACCCTGGCGAGCTCCTGGCGCTCGGCCACCGTGGCGTCGCCCGTCGCCACGCGCCCGATGTTGCCGTCGCTCAGCATAGTCTCCAGGCGGTTGACCCGCTCGCCGAGCTTCGAGGCGGCGACCCGCTCGCCGCCGCGGGTCTTGTCCTGTGGACTATGCAGAGAACCACCCCAACAATCATCACAATCTCCCCAATCCCCATCTCACACGGCGGGCGATGCTCGCCGACCCTACCCCTCGCCCGATTTCATTCTCCCCGGCGTCTTTCCGAAACACCCCGCGGAAGGGCGCGTTCGAGTAGGCCCCGCTGTTGCCGCTCGTGGTGGCGGCACAGTTCCACCCCAACGGGGGTGGAACGGGCTCGCCACCACGCGTCGCGGGCCACTTGCCGACGTCCTGCTCCCCGGGCGGGCCGATGCACTGGCGGGCGTGGAGCGGCTGCCAAGGCGCCCAGCGCTGAGGCGCAGGCGCCGTGCCCTCGAGCGACGCGGGGAGGTCCTGCGATCGCAACTATCAACGACCTGGCCGATCACAGTTGCGATCGAAGATCGCGGCGGCGATCGGCCATTTCGTTGATCAGCATGTATGCGAACAACCGCGAGCATGCTCGCAGTTGGATCGTATATATGAAGATGTGTGGGCGGTAGTGTAAAGCTGTTTCTAGCTGTCCTCCCAGTTCTGGCTCTGCTCCCTGGCCGCCCTGTTCGCCTCCACCTTCTCGATGTGATCGCCGTGCTAGGATGCAGTGACCGCGCGCGCCGCGCGCGCGCAGCTGGCGCATGCAACGCGCGAGCAAAGCTCGCGCACGGTCTGCGTGAGCTTGGCATGTGGTGCACCGACCGCGGCCGAGCAAAGCTCGCGATGCGACTGTGCGCGCCTGCAGCCCGTCGTCCTTCGACGGCTGGACCTGCCCGGCCACGGGGCGGTGCTCCTCGGCCGTGTGCGGGCGCGGGCGCAACGACCGCCGTTGGAGCGCGCCCCCCCACCCCGACGGTATCATATCTGCATCGTCACCCTCGCTCCAGTCGCTCCTGCCAGATCGCCGCCATCCCATGCTGACATGTCAGCGCGGGATGGCGGTGATCTGGCAGGAGCGACTGGATTGCGACGCTGATGTGATCGCATCGGGGTGGGGCGCGGCCCATCGGTGGTCACCGCGCCCGCGCTGGCCTCTTCATCGCCTGCAGCGGCTGTGTCCGCCGCAGGCTCTGACTTCGCCTCCACGTATGGGGTCCTATGCGCTCGGGGACGGGCGGGGGGGGGGGGGGGGGGGCGGGCGGTGGGGCGCGTGGGGGGGGGGGGGGGGGGTCGCGGGCATACTTGCCATACCCATCCTTCTCCGCGACAGTTCGACCCACCGCCCTTCGCCCTCGCCGCGTCCCCCTCCCCCCCCGCAGACGCAACCCTGCGCCCCGCGCATCCCGATCCTACGCCATCCCTTCCTCCCCAACCCTCCACCGCCCTCCACCTCTGCACCCCTTCCCCATCCACGATCTCTCCACCGGCGCCCAACGCGGACGCGACGCGCTATTCCTACCGAGCCCATCTAGCGCGGCAGTCCTCGCGCCTATCGCGGCCGCTGCGCCGCCGCGGCGGCGGCGGGGGCCTCTGCGGACGGCGCCGCGGCGGCGCGGGCGGCTTCTCCGCGGGCGCGCGCGGCGCCTGCGAGAGCCGCCGCGCGGCCGCGTCGCTCTCGTCCGCGCAGCCCCGCGCCTCCTCCTGGGGCTGTATGCATGCATGTACCTGCATCTGCAAGTGCATGCGCGCGTCATGTGCTGGTCCACCGACATATCGCCACATGTGTGTATCGTGTACATGTGGGCATGCGCGTGACTGCGAGCATGCTGGCCCGACGCATGATCTACATATTTGAACGCGTAGCCACCTTGGCGGTTTGGCAGGGGCGCGTCGGCAGCGTCGCGGCTGCGGTGGCGCGTGGCGGCGCGCAGCGCGGGGCGCGCCCGCGATCCGCGGAGCCAAAACGGCTGCATCATCATCGCCTTCGACGACGGACGGTGGCGTCGTCGATGTCGCCATCGTAGTCTCGCAACATCGCATCGCGCGTCGCCGCGTGCCCTCCCGCCTATCCGCAGTCGCGCTGTCAGCTGAACCCTGCTACCCCCGCCTCCTCCCAGCCCGGTCGCGCCCCCCGCGTCGCCATCGCCCCCGCGCGATGTGCACCGCGCGCGGGAGAGGGGGTCCAGGGGGGCGACGGACGAGATGGACGTTGCTATCGTCGGCGGTCGGAGGATGCATGTGTGCAGGGGCGGTGAGTGCGAGCATGCTCGCATGCGTGCTTTGTGTGCCATGCAGCAGGGGCGATGCGCTCTCCGCGCCCAGACGCGCCCGGGGAGGAGGAGGGGGGGGGTGGAGGAGGGCGAAGGAGGAGGAGGAGAAGGAGGGGGAGGAGGAGGACAGTGGGAAGGTTCCGCCCCCCCCATTACAGCCGCGCGCGCTGCCTCGCTCAAGGCGCCCGCGCACGCGGCGGGCCATGGGCTTGAAGTCCATGGCTGTCCTCGCCACCTGGCGCCCCATCGAAGCCCAGGGCTTGGCGAGGGAGCCGCGGAGCGACCCCGCGCTGAAGCTTGAACTCCTTCAGCGCGAGAGCGACCGATGCATCGTGGTCAGCCTGGCGTGCGTCGCGCGTGCGCTGGCAACTGCGGCGCGCGCGGCGCGCCATGCACGCGCGCATGCATGCGCGCATGCGTACATGCATGGGTTTATACCTACATGCATGCACGCGCGCATGCAACCCCGCACCTTCACGCTGCCGAGGTGGTCGCCGTGGATGGCGTCGGCCACCTCCGCCCGCATCTCAATCGGCGGGTGTGGGTGGAGGTCCTCGTGCAGTTTCAGCGCGGTCGTCTTGACGGCGTAGTGCCGCGCGACCATCCAATGGCACTTTGGGCGCGCCACGCGCCTGCTCCGCGACGTCCGCTACCTGATAATTGTCAGGTAAGCGGCGTGCGCGCCTTGGCGGGCATGGCTCACCTCTCCCCCTCCCCTGGTAAGCGGCGTGCGCATCTTGGCGAGCATTCCTCACCACCCACTCTCATGCCCATCAGCAAGTTTGTCTTGGGGCGGCGGCGTGCGACAGCACTTCGGGAACGCTTGAACACTTTCAGGTTGGTCGCGCCCTTGTCGTGGAGCGCCTCGAGGGGCTGCAAGAGTGGGCGCTCTGCAGTCCTCTCGCAACTCCACTTGCCGATGATGTTGTTCAGCGGCTGCATTGTGACCTCAGCGCGCTATCCATCGAGGACGGATCACCCGGGTGGCGAGCAACGCTCGCGCGCCACTGTGCGAGCGCAGTTCGCATGGTGGCAATTGCCCATGCCCCCGCCCCAATCTGTTGCGCATGTCGGGCAATGCTCGCGTGCATCAGTGAGGTCACAGCTCGCACTGGTAAGCGCTCGTATCGTCGATGTTAGGCATGGCGTCGGCGCAGCCTACGTGCCCCGCCCCCTGCTGCGACCGGGCACTTTGCCGCCCTTGTCGCCCCTGCCGCCCTTGCCGCCCTTGCAGCCGCCCTCGCCGCTGTTGGCGGCGCTGCTGCCTTCGCCGACTGCGCCGCCCGCGTCGCCGCTCTTGTCCTGGAGCGGGCCCAGTATGGGCCGCCCCTCTTTGATGTCATTCGCGTTGACCCACATCGGGACGAGTACCTTGTAGTTTAAGGCCGAGATTTCGAGCGAGCGAAGCTCGACGCTGTTGCTTTCTTGATGGGCCAAGTGGTCATGCCAGAACGGGTTCGAACTGAATTTCTTCTCGTCGTCGAGGCTATCACGCCTGCCCCGAACGGATGCACAAACATCGACGCCGTCAAGTTGAAGTGCCCAGGGCACCACCACAGCTGAAACGCAGTCCCCACTGTTGATGATGGTGGTCTCGTTGCAGGTTTGCTTACGGCAGTGATTCTGTCAAACATCGTTGCGAGCTGCAGCTCGCCCTTCTTGGAGGAGCCCGTCGCAGCCATTGGCGTCTTGCCCTTGAACTCCTGGGTGGTGGGGTCTACCATGCGGGTGTGTGCTGTCACTGCATCTGGCTGATCACATGCGAGCTTAGCTCGCGAGCGTGGGGCAGGATCGGAGGATCTTAGATCGTGAGTGCGAGCGTCGCTCGCGAGTTCGCTGCACCACGGGATGCCTGTTTGTGCGCCAGCTTGCCCCCCCCGAAGATCTTGCCGTCATCAGAAGAGTCGACTGCGACCCGCCAGCGCGAGTTCACGGACTCGATCGCGTTATCTCTCGCATCTTGTCGTGCTGCGTGCAATCGACAACCTGGCAGCCCACCATCATGCGCACCCTCGCCGTCCCGCCCCCCCCCGCCCCCTGGCCCCCAACCGACCCCGCTGGACCAGTGCGACTCTGTCAGCGAGCACAGCTCGACGGCACTGCCTCTAACTTTCCTCTCACGAAGTACAAAACAGAAGCCTTGGATTCGGTCATCATGTCATGATCAGACCGTCCACTTAAGTGGGCGGTCTGATCATTGATCGCCGTCATCGCGAGCACGTTCGTGGTCTTTGTGCCGTTCGGCGCGATGGTGGCGCCGACCTCGAAGCCTCTGGCCTGAAATGCTTGCGGGTCGATCGATCCCCCGTCCGTCATGGATGGGGGCGCCGTCCCTAGGGGCGCCGCGGTCGTCGCCTTGGTCTTCTTAGGAGGCGGCTTCCCGCCGAGGTCGCCGACGCCGGGCTGGACATCCAGCTTCGACGCCGCGTTGCGAATTCGCATCTCGTCGGCCTTGATGGCCTCCCAGAAGCCGGCCATCGCGTCGATGATAGAGCTGCACTCTTTGCGGTCATCGCACTTCTGGCCCAACACCTGGCTTACTACGCGCGCGCGTGCCACTCAGCGGCCTGCGCTATTAAGGGAGCGTCGCTCGCCATCGCTCACTTCCCAGCGAGCATCGCTCGCCGCCCCCCGCCCCCTTCCCTGGCCCCCCCACCCCGCCGCTATCGTGGCCAGGCGAACGTCCAGCTGCGACAGGTGTTTCTGCTTAGTGACGTCGCTCACTTGCGTGTGGGCAGCAGCGGACGTCCTGCGGGCGTGCGTGATGTTCGCCGCTTTCGCCGCTCGGACGGCCCTGTCCCTGTTCTTCCCGCCGTGTCCCGCGCTCTTGTAGTCCGCGGTGGACAAGAGCGTGCTTTCGCTTCCTGGCGTCCCCCACCGCGGGGGCGACGCCTGCTGCGCTTCCATCGTCGCCAGCGCCCGCAGCGGGCCCTCCGAGAACTGCAGCTGGCTGAGCACCTGCAGGCCGTCGGGGGCGATATGTTTTTTCGTGGTGAGGTTCCTCTCGAACTTCTCCAGAACGTCGAGCATGTCGCTTTCCTTCCCACCGCTCCACGCTCGGACGAAGCTGACGTCCACTGCCCCGCCGCGTCGGGGATCAGTCAGGCGTGCAAGGCACGCCGTTTCTCTACTCGGCCTTTCCTCGATCCCTCACCCCCGCCCCCCTGTCCCACTCGCGCCCGCCGTCCTGCGCGCTCGTCTCGGGGCGGCGAGCATGCTCGCCATGAGCGGCGGCGCTTATGGCGTGAGCCGATTGTCTAGCACGGGGGTCGAAGTCACTCGGCATGCCGAGTGCCGCAATGCGCTGCACCTTCGCCCGGTCCTCGGCCGTCTCGAGGCTCGGCTGCAGCTTCGCGATCACCCAGACCTTCTTGAAGCGCTGCACCGTGGTGGCCTGGCGCGCGGTTTCGTGGTCCGCGTTGCCGCTCTCGGCCATAAGCTTCATCAACTCTGGGCAGCGCGTCACCAGCTGGGCGCTGCTGACGTTGTACTTCGAGCCGCGCTCCAATGGCTGCCTGAACGACGGCTGTCGCTCGTAGATGCGAGCCATGGAGACGCGGCCGTGCTCATCTGATCAATCCTGGTTAATCGACCGCGCCGCGCCATGGATGCAGCGCGGCGTGGCCGTCGTGTGCGAGCATCGCATAGGGGCGACCTCCAGCTCGCTCGGTCCACTACCGGGGGGAGCAAGCCGTCTACCCCACCGCTAACTTCACATTGAAGTCGCGGGTCTTGGCGTCGCCGGCTGGGGTCCACTAGCCCACGTTGCGCAGGTTTGCAGGGCGAGCGCGCGCTCGTCGATCCGATCGTGCGAGCGGGCGCTCGCACTGGCGTGCATGACGCGCGCGTTTCGCTTGCGCCAGAGGAATTGCTGCACGATGCGCGGATGAATGTCTCGACGGCCCTTGCGGAGATGGCGCGGGCTCGCGCGCGAGCGCGTTCGACGTCTCGTCGTCGTCCCACCCCTTGGCCGTCGAGGTGGCCGACAAGTCGTGGACGTCGAACGTTGCGAGTCCAGCCTCGTCGCGATTGTCGGGGTGCATTCCCGCCTTCATCGCGTGCGCGTACTTCGATTCGCACAGACCGCAACTCTTGATGGCTCCGAGGAGCCTGGCCTGGAATGCCGAGGCGCCCTCGGTTTCGTGGCCAGCGTAGTGCAGCTGGAGCTGCTCATTGATGAGTGGCGCCAGCGCGGATGCGCGCTCCTCCTTGATCCGCTTCGACCTCGCGCCAGCAACCCTGGCTTTGTATGCGCGCTTCGCGTGCCACTCTCCACGCGAGCAAAGCTCGCCATTGGGCAACGTTGGCGTAGTCAACGCCGTGCGAGCAATGCTCGCCAGCGCCGCAACGCCACAACAGCAGCGCTTTTTGCATCGCAGCTGTACACGCAGGATCACGCGAGCAAAGCTCGCCGCGGAAACTAGGGCGGACGCCCCCCGCGCGGCCGTGACGGCGTCGTTCGACTGCGCCATGGCGATCGCGACGCGACCGCTGTAGCTCAGCGAGCTTGGGCAAGGGCGGCAAGGGCGGCAAAGGCGGCGGCACTCGTGCCTAATCGGCTACAACCATCGACACATTCAGCACAATAGTCCATAGTTATCATCATCATCATCATCATCATGCGTGCGCAAACGCGAGCAATGCTCGCGATGCCTCGGCATGATCAAACCCGATGAGTTTCCGAAGCGAGCAATGCTCGCGATGCATCGTCATGAGTAAGATCTGTCAGCTTAGCAATAAAAGTAATGAAACAACAAAACAACACAACACACAACATACACCTCATTGAAAGCTGGTCATCTTATAACATATTTGGTGAACATACATAAAGAACACATTTTCCAATTTCTGGCAGACTATAGTTATATAGTAGTTGGAAGCATGCTGTTATGGAGTAGCTATGAGACTGTTTTGGAATAGTTGTGACATCTTTTGTATCATTATTCTAGAACTGTTCTACAATAGTTGCTAAAGTGTAGTACAACTATTCGATATCCTTTTGGAAATAGTTTCGGGCGGGCCTTAAAACTGGCGCCAGGGCTGGGGCCCAGGCCAGAAATCGGGGCCGAGAGCCGGGCTCGGGGCCCTGGCCGGGGGTGGGACTGGGCCAGGGCTGGGGGGCCTGGGCCAGGGCCATGGAGGATCAAGGCTGGGGCCGGGGCCGTGGGCGTCGCCGGGGCCAGACCCGGAGCCCGGGGAAGCGGAGCAGGGGGACCCCCCCTCACCCCGGATCCTGGCGGAGAAAGCGGAACACGGCCCAGGGCGGAGCAAGGAACCCCCTCCTGCAGAGCGGAGCTCAGGGCTCACACGCCGGGTCGGCGGGGATTTTTTCACAGGGTGGACCCACGGATGTCCTCGACCCCTTCTTTGGGACAAGCCTCTCATCCCAGGTTGTGTTTTTGACGGCCCAGGGGCCTGAAAGGGGCCTCCCGAGGCCGACAACAAAAACGAAACACCGGCGTGAGGGTCCCGGGGCCCGAAATCGAGCGAAAATTCCTGGCTCGGAAAAATTGAATCGCCAGGGTCTCAGGGTCTGGCCTCGCGGCGGCCCGCGGCGGCGGCGGCGCCCAGGGGGGCCTGCGCGGGTCTCGGTGCCCCTCGGGGGCTCGCTACCCTGGGGCGCGCTCCGCCTTTTGGGGGCCCGCCGCTCGGCGATCGGCGGGGCCGCCTACCCTCGCCGCGCGGCGCGCGCGCGTGCCGCCCCTTCTGGCGGCGCGCACGGGGTGGGTGGGTAGCGCGAGGGCGGCGGCCTCTCCCTCTGTCATCGAGTGCGTTCCACCACTCGCAAAGTGCCTACTCGCAAACGTCCCGAAACAACAAAAACAGGTCTTCCTTCATGTCATGGATCGTAAATCCCCCGTGGCGGATCCGGGCCATTTGTGAGTGGTTACTTTGCGAGTAGTGGAGCGCGCTCGTCTATTCTAGGCCTCCCGGATGGGGTCGGAGTAGATTGGGTCGGAGGATCACGCCGCATCGCCGATGCATCGGCGACGTCGATGGTGCAGCGAGCACGCTCGCGTGGAAAAGATCAGGCTCCACATCGAGCCCTGTCGCCGATGCATCGGCGATGCGGCGAGACCCTCCGACCCCATCTACTCCGACCCCATCTGGGAGGCCTCTACTCCTGCCGGGGGCTCGTAGGCCTCCGAGGGTGTGCCTTGGAGGAGGGGGCGGCGCCGTTTTGCGGCGTTCCAGGAATCGAGCAGGAGATCGACTACAGAGTTTATTCCCCCCATTTTTTAATACATAGATATATACATACAAATTATTATTATTATTGTTATTATTATTATTGTCATTATTATTATTATTATTATTATTATTATTATTATTATTATTATTATTATTATTATTATTAAAAATGCAAACTATTATTATTATTATGTATTGTTTTTCTTTCTTGTCAAATCTACCAACAAACGAGAAGAGCGTTTATCATCAGCATCACCATCATCGTCATCATTATCATCACCACCACCATTAACATCATCATAATCATCATCACCAACAACATCACCATCATCATCACCATCATCATCATCATCATCAACATCATCATCATCATCAACATCATCATCATCTCCATCATCAACATCATCATCATCATCATCATCATCATCATCATCATCATCATCATCATCATCATCATCATCATCATCATCATCATCATCATCATCATCATCTCCCTTCCCCTCCTCAGTCTTTTTATCATCATGGTCAGGGTTTCCAGAGTCTTCCATCTACTGCTACTCTTGCCTCGTTTTGGCCTCTTCGGGCCTCCTGTGAGGCCCTCGTCGTCACGGCTGGATTCGTCTCGAAATCCCCCTTCAGGACGCACCACTGGAAAGGGCCAGGGCGCAGCGGCATCGCTAGTTCATTTCTCTTCGTTCCTTCAATGACTTTTCAATCGAGGCGTTTTTCCCTTCGTTTCGACCTCCAGGGGCCGCCTTCGGGACCCTGGGCCATCAAACATTGAAATGGGTCGAGAGTTCTGGGGCCGCGGTTTGAACAAACCATATCTCAGGACGCCCGCCTTCGCAGAGTGGGGGGATTCCAAGGTGGGGTCAGGGAACGAGCCCTGCTGGATGCTTACATTTCCTTCCTCCAGGGGCGCACGGGCGACTCACTCCGTTGCACTCGCACCCGCTTGTACACCTTGGTATACTGGGCGGCGCCTAGGTGCGTCTGCTGGTGAATGCAGAGCATTTTGCTCAGTGCACGTGCAACTGCATCCTTGTTGTGCAGGTGAGATCCGGCCTGCCGACGTGGCGGTTGGGGTTGCCAATTCGCTTTGTGCCGCCCGCCCCGGACATTGCCCTTCGCCGCCAGACCGTTGTCGCGCGGCCGCAGACCAAAAAAGTATCCCCATCAGCCCATCCAGAAACGACGGCCATGAGAGCTGACGGGGGGAGAGAGGCAGAGACACGCGTAGTCAAACAGTGAGGGAGGCTTGGGAGGCTCCGTGGCCATCTCGAGCCGCCTTGGAGCGACTTTTGGGCCGTTTGGAGCATCTTGGGAGCCATCCTGAGTCAGCTTGGGCTATCTGAACCATCTTGAAGGTCATCTTGGGCTCTCTGAGGCCGCTCGGGGGCCTCTTGGGGGCCTCTTGGGGGCCTCTCGAGTGCCTCTTGGAGGCCTCTTGGGGATTCTTGGGGCGCTCTTTGGGCCCTCTTGGGGGCATTTTGGGAGCCGTTGAGGGCCTCTTGGGGCCATCTTGGAAGGTTATCAACCAAAGGAGGGGGTTCCTTTGCCTCCGTCCCCGCCTCGGGGGCGCACGATCTTCGTGAGGGGTGTCAAAAATTGGTCCTCCCAGGGGCCGAAGAAGAACCTTCTGACACATCGCTGGCCGCCCCGTCCAGGTCCAGGGGAGGGGGTAGGGCAAGCTAGGTGCGCTCGCGTCATATCTGACGTCCTACCCCTCCCTCCCATCCCTTACCATGGCGCTGATTTTCTCTATCCGCGGACGCGTGTCGTAGCGGACCTGTGGCTCCGCGCGCGCGTGCGTAGTGGGTGGTGGTGCGCGTGCGTGCGTGCGTGCGTGTGTGCGTGGTTGTGGTGTGGTGGTGTGGTGGTGGTGGTGGTGGTGGTGGTGGTGCTGGTGGGTGTGGTGTGGTGGTGGTGGTGGTGGTGCGGCGCGGTGGTGGCGGGCGGATGGGCGCGCGAGAAAGAGGCCCGCGCTGGGGCGAGAACGCCATCCTGAACGACGGAGGCCAAACACCGATCCGAAAATGAGGCCCACGCTGCAGCGGGAGCACGATTCGGAACGATTCGGGAGCAGAAATGAGGCCGGCGCCTCAGCGAGAGCAGCATTTTGAAAAAAACGCAGGCGAAAACCCGTTTCCCGGGAATCCTGCGTGTTTAAAAAAAAAGTACGTGGGGGGGGGGTCGGATATCTTCGGGACGCCATCACGGGAAGTGGGAGAGTATTTTCATATTGTGTAATTGTGGAGTGGTCAAGCTACCCCCTCCCCGCCCGCAAGCCGTCTCGCTCACTCCCACCCGCCCTCTCAACACATACGTAGCACCCGAGTCTGGCCCGAGCCTGAGCATCTTCAGCAGTCGTCTTTGGTTGGGCAGCTCCTGGGGGCCAATCCGCCGCCGCATCCGCCCCCGCCGCCGCCGCCGCCGCCGCCGCCGCCGCCGCCGCCGCCGCCGCCGCGCCCGCCGCCGCCGCCGCCGCCGCCGCCGCCGCCGCCGCCGCCGCCGCGCCGCCGCCTGCCCGCCTGCCGCCGCCGCCGCCGCCGCCGCCGCCGCCCCGCCGCCGCCGCCGCCTCCGCCACCGCCGCTGCCGCCGCCCCCCGATGCCAAACCGCCGCCGCCGCCGCAGCCGCTGCCGCCACCGCCACCGCCGCCGCCGCCGCCGCTAGACCCCTCCCCGAAGGGGAAGAAGGGGTTGTGGAAGAGGAAAGAAAGACATCGTTAGACCACCCGTCGCCCAGAGGGCTGGTGGGATTTCTCGGAGTTCCGCGCGGATTTCTTGGATCGGCGCTGGGCCCCCCCCAGTGGCGCCTCTGGCGCTGCCCCTGGCGCGTTCCGCGCGCCAGGGAGAGGTCTCAAGCGCAGATCCAGGACATCCGCGCGGAGCTCCAAAAGTTTAGGTTTATGCTGCTTTTCCACCGCCCGCCAGACCGCCCCGACCCAACCGGAAGGCCCCAGTTTGCCTTCCATTCTCAGTGGGGGAGGCGGCGGCGAACACTGAAAACACATCTGTGGACCCCCCCTACCCCCAACCTGAAATTTTGGGTCTTCGGGTTAGGTTGGGGTGGTCTGGTAGGTACGGCAGCTTCGCGCCGTCGTTCAAAGTTGAACGCTGCCGGCGACCCAGAGTCGGTCGATGTCAAACGATCCGACGCTGCGGAAGCGGCCGACCGTTCAGGGTTGAGAGATCTGCGCGGTGTCGAGGACCAGCGCCGAAGTCGTGGCGACGCGAGGCCGCCGTGGACGCGTCTCGCCCCTCCAAAGCCGTGCTGGGCGAGGCCCCCGCCCCGAAGACGCCGCAGGGCGCCCTCGCGGGAGGCCGCCCCCCTCGCGCCCCGCGCCCCGCGCGCGCCGCGAGGCCCCCCTCCACCCATCCCCTCCCCCGCGGGCCTCGGCGAGCCCCGCGCCCACCCCCGCCGCGGCCATGGGAACGAACGCGCTCGGAGGGGCGGGGCGAGGAGGGCTCCGAAGGGAGGGCGAGGTCGGCAGCCGCGCGGGCGGTTTTTTTAGGAGGCCGCGGGGAGCTCTCGTGGGACCTCGAGGCCCGGGGCGGCTTCCATCAGCTGCGCCTCGTCGAGGGCGTCTTGGGGGTACCTACCTGACTCGTCCCGAACGGCCGCCGGGAAGCCGATCTATGACCCGAAAACCAGGGGAGCCCTGACATCCTGGCGTCGCAGCTTTTTCGCAACCGGCGATTTTGCCTCGCTTCGGGCCCCGGGGACCCTCGCGCATCGACCCGGCTCGGAATGTGCCGCAGACAGATGGGGTCCCGAGCTCGTGCTCGAATTTTGTTAAGACGTTGTATTTTTTCGAGACGTTGGGGCGGCAACGGCGAGCACGGAGCCGCCAGACCGCCAGCCAGGCCCAGACGATGGGCGTCGACGAGGCGGCGACGGGGCGGCGACGGCGTGCACGGAGCCGCCAGACCGCCACCTGGGCCCAGTACCTTAGCACAGAAGCAAGAATCCCTTGAGTGCAAGAGTACAAGCACTGTTTGGGTTGTGGACGACGATCAGTGGAGAGGAGGCATGCTGCCAAATCATTTCCAGATGTGTAAGCATTTTGTTAATATGCATTAAAACGGGAAAACATACATTTTAGACACATTAATTCATTGATAGGATTCTTAGGGTGTCCATTCTCATGGCGGCCACAATGTTTGGGGAATCTGACGCTGTCTTTTCTTGAAGACCTCGGACCTCGGGGGAGGAGGCGCTGGCCGGCCGGCACATCTTACCAATGGCTCCGGCGACTTCAGTGCGCCACTCTCGGACCAGCACCGGGCCGAGCCGCCAGCTCGGCGCCTACCCCCTTCGGGGGCGGCCTAGAGGGGGGTGATGACCGGGAGTGGGGGTTGATGTCATGGCGGGGGCCATGATATCTCCCCAGACTTCATAGCGCCTTTTCTCATTTCAATACGTCCCCAGCCCCGCCCTGTGCCGCGCACATGCCGCCGGCCGTGATTTGCGCCCCCCCCTCCCCCCCCTTTTTGGACGCCCCCCCTCTTGGCCGCCCCCGACCCCCCTCCCCGCCGCGGCCCCGGGGGGCTTTCTCGTCCCGCCGCGGTCCCTGGGGGCTCTCTCGTGGCGGCCTCTTTAGGTCGTCTTGGGCGCTCTCCAAGACCGGGAGGACGAGTGTGCAAGACTCGCAAATCCATCATGTGTTTGTCAACGGTTTTGGCTCGGGCTGGCCCCAAGATTGCTCGAGAGAGGCCTCCAAGAGATTCCCAGGAGGCAGGGGTCGTGACTTCTGTCTTTTGGGACCGTGGTTGGGAGCCCAGACTTCCCACATGCACAAAGAAGGGCCCAAGGAAGGAGCTGTCCTGGGCCCCAGGACCGCTCTGGAATTCAGAAAAGGTGGGGTCTGTGGCCCTGACATAGCATCTACAACCTTCAACACAGAGAGTTCGAAGGGACATGAGGACTCTGTCACTTTGTGCCTCGCGGCACGACGGCAGATTCCCCACCCCACCCTCGGTCGGTCGGTCGGCCTCTCTCTCTCTCTCTTTGTCTTTCTCTGCTCTCTCTCTCTCTCTCTCTGCTCTCCCCCTCATTCTCTTCCTCTCTCTCTCTCTCTCGCTCTGTCTGTGTCTCTGTTCCTCTTTCTCTATCTCCCTCGTTTTCTCTCTCTCTCTCTCTCGCTCTCTTTCTGCTCTCTCTCTCTCTCTTTCTATCTCTGTCTCTCGCTCTCTCTCTCTCTCTGTCTCCGTCACTGCCTGCATGCCTGTATGTCGGAGGTTGGGGGGTGAGGTCGAAGTGGAACGGAGAGCCCCCCACCTGGAAATCGGTTCGGTTTGGGGTTCGTGTCGTGCGTGCGGGCGAGGCGAAGTTGCGTGGGCGGGCGAGAGGAATCATTCCGCTGTGGCTCGGGCGGGTCAAAACAAAAGACCGCCCATCTGGCAGGCCGGCGTGGCCGTGGGTATCCCGTCGTGGAGTCTCGCCGTGGTGTCCTGTCGGTGGCCGGTCGGTGTCCGCGGGCGGTTGCCGTTGCTGGGGGTGCCCCGCCGTGGTGTCCTGTCGGTGTCCAGTCGGTGTCCCGTGGGTGTCTCGTCGGTGTCCTGTCGTCAGCATCGTGAGTGGCCATCGTGCACTGTCGTCAGCATCGTCGTCATCATGCACTGTCGTCAGCATCGTCGTCGTGCATCGTCGCCAGCTCGTGAGCGCATCGCCAGCATCGCCGCCATCACATTCATCGCAGTGGTCCTCAATTGGTTTTTGTTTCCCCGGTTGTTTGAATTACAGTTTTTTGGTAACTTCCAGTGACAGGGCACTGCCTGAATAGGCCCCAAAAGCGTCCCCAGTTTTTTCGGGTATTTTCAGGGGACGCTCTGTGACGTGATGCTCTTTCTGCCAAGAGGGGGGCTTGAACACAATCGCGAGTCGCGACGCCAATGCACACTTAAGCTGACTGCTGCTACATGTTGGGCGTGCTGGCCCATCCGCTATCGATGCGGCGTTCCGTGTAACTGTTGGTATTATGCATGTGGGCTCGACACTCTGCGCCCTCAAATTGAAATGCTGCCAGAGAGGTGCATCGCATTGTGTTGCATAGCATCTTTGCTGCCACATTGCCCCATGCTGTTCCGTGGCCAAACTGGTGCTCATTCTTACTGAGCCCACCCACCCAGGCCCGAATGCGTGGTCGACCCCCACCTCTCCAGGTGTGGTCTTTTGGCCCACGTGGAGGCGCTCAGGCGTGCAGCACGGCGCGGCTGACGCCGAAAAGGGTGTGGTGTGAGCTGTCGTGAGGGGTGCGTTCACTTCCGAGGGGGCGGGCGTGCGCGCGGGGGTGCCAGTCGTCAGCATCGCGAGTGGCCATCGTGCATTGTCGTCAGCATGGTGGTCATCATGCACTGTCGTCAGCATCGTCGTCTTGCATCGTCGCCAGCTCGTGAGCGCATCGCCAGCATCGCCATCACATTCATCGCAGTGGTCCTCAGTTGGTTGTTGTTTCCCCGGGTGTTTGAATTCACAAACCATTGTTTTGAGTTTCAAAACACAAGCTTTGATTTAATTCAAAGACCCAGTGCCGTTTTCTCATTCCACAAACCATCTTGTCACCCGAAGGGTGGTCGTATAGGTATACATCTCTGTCCTTCTGCCTCCCTTTCTCCTCGAGCGGCCGGACGGGGCGAGAGGCATCCCCGTGAAGCTCCTGCACGAGGGCATCGGGCACACCGTGGAGGGGACGGGGGGGTGGTCGGGGGCGGCAGAGAGGGGGGTGATGACCAGGGGGGATGGACATCATGACGTGGGCCATGAGATTACCTCAGATTTCATGGCGCCGCTTCTGATTTCGTTACATCCCTGTCCCCCCCCCTGGGCCGCGCACATGCCGCCGGCCATGATTTGCCCTCCCCCCCCCCCTCTTGGAGGTCCCCCTCTTGAACGCCTCCGACAGGGGAATGGGCCGGGAGGTCTGGTCAGCTGGCATGCAGTGGGGTTCCGCGCAAGCGGGGCTCGGCTGGGGCGCCGGCTCCTGCAGGACTCTGCAGAGCCAGATTCGGCCGAGCTGGTTCTGGTGGCCAGGCGCAGCCCTGGAGGTGGCCTTAATCACAGCTCGGCCGAGCCAGGATGGAGCAGCCCTCTCCAGAACCGTAGCGCAGTTTTCTTTAGGCTGAGACAGGGTTTCGCTGACCAGGGTTAGTCCGCGCCCGTTCATCGACCACGCGCAGAGGGGGGAAGGGCGAGGGGGGAAGGCGGCTTCTCGTTGAAGCACCTCTGCTTCTTAGAAGGCCCGGGCCTTTTCTGTAGATATAGGGCCGGCGCCTTAAAGAAGAAGCCTCCTTTTATGAAGCCTTCTCCCTTCCCCCTGCCCCCGTGTGCACGCCGCCGAGTGCGTCCACGCCCGATCAGGGGCCGCGGATTGAACAACAAATCACATCGGAGGGTGTCGGGGGAGAGCCTCGGGTGCCGCTGGGGGTGGCGGCGTCGACGCGGCAGCCCGAGGGTGCACTTGGAGTAGGGGATCGACTGCATAATGGATTTCCCCAGAATTGATTTCCACGTTGAATCTACAAACAAAAACGTATAATGTGCGTATATCGACGAACATTCTATGCTTTTTTTTCATGGAGTCGACGAGAGATGGATTCTGGGGTAGATCAATTCTGTAGCCGATCCCCTACTCGAGCACTGCCGCGCCGATTCCAGACCCCTGGGGGCTCGAGAAGTCATGGGTGTCGGCGGTTCGGTCGGTTCGGCCGCTTGGCGGTTCGGTCGGTTTCGCCGTCGGTCGTTCCGTTGCCGCGCCCCTCTGGGCTGCCTGCGGCCCGCCCGCCGATCTTGATGTCGCTGTCGGCTCGGTCGGTTTTCGGACTCGCTGTTGTGTATGTCGCGCCGAACTCCCCACTCGGCCTCCTGGAGGCCGCTCTCCAGGCCACCAGGTCCATCCAGAGAAGCGGCCAGGGACGGAAGATCGGCCCCGGGGCACGGCGGTCGGGAGCTCTCTGGAGATCCGGCGTCGCGAGCAAGAGTCGTGGCATCGTGAAGCGCACAGCGGGAGCCCTCCACTCCTGCGGCATTTCTCGAGCCGGATGGATTCGCGAGTGTCGGAGGTGTGCAGAGGTGTGGTCAGCCCAGGGTGGGGTTGGGAAGCGGAGCCAGCTGGTGGCGTATGCTTCCTTTTCCAGGGGCAGTCCAGAGCGAGTTTCTTCTTTCCCGCTCTCTGCCCCTGACCTCTCCCTTCTCGACCCCGCGATTCCCGAGCCGCCTGGATCCAGGAGGGTCTCCGGGCCCGAGACCGAGCGAAAGCCTGCGCAGTGGGAAGCTTGCGACGCCCGGATCTCAAGGACGCTTCGGACCCGCGTCGTGGGGCAAACGCACGGCGTCGGGCGTCTGGCCGAATCTGGGCCACCTCGTCGAGGGGCCGCCCCCTCGGCGGCAGCGCGAGGGTTGGGCTGGCCCAGCGCCCTTCGCCTTTTCCTCCTGCTCCTCCTGCTCGTGCTCGTGCTCGTGCTCCTCCGACGCTGGCAGGCCCGTCGCCTGCCCCATCACTCGGCCCAGCGATGATTCCGCCGCTCTCTGGCGCCGGGCCGCGCAGTCTGCCGGGGTCGGCTCCCTTCGACGAGCCAGCGCCAGGTTGAGACTTGAGGCACACATGTCGGGATCGGATCACGTGACATGCCTTCTTGCAAGGCAAGTGGTTGAGGAGGGCGTTGTCGCGGTCGATCGGGAGTTGTTGGGAAGGTTTGTGATGATCGTGGTGGTTCCCTACAGCTCTGCCGCGAGACTGGACTTTTGCGCGGGTATGGCCGAGCTTTCACGCAGGAGGAACGTATATTTTAGTGTGGACTTGATACGGACAAGCCCGCGCATGCTCATCCTTTGATCACAGGTTCGCTGCTCGATAAGCACCGTGCCCAGCTCAATCTGGCTCAGTATTCGTCGGAAGAGGTCCAGGCCGCCCAGATGGATCGCGCCTCGCCGCGCCGCCTCGCAGGATCGTGCCGCATCGCGCCGATCGCCGCATCGCCGATGCATCAGCGATAGGACGCGATCTGCAGCCTGATCTTCTCCATCCCGAGGACGCCCATGCACCGCCGATGCAGGGCCGATGCGTCGGCGAGGCGGCGCGATCCTCCGATCCCACCGGCCCCGACCCGCCTTTGGGCGGCCTCCCGGCAGGAGGGGCTGCACGACGAGCAGGAGGGGCGGCCACGCGACGACGGCGTCCGCCGGCCGCCCCGGCGCAGACCTGCGAGCTGAAGACGGGCGAGATGTACCGAGGGCACCTCATGAACTGCGAGGACCTCGGCCCGCCCTCGCCCTCCTGCGGCGGCCGCCCTCTCGAGCCCCGCCCTCTGCGGGGGTCGGACACCTCCGCCGGGGCTCACCGGGCCGCGGACGGCCCTCGAAGCTCCAGGCCCCGGCGCCGGCGTTTCGGCAGGCCGACCTGCGGGGCTGCCCCCGCTCCCTCTTCCCCCGCCGCGGGCGCCGCTCCTGCCGCGGGGCCCGGGTCTCCACGCCTCGGGGCGGTTCTCTTTTCTGGTCCCAGCCATCCTGCGGCCTCGGGCCCTCGCTTCGAAGAGACAGCGCCCCGGCCCCTCCTCCTTTCCCTCGCCGCTCCTCCTCCGTCTCCTGCCTCCCTCCCTGCTCCTGCTGCTCCCGCCCCTGCCTCTGCCCTCCGCGTGGCCATGTTGGCGTACCCCTCACCCGTGTCGAGGCCCCCATAGGGAGCTCCGCCGAGGGCCCCAGTGGTTGCGCTCGCACGGCGGCCCCGCGCCCATCTCGGTGTACCCATACGCGTTCCCATGGCCCCGTGGAGAGCCGCATCGAAGGCCCCGAGTGGCTGCTCTCGCATGGCGGCCCCGCGCCCATCTCGGCACACCCCTCGCACGTTTGGTGGCCCCGTGGAGAGCTCCACAGAGGGCTCCAGGCGGCTGCCTTCGCATGGCGGCCCCGCGCCCGATTCGGCACACCGTTCGCACTTTTCGTGGAGCTCCGCCGAAAGCCCCAGTTGCAGGGTCCGCGTGCGTGTGTTGGACCAGTTTCGACGCACCCCTCACGCGTTCTTGGCCGCATAGGGAACTCCAGCGAGTGCGCCAGTGGTTGCGTTCGCATGACGGCCCAGCGCCTGTTTCGGCACACCCCTCACACGTTTTGTGGCCCCATGACGGGCTTCTTCGAAGAGGTTACAGTGGCGGCCCATGCCCAGAACCACCCTGCTTGCCTCCAGGTGCCCTGGGTTTCTTGGGTTTCGATGGTTCTGCTGTGGAAAGCGTGACGACGTTCCCACACCAAAAATCAATGGACGTCCTGGGGTCTCAGGGTTGGGTTTCTTGTGGAAGGTTTCTTGTGGACTGGCCTCCACTGTACTCGCAACCTCGTTACTCATAATTGCACATGGCTCGGTTCTTCGCCAGGGTATTTGCTTGAAAGAGGGTGATGGGTGGTACCGCCTGGGGTGCTGTCGTTGTAATGGCAGGGCGTGGCTCGAAGCTTAACAGGATGGTGTCTGGGAATGGCCGGGGTGTTGGTGCCCTGCGGGAATCGTGTTTTTCCCCGCCTCGTCCTCCTTGCGATGCGTCCGGTTCGATCTCCTGCAACCGTGTCGAATCTTAGATGTGCGTGCACAGGGCACGTTCCATCAGCTCTCGCGAAATCGAATCGGCCACGCCGCAAATTCTTAATTGCCGTCCGAGTCAAACTGCAGTCGAGGATGGGGTGAGAGGAGGAGGAGGATGAGGAGGAGGAGGAGGAGGCCGAGGAGGAGGAGGAGGAGGAGGAGGAGAAGGAGGAGGAGGAGGGGGAGAAGGAGGCGGAGGAGGAGGAGGAGGAAGAGGAGGAGTAGGTTTTCTTCGTCGACCCTCATCGTAGCCAAGGCTGTCATCGTCGTTGTGCACGTCGCCCATTCGGATTCGCTCTCACATCCAGGCATTTACAACCAGACGCGCACTGCGAGATGTGCCGGGACAATGAGATGCACATATTTGAGTCTCTGCGTCCAGTATTGTATCCCCTGGCCATAATGGGCGTAATTATGGGGGGCGGGGGCACGGTCACGTCACGATTCGCGCCTGCGCTTTTTTGGGGAATTATTATTCTAGAAGCTTTGATTGGCCCCGCCAGCCCATCCAGACATGATGCCCATGCACGACGCCGAGACGAATGATGGGCTGAATAAAACGTCATACCTCGACAGGAGAGGATGGATGAGGACGAGAAGGAGGAGGAAGAGGAGGAGGAGGAGGAGACGGAGGAGGAGAAGGAGGAGGAGGAGGAGGAGGAGGGGAAGGAGGATGAGGATGAGGATGAGGATAAGGATGACGATGCTGCTGATGATGATGCTGATGATGATGACGATGCTGCTGCTGATGATGGTGACGATGATGATGCTGCTGCTGATGATGATGCTGATGCTGATGCTGCTGATGATGATACTGATGATGATGTTGATTATGATGATGACGATGACGCTGATGATGATGTTGATGATGCTGATGATGCTGATGATGAGGATGCTGATGGTGCTGATGATGATGCTGATGCTGATGGTGATGGTGATGATGCTGCTGCTGATACTGATGCTGATGCTGATGCTGATGATGCTGATGATGCTGCTGATGATGCTGATGATGATGATGCTGATGCTGATGGTGTTGATGATGATGCTGATGATGATGCTGATGATGCTGATGATGATGAGGATGATGATGATGCTGATGATGGTGATGATGCTGATGCTGATGATGATGGTGGTGATGGTGATGGTGATGGTGATGATGATGGTGATGATGATGAGGATCATGATGATGATGCTGATACTGATACTGATGATGATGGTGATGGTGATGGTGATGGTGATGGTGATGGTGCTGGTGCTGATGATGATGATGATGACGATGATGGTGATGATTATGATGATGATGCTGCTGCTGATGATGATGATGCTAATGCTAATGATGATGATGATGATGATGATGATGATGATGATGATGATGATGATGATGATGATGATGATGATGATGATGATGATGATGATGATGATGATGATGATGAGGATGATGATGATGATGATGATGATGTGATGATGATGCTGATGCTGATGCTGATGCTGATGATGATGCTGACGAGGAGGAAGAGGAGGATGAGGAGGAGGAGGAGGAGGACGCATATGAGGAGGCATAGGAGGGGGTGTGGAGGAGGAGGAGGAGGAGGAGGAGGAGGAGGAGGAGGGAGCGGAGGCGGAGGCGGAGGGGGAGGCGGAGGAGGAGGAGGAGGAGGAAGAATAATAATAATATGACGACGACTATGAAGAATAATACTGCTACTAATAAGACGAATGCTACTACGAATCATACTAAGTATAACAACAAGAAGGCGTCTACGAATAATAATAGAAAAGAAGAATATGAAGGCTACTCATAACAATAAGAAGGCGACTTAGAACACTAATACTAATACGAAGAGCGACTAATAACAATACTAATGCGAATGCGAATAACAATGCTACGAATAATGATACACCGACGAATGCGACGAATAACACTACGTCTAGTATTAAGAGAACTACAACTACTAACAATAGTACTAATAATGAAATAGCAACACCAACATTATTATTAAATCTGTTGTTAATCATCATACAAATCAGAATGCGACGACTCAGACTAATACGACTAATACTGATAAGTTTAATAATAATGATAATATCAGAATGCTAATACGACTACTAGTACTAATGATGATGGTAATACTAGTAGTAGTACTAAGAACACTACTATTATTTATAATAGTAATATTGATACGACGAAGACGAAGCATCCTTATACTAATACTAATAATAATATTAATCGTACTACTAAGAAGAACAATGCTTTTAAAATAAACAATCCGGAGACGCATACGAAGTCTACGAATGCGAAGCATAATACGAAGAAGAATACCAATAATAAGAAGAATAATACTACGAAGGCTCATAATACTAAGAAGAACTGATGCTAATAATAAGAAGACGACGAATACTACTACGAATGGTAATACTAAGAATAAG
Organism: Prorocentrum cordatum; assembly: GCA_963575745.1. Lineage (NCBI taxonomy): Eukaryota > Dinophyceae > Prorocentrales > Prorocentraceae > Prorocentrum > Prorocentrum cordatum. The sequence goes on from CAUYUJ010018928.1 coordinate 28,230, forward strand.
AATACTAGTACTAATAATAATAATACTCATACTAATAATACTACTAATAATCTTAATACTCATACTACTAATACTAATACTAATACTAATACTAATCATAATACTCATACTAATACTAATACTAATACTAATACCAATACTAATACTAATACTAATAATAATACTAATAATAATACGACTACTACTACTAATAATACTATACTAACAATAACAACAATAATCATACTAACATAATAATAATAACAAAAATAGTAATAATAATACGTGCTAAGAACAATAATACTAATAATGATACTAATAATACTAATAATACTAATACTACTAATAAAAATAACAATAATATGATAATAATAATATTAATAATAATAATAATATTAATAATAATAATACTAATAATATTATCAATAATAATGATAATAATACTAATACTAATATTAATATTAATAATGATAATAGTATTAATAATAATAATAATAATAACAATAGTAATGATACTATTACTAATAATAATAACACGATGAGGATGATGAGGAGGAGGAAGTGCAGCAGGAGGAGGAGGAGGAGAAGGAGGAGGAGGAGGAGGAGGAGTGGTGCAGGAAGAGGAGGAGGAGGAGCATGAGGAGGCGAGGACGAGGATGAGGATGAGATGGGATTGAGGAAAGGAAAAAAAAAAAGGAGAGTAGGCATGATGAGCGGAGGAGGAGTTAGGAGGAGGAGGAAGGAGGAGGAGGGGGGGGGATGAGGGATGAGAGGAGGAGCCGATGGCGGGAGGGAGGGAGGGATTGTATTGGAGTTGTGCATTGATTGCGGTTTGCTTGAGTCGTGAGCGGGGAATGGCGTTGGAGGGGCGGGGCGGGCGGAGCGGGCGGGCGGGCCGTGGTGGTGCGGGAGAGGGTAGGGCGAGGGAGGGAAGTAGGGAGGGGGGAGGGATGGAGGTCAGTAGGTGGTGGGGAGTGAGGTAGGGGAGGAGGGCTGGAGGGAGTGAGTGTGGAGTGAGTGGAGGGGAGTGGAGGGGAGTGTAGGGAGGAGGGATGGGAGTGCGTGAAGGGAGGGAGGGAGAGCGGGAGGAGGTGGGGGGTGAGTGAGGGCGGTGTAGTGCTGTGCCGGGATGTGGCGTGTATTATTGAGGGCAGGGAGGGGTGTTAGTATGGCTGTGGCAGGGAGGGTGTACGGCTTGGGCTGGAGTCTGCTATCTGCCTGCTGATTATTCGTACTTCGTCGTGATGGGTATTCGCAGGCGGCGTCTGGCTTGGGCGGGAGTGTAGCGGATGCGTCTGGCGGTATTAGTCGGCGTAGGATAGGAATAGGAGGCGGATTAGGAGAACTGCATGATTATGATGTTCTTTCGCATTATGTCCCCGCAGTCCGGCTTCTCTCTCAGTTGGCGGGGGCTTACTTCAGGTGTTCGTGCGCTGCACTTCTGTATTCGTTCTGATTTAGTGGTGCTGCCTTCTTTCTGGGCCTGCGTTAGTTCGTGCTTCTCTAGGAGGGGGAGGAGGAGGAGGAGGGGCATCTTGGGGGCCTCTTGGGGCCTCCTGGGCATCGCTTCGGACCCTGTCGGGGCACTTCTGAGAGCCTCGGGGGCCATCTTGGGGCCATCTTGGAGGTGATCGATGAACCCAGTGCGACCCTACCTAGAAGTTGGAGCCCCTAGGAACGCAGCATTAGTTGCTATGCTATGCTATGATATGCTATGCTATGCTATGCTATGCTGCGCTATGCTATGCTATGCTATGTTATGCTATGCTATGCTGTGCTATGCTGCGCTATGCTATGCTATGTTATGTTATGATAAGCTATGTTATGTCATGCTGCGCGGTGCTATGCTATGCTATGCATAAGCTGCGCTATGCTAAGCTATGCTATGCTAAGCTATGCTATGCTAAGCTATGCTATGTTATGATATGTTTGGCTATGTTATGCTATGCGATGCTATGCTAATGCAGCGCTGCGCTATGCTAAGCTAAGCTAATCTAAGCTAAGCTAACCCTATAGGCAGAGCCCAGATAGGGACTTACACATTGCTTTTGCTGTGCCTTTCCTTTGCTTTGCTTTTGCTGTTGCTTTGCTTTGCTTTGCGTGGTCTGTGCTTTGCTTTGCCGTCGCTGCTTTTACGTTGTCTTTGCTTTGCTGCTATGCTATGCTCTGCTATGCTATGCTATGCTATGCTGCGCTGCCCTGTGCTATGCTGTGCTGTGCTATGCTGCGCTATGCTATGCAATGCTATGCTATGCTGCGCTATGCTATGCTGCGCTATGCTATGCTATGCTTGGCTATGCTATGATATGCTGTGTTGCGCTATGCTATGCTACGCTATGCTATGCAATGCTGTGCTCTGCTATGCTAAAGCCCAGCGAAGCTAAGATGAAGGTAAGCTAAGCTAAGATAAACCTGAACTACGAGTAACGACCGCTCTGCGGTTGATCGGGAGTTTCTGTATATAGTTGAGGGAACGCGCGTTTGTGGGCGCGCGCTTCTGGGCGCTTCTGGGCCGGAGGGAGACGCTGCGCTCTCGCGGACGTCAAGATGGCGGTCGCAACAACGTCAAGCATTCTGGAAACAAAAACTCGCAGCTTGCGCTTCGCTGTCTTGCCAGCGGATCTGTGCGGAAACGGTGCCGGAGGCCGCTCTGGGCTCCTCTGGGCACCTCCCCCGGGGCCCGTTTTGTGAGGATGTCTCAAGCGAGGGCGCCGGTTTGGGATTCGTCACCGGATCCAGCGGATCCAGCGGATCCACCGGATCTGTCCGGAAACGGTGCCGGAGGCCGCTCTGGGCTCCTCTGGGCACCTCCTCCGGGGCCGGTTTTGTGAGGATGTCTCAAGCGAGGGCGCCGGTTTGGGATTCGTCACCGGATCCAGCGGATCCAGCGGATCCAGCGGATCCGTCCGGAAACGGTGCCGGAGGCTGCTCTGGGCTCCTCTGGGCATCCCCCCCGGGGCCCGTTTTGTGAGGATGTCTCAGGCGAGGGCGCCGGTTTGGGCTTCGTCACCGGATCCAGCGGATCCAGCGGATCCGTCCGGAAACGGTGCCGGAGGCCGCTCTGGGCTCCTCTGGGCATCCCCCCCGGGGCCCGTTTTGTGAGGATGTCTCAGGCGAGGGCGCCGGTTTGGGATTCGTCACCGGATCCAGCGGATCCAGCGGATCCGTCCGGAAACGGTGCCGGAGGCCGCTCTGGTCTCCTCTGGGCATCCCCCCCGGGGCCCGTTTTGTGAGGATGTCTCAGGCGAGGGCGCCGGTTTGGGATTCGTCACCGGATCCAGCGGATCCAGCGGATCCGTCCGGAAACGGTGCCGGAGGCCGCTCTGGGCTCCTCTGGGCACCTCCCTCGGCCAGGTTTTGTGAGTATGTCTCAAGCGAGGGCGCCGTTTTGGGGATTCGTCGGCGGATCCACCGTATCTGTCCTGAACGGTGCCGGATGGCCGCGCTGGCTCCTCTGGGCACCTCCCCCGGGGCGGTTTTTTGTGGATGCCTCAAAAGCGAGGCGCCGGTTTTGGTTCGTCGGCGATCCAGGCGGAATCTGTTACGGAAACGGGCCGGAGGCCGCTCTGGGCTCCTCTTTGTCACCTCCCCCGGGGCCCGTTTTGTGTGGAGGTCTCAAGCGAGGGCGCCGGTTTGAGATTCGTCGGCGGATCCAGCGGATCTGTGCGGTAACGGTGCCGGAGGCCGCTCTGGGCTCCTCTGGGCACCTCCCCCGGGGCCGGTTTTGTAAGGATGTCTCAAGCGAGGGCGCCGGTTTGGGATTCGTCGGCGGATCCGCCGGATCTGTGCGGAAACGGTGCCGGAGGCCGCGCTGGGCCTCTCTCTGCCTGGCACCTCCCCGCGGGGGCCGTTTTTGTGAGGATTTCTCACGATGGCGCGCCCGTTTGGGATTCGTCACCGGATCCAGCGGATCCGTCCCTGAGCGGGGCCGGAGGCCCTCTCTGGGCTCCTCTGGGTCACCTCGGGCCCCGGGGCACGGTTTTGGCGAGGAGTCTCAGCGCGGGGGGGCGCCGGTTTGGGATTCGTCACCAGGATCCAGCGGATCCGTCCGGAAACGGTTGCCGGAGGCCGCTCTGGCTCCTCTTGGCACCTCCCCCGGGGCGCGGTTGTGTGATATGTCTCGAAGCGAGGGGAGGGCGCCGTTTGGGATTCGGTCGGCGGATCCACGGATCTGTCCTGGAAACGGTGCCGGGGCTCGCTCTGGTCTCCTCTGGCACCTCCCCTGGCCGGTTTTTGACGAGGATGTCTCAAGCGAGGGGCGCTGTTTTGGGATTTCTTCACCGCATCCTCGGTCCTCGAAACGGTGCCGGAGGCCGCTCTGGGCCCCTCTGGGCACCTCCCCCGGGGCCGGTTTTGCGAGGATGTCTCAAGCGAGGGCGCCTGTTTGGGATTCGTCACCGGATCCACCGGATCTGTCCGGAAACGGTGCCGGAGGCCGCTCTGGGCTCCTCTGGGCACCTCCCCCGGGGCCGGTTTTGTGAGGATGTCTCAAGCGAGGGCGCCGGTTTGGGATTCGTCACCGGATCCACCGGATCTGTCCGGAAACGGTGCCGGAGGCCGCTCTGGGCTCCTCTGGGCACCTCCCCCTGGGCCGGTTTTGAGAGGATGTCTCAAGCGAGGGCGCCGGTTTGGGATTCGTCACCGGATCCAGCGGATCCGTCCGGAAACGGTGCCGGAGGCCGCTCTGGGCTCCTCTGGGCACCTCCCCCGGGGCCGGTTTTGCGAAGATGTCTCAAGCGAGGGCGCCGGTTTGGGATTCGTCACCGGATCCAGCGGATCCGTCCGGAAACGGTACCGGAAGCCGCTTTGGACTCGTGCTCTTCGCGCCGGGGGTGAGGATGACGTGAGTTCCACAGAAACTCCCTCAAAAGATGAAGCTAAGCTAAGCTAAGATGACATAAACTAAGCTAAGATGAGATAAGCAACGCTAAGCTAAGGGGACGTAACTGGGGGAACCGCGGGGCGGATACTGGGGGAACCGCCCCGGGCGCTTTCCACTGCCCGGCCCCTTTAAGCCCAGAGAGTAAGAACCCTTCTAGGCAGAGCCTAAGTAGGGAATTTAAAAAAGGTAGGTCCGATTAGCGCACACACCCTGGGGAAGGCCAAATTGGCCCAACAGCGCAGTCAAATCAACGAGGCCATCTTGGAGGCTCTAACCCCTCGCGTTCCCCCCCGTTCAGGTCGGGGGGGAGGGGGTAGGGGGAGGGGTAACCCCCGTTCCGATGGTGGAAGGGAGGTTGGAAGAGGATCTTTCTAAACCACTCAAGGCCTAAAGGTCTGGTGGGATTCCCACGCGGCGCCGCCGCGAGACGTCACGTAATCAGGAGGGGGGGAGGGAGTGTGACAGGGCCTAACACGGGCGTTAGAGTCAAAATTGATAGGAAGGATGATCGGTTTCCCAAGGGTACTCTTACGTCCTTGCCTCCTCGGTCCACCCTTGACTACTGTCGATTGCCCGCCGCGCCCGGAAAAGCTCCAACACGGGCGTCCAAGGGGCTTGCACCCTTATCGTGCATCCTTGCTCTCAATTTCGACTGTATCGCGAACCATTAATCTTAACAGCCTCTTAGTGCCCCCTCGGGGCCCAGGAGCGGCCCCAAGGGGCCAAGACCTGGGACAGGTTGCTGTCCGCTCCTCGCGACGGGGGGGGCGGGCCGCAGGACAACATGAACGCGATGCTGGAGGGGGTCACCGTGACGGGCAGGGACGGGAAGGTCACCAACCTGGAGCAGGCGATGCCCGCCCTCGTCGCTTGTGTCACGTCGCACTACTTACCAAGCCACCCCAAAACTCAACCCGAAGGCCCTAGACCACTCCGAATTTCGGGTTGGGGGTGTACGGGTGCCGTCGTGCTATCTTCAATGCTATGGAGTGCCCCCCCGCACTGGGAATCGACGAGCCCAGCGCTGACGTCGGGTTGGGTTGGGGTGGTCTGGTAGATAGTCAATGACGTGCACGCACATATCTATATATACACATAAACATTAGGAGTTATAGTGCTCTCATGATACATAACTGCATCCACACATGTATACATACATGATCTGGTTATCGGCATACAATATGGTGCACTCTGTGTGGCGCAACATATGTGGTGCAATCTACGCGGTGCAATATACGGAGTGCAAGCTATGTGGTGCAATATATTTGGTGTAAGTCATGTGGTGCAATACATGTGGTGCAATAGGTGTAGACACACACATACACACACATATATATATATATATATATGGTGCCCTCTATGTGGTGCAACATGTGTGATGGAATCTAGGAGGCGTGAAAGATTCGGTGCAATCTACGTTGTGTGAGCTACGTTGTGCAGTATATGTGTTGCAGTATTCGTGGCGCAATAGACGAGGTGTATTCAATTTGGTGCAATAGGCGTGGTGCAAGGTATTTGGTGCATGCAAAGCACGACGAAGCAATGTAAAGCAGTGCAAAGCGATGCAAGTAAGTGAATGCACGCCGATGTAATGCAATGCGCAATAACGTGCAATGCAACGCAATGCCATGCAACTCAGCGCAATTGCAGTGCAATGCAATTGCACTACAGTGCAATGCAATGCGATTGTAATATAGGGCCCAGACGAGGGACGGCGACTGGCGGCGACGAAGCGGCGACGGGGCGGCGACAGGGCGGCGACGGCGGCCACATGGCCGCCAGACTGGCCCCGCCGTCCAGCGACGGGGCAGCGACGGGGCTGCGACTGCGGACACGTTGCCGCCACACCAGCGCCGCTGCCCAGCTCCTTGGACCACAAGCGAGAACCCCGAAGCGCAACATATTGTCTCCCTATGTGCACAGATGCATGAACCTTAAGCGAGACTTGGATGCAAGGAGATCATCGCGTTTCGAGTCCCCTCTCCATCGGGTCCCCCTCTCCCCTTCCCCGGCGCCGATCCGAGAGATCCGCGCGGACCTCCGAGAGTTTTTATGTTCATGCCGCTTCTTGTCCCCGCGAGCAGCCTCGAGGCCCTCCAGAGGACGAGTGCCGGCCCGCGCCCCGCCGCACGCGCGGCCCGGCCTCCCCGCGGGTCTCGGCGCCTTCGGCGCCCCGACCGAGGTGTACCTGCGGGGGTCCCAGATCCGCTACTTCATCCTCCCCGACATGCTGCGGCACGCGCCGATGTGCTCGGGGGAGGGCCGCCGCCGCCGTCGGTCGTCGTCGGTAGCCGACGTCGTCGTCGTCTTCGACGTCGTCGTCGTTGTCCGTCGTCGTCGTTGTCCGTCGTCGTCGTCGTCGTTGTCCGTCGTCGTCGTCGTCGTCGTCGTCGTCGTCGTCGTCGTCGTCGTCCATCGTCGTCGTTTTCCGTCGTCGTCCCTCGTCGTCGTTGTCGTCGTGGTGCGTTGTCGTCGTTCGTCGTCCTCCGTCCTCGTCCGTCGTCGTCCGTCGTCGTCTGTCGTCCGTCGTCCGTCGGCGTGGTCGTCGTCGTGGTGATGTTTTTCGGCGTCGTCGTCGTCCGACGTCGTCGTCGTCCGCCGTCGTTGTTGGCCATCGTCGTCCGTCATCGCCCGTCGTCGTCGTCGTCGTCGTCGTCGTCGGTTGTCGTCGTTGTCGTTGTCGTCGT
>CAUYUJ010018928.1:40877-135721 GCA_963575745.1 Prorocentrum cordatum
GCAGAGAGAGAGGATCATATATATATATGTGTATGTATGTATGTATGTATGTATGTATGTATGTATATATGTATGTATGTATGTATGTATGTATGTATGTATGTATGTATGCATGTATGTATGTATGTATGTATGTATGTATGTATGTATGTATGTATATATATACATATAGATATGTATATATATAAATATGTATCGCTCCAGCGTGCTACAGAACGCTTTTGAGGCGTTCGGGAGTGCTATGGAACGGCCGCGGCGGCCTACACTTAAGGCGGGCCGGTCCCTCTACAGGGAATATTCAAAAATAGTCAAAACATAGCCCGGGGACTATTTTTTCGCTATGTTTGAGCATTTTGGTCGTATTTTTTGTTGAGTACTTTTTTCGCCCCAAATCCCCTTGCAGGGGGGCAGGCCCGACTTAAGCCTACACATCGCCCAGAACCGCCCGCTCGCAGAGATTCCTAACTCGTGCTCGTGCAGGCAGGCAGGCAGGGCAGCCGGGCGCCCAACACTGCGCCTAGGCAGTAATCGTTTCCTGCACGATGTGTCAATGACGCATGCAAGAAAGCTGCGCGGAGGGCGGGGGGGCGAGGACGAGAAATGTAAAAGAAGTGCCGCACACATCCACTCAGAACGCACGTGGGGCAACACGCAGCCCGTTGCAGTCTCGGGCTCTAGTGTGTTCCGCCCAGGCTTACGCGCTCGAGGTCGCGCAGGACGTGACCATCGGGGAAATGTGCTATCTTGTTATAGAAGTCGCCTGGCTGTTCCAACAGAACGACGCCAAGTGGGCGTGCGCCTGCACGTGCCTGCACGTTCCCTCATTTCAGCATTGGGTGCGCTTGACGCGCACGCCTGCTGCATTGTTCAGGCCTTACGGCTGGTGCGGCCGACCCTGAAGACGACGACGACGACGACGACGACGACGACGACGACGACGACGACGACGACGACGACGACGACGACGACGACGACGACGACGACGATTACGACGACGACGACGCCTACGACGATGACAACAACGCGCTGATGGCTCTGCCATAGTCTCTGGTAAGGGGGCGGGGGGGGAGGAGGAGGAGGAGGAGGAGGAGGAGGAGGAGGAGGAGGAGGAGGAGGAGGAGGAGGACGACGAGAATGAGGAGGAGGACGAGGAGGAGGAAGAGGGGGAGGAGGAGGAGAGGAGGAAGAGGAGGAGGAGGATCGAAGAGGAGGAGGCGGAGGAGGAGGCGGAGAGGGAGTACGGAGGAGGAGGAGGACGAGGACGATGGGGGGGCCGAGGAGGAGGGAGAGCAGGAGGAGGAGGAGGAAAAGGAGGAGGAGGGGGGGGGGAGGGGGAGGAGGCTGGGGAGGCGAAGAAGGAGGTGGACAGGGAGGGCGGAGGAGGAAGAGCGAGGAGGAGGAGGAGGACGAGGACGAGGAGGAGAAAGAAGACCAGCGTAATCCCAAGCGTCATAAACGATGTTGGAATCAACCCTCCTTCCAAGCTCCCTCTTCACAGGCCCCTAATAAGGATTCATTTCCACAGGGAAGTGCCCCGTTAGGAGACAACCGTTTGAACATCCCGAGGCGTGTCAAAACACCATTATTGGGAAGTCAACGCCACGAATCAACATCATTTTCGCGTCTCGACGGTCCCGAATCGTGCCAGAACGCCGTTCCTGGGACTTTACCAGCGCGAATCAACGCAACAGTTGCGCCCAAGTAGTCCCACATCGCTCCCAAACATTATTTCTGCGACGTTAACCATGAGAGTCTGTAACATATTGGGTGAGCTTGATACGTCGGGGCCCCATGCGATTTTCCAGATGTTGGTCCCCTCGGGACCTTGCAGGTGCGCGGAAGCGCTGTGGCGCAAATGTTCGCCATGCGTTGTGGTGCACGCTGCTCCTGTGTTGTGCACAAGCATCGGGGTGTACACTGGCGCTGTGGTGCAAGCAGAACTCGCTGTTGCAGCACCTGTTGTGTACAAGAGCGTTGCTGCGCACTCAGCCTTTGTAGTGTTCATAGGCATCGTGTGCACAAGATTCTGGCTATTCTCAGCAATCCCATCCCGCGTATCCCAACGTTCGTTGTCCGAACATACAATTAGGCATTGTCACACGGCGCCCGTATCGTCGCAGCACCAATAGTAGCATCGTCGCAGCATCGCTAGCAGCTGTATGGGCCACAGCGCCAATGGGCGCGGGCACATGCAGGGCTGCCCACAACGCGAAGGTTAGGTTGTCGGCCTGCCCCCCCCCGCCCCCAGGATAACGCGGTATATCGCCGATCCGAACAAAACCATTATCCTGTGTGTGTGTGTGAAGTCTGCTCCTATCACCATTATATCGTCATATACCGCTAAATGCATCGGCTCAGGTATTGGCATGAACATCGTACCGCGCTGCTCTCTGCGCAGCGCCCAGGAAAGGGAGTATCTAAACCTCTTCCTCCTTTGCCTCTACCTACGGACACCAGTGTAGGATCGACCCCTCGGTCGTATCCCTATACAGGCGGCCCGGATTAGTAGGTCGACCCTGCCAGATCAAGGGTACCCTCGTGCCCTGTGTCTTGCGACCTATGCCTCCTGCATTCCTGTGGCAATGCGGCCCTCGGAAGGGTCTCGTGTCCTCTCGCGCGTCCTGTCAAAGCGAGTCCGACTGTAGATCACGACGCGTTCCAGGCGCAAGGCCCCTCCCTGCCCTTCTCCGCCGCAGGACAACATGAACGCCATGCTGGAGGGCGTCACCGTGACGGGCCGCGACGGCAAGGCCCTGCGCCCCCCGGCCTCGCCGCTCTCCCGGCGGTTGGCGGAGGGATCGGGGGCCCCCAAACGGTGCGGTGACCACACCGTGCGGTGAGTCGGTGGGGATTCGGGGTCACCGCACGGTTTTGGGACTCGGGTCGTCCTCCGAGGACGTCTCGGGCGTTTGGGGCCTCCGAGGTCCCAAGACCGTGCGGTGACGGACCGTGCGGTGAGGTCTTGGGGGATTTCGAGGTCACCGCACGGTCCGTCACCGCACCGTTTCGGGACTCCAAAAGGGAGGCAGGATCGAGGGAGGAGGAGGAGCGCGCAGCGAGGAAGGTTTGGGTATCTCGGGTCGAACCCGAACGAAAGGGGTCCGAGGCGGGAGTTTATACATGACCACTGCCTGGAGGATCAATTTTCAGGTACCTCGGCAAGCGGTGGACATGGATATATTCGGGCCCCTCGGGGCCCGAATATATACACATCCACCGCCCGCTGGGGCACCAGGACGTCGGTTCCCAGGCGGTGGATACGGATAAATCCCCTCCTCGCAAGGGGGGGATAGGGAAATGGGGGGTTCTGGAGTCTGCTGCGTGCAGCTGGTTTCGGCCCCGCCGCTGGGCCCACTCCTCGATACATGGGCGCCTCCCGGCGCCTCCCAGCGCCGGGAAAATCAGTTACGTGAGCTGATTCTCAAACCCCCCTTTGCTATCCCCCCCTTTCGCCCGGCCCGAGAGGAGGGAGGAGCGCGCAGTGAGGAAGGTTTGGGTATCGATGATCCGCAGGACGTGTGTCAGGAGACTGTTTTTTTGAGGGTCGGGCGATAACCCGGGTTATCGGGCTTGCCCCCCCTCCTCTGCCCCCCCCCCAGGATAGCCTATTCTTACCGATTGTGCAGGTCCGCGGGAGGGGGGGCGCGGGCATATGCAGGGCTGCCCACAGCGCGCGGGTTAGGTTATTGGCCTGCTCCCTCCTCCTCCTCCTCCCCCCCCCGGGATAACCCGGGTTATCGCCGATTCCAAAAAAGGTCTCTTGGGTACCGATGATCCGCAGGACGTGTGTTAGCCCAAGCGTGTGTTTATCCACGTCGGCTCCGCCGACAGCCCGAAGCCCGCTCTGGCCCGCGTTGCACCGCCTGCGTCGTATCAAAGGGCGTCGGCGGACGAGTCACCGAGCATAAATGAACCCCTGATCTTGATAATGCAATGAAGACGTTGCCTCACTTACATAGGTCCCCGCCTTCGCATCAGGGATAAGACATCTGGGCGGTTTGGCTCGATACATCGTCAGAAATCCCTATTCCTGATGTTTTTGGCCCTCGCAACTCAGGTCCCCTCCCAGAGGGTTAGGGGTCCTTCTATTCTTAATCAGCGCGCGCTGGCGCCAGCAAATGCTCTGATGATCGCCGACGGTAAGATCGGGGGAGCGTAAGACCCGGGTTTGCCGGGACTCGGGTTCGCCATCGTTTTTTGACGACCGCGACTCGGATTTTGACGAGGAGGAGTTTTGTGGGATGTCTGCAGCGGGAGGCCTCGTCAAAATGCAGGCTCGGCCTCGTCATTTTTTTGACGACCTCGTCGGGGATTTCCGAGTCCCCCGTACCCGGGTCTTACGTCTCCCCGATAGGAGAGCACGCGGACGGGGCAGGAGGGATGGCGGGGGCACGAGGCGGAGGGGAGGAGAGGCGAGGTCGAAGCGCACGGCGGCAGCGCGCTCGAGCAGCTCGATGGGGTCGAGCAGGCGGGGCCGGGGCACATGGGGGGGCGGTCCTGCTCCTGCTCCTGACCTGGCATCGCTCGGACGTGTGCACTTATCGGCGGCGGGCGCGGGGGGGAAATGAGAAGGGGCGGGACTTCCGAGGCTTCTGAGAAGTTTCCGGACTTCTGAGAGGGCTTCCGAGAAGTTCAGTCTGTATTCGAAATAGGCTAAGGAGACCTCTCAGAAGTCCCCCGGACTTCTAAGAAGTCCCGCGGCCTTCTGAGAAGGCCTGCTCCTTCTCATTTCCCCCCTGGGCCCGCCGCCAAACTTATTTGTCTCGGCGAGGACCCTCGAGGACCATCCTGGGCCATCGAGCCCCAAAAAACCCGCACGAAACCGAAACATGCACGGGAAGTAAATGGACGTCCGAGCGACGGCTGATCTTCCTGTTCCTCCCGTCTTTTTTCTGTTCTCGTCTTCCGTGCTCTCCTCGTCGGCTTTCTGTGCCGAAGGGCCTTCAGAAGGCCTTACGGGTTTCGATTGTCGGCGGCGAGCGAGGGTGGGGGAAGTAAGAAGGAGAAGGCCTTCTCAGAAGGCAGCGGGTCTTTCACAAGTCCTCCTGCCTTTAGACAGGTTTTTTGTGTCTCGGGGAAGGCTCAGACAACATTCAGAAGGCTGGGAGACTTCCGAGACTTCTGAGCAGGTCCGCCCCATCTCACTTCCCTCCCGGGCTCGCAGCCTGCTACAGGTTTGGATTGGGTAAGTTTAGTGGACTTGTGCTGTTTTTTTTTCGTCCCGCCCTCGTACGGGATGGGGCCTGCAGCAGCTTGACTGCTCCTGCACGCACCTGGCTGTAGCTCCCTAGTGGGGCCCTTGCGCGGACTTCCGATCCTATCCGGTCCTGCTCCTCCTGCTCCTCCTGCTCCTCCTGCTCCTCCTCATCCTGCTCATCCTTCTCCTCCTCCTCATCCTGCTTATCCTGCTCCTCCTCCTGCTGCTCCTCCTCCTCCTCCTGCTCCTCCTGCTCCTCCTGCTCCTCACGGTCCTCGTCCTGCTTCTCCTCCTCCTCCTCCTCCTGCTCCTCCTCCTCCCCCTCCTGCTGCTCCCCCTTCCTCCCCCCTCTCTTCTGGTGAGCCATATTCAGGCGCGCCGGTGATCTACGTCTTCGGAAAGGCTCCCGGGCGAGTACGTGTAGTGCCCGCCCCTGGGCTGTTCGCCCCTATCGTCGCCGCCGATGGACGACCTCGCAATCAAGATCTTCGGCGGGGACGCTGTCCGCTTGATTAGCGGCCCGCTGCGCACTGCGCCCACGGCGCTCCACGCCAGACGCGGCGGCTCCACTCGGAACGTCGCTTCGAGCTGTTCATCCACTTTGTCGAGCGCGAGCTCCTCCCCGACCTTCGCGGGCGATGTTTCTCCCCCAATCCCCGAGTTTCGCCCGAAAAGTCTGGCCGCTCAGAAGAATGGGAAAACCCTGGGATACACCCCAAGGGGGCTATTCGGACGCACCCTATCGAGAATGGACACCCCCCCATCGTATATCCCAGGGTTAGGCCCCAAATTTCTGGTCCATTCGGAAACCCCACGAAGCCTGGGATAGGGGTCGACATATCCCCTGTTAGACCTGTCTGGTAACCAGAGACTTCCCTTCTTTGTCAGGGCCAGCCTTTCGTAGTAGCAGTCACCGTCAAACCTGGTCAGTTCTTCCGCTCCGCGCTCCCGAATGTGGTCAGTCGGTCCACGAGTTGCTCCCTGTGGAAGCGGCACGTCTTGCAGAATCAGTCTCGAAGTCGGTAGGAAGCTCCGTCATCGCGCTAAGCTTGACCGACGTTCTAGATGTTCTACCACGAGTTGCCGGCCCCATTTTCTGCATAGATAGATCATCCGCTGTGCGACGTTCGTTGGCCTCCCGTGATCGCCCCCAGGGATTCTACACGATTCATTGAGGCGCTTCGCGTTCTCCACCCGCACGTTCTGGTTCTCACAGGGCGAGTCGAAGATGGTCCGAGTGCGGTCCCGCAGGTGTGTTCTCTACCCCTTCCTACGCTCCATTCTCCTCCACTGCATCGCCAGCTAAACTCGGGTATGCCGTGAAGTGTGTGTGTGTGTGTGTGTGTGTGGTTCGATTTTTTTCTGATCGCCGGTCGGTCCCTTGTACCAGCGGATCAGCGATAGGGAGGCTAACCCGTTGGATCTTTGCCACCTATCCATAACAGGGTAGCCAGAATGCGACGCCAAGCTGTCCCAAACGGCCACAGTCATTGCCGAAGAGGAGCTAAGAAGGGCCGCAGAGGGTCTCCATAAGACACCCCCACGCGCACAGCAGGGTGGTGACAGGTGCACGCCTGGCAGTGCCCAGGGATAGCCAGGTCTCATTCGGGACATCGTAAGAGGGGCGCATCAGAGTGGCGACAGTTGCGCGCCTGGCAGTAACCAGAGCTGGAGTGGTATCATTTGGGACCCCGTAACGACGCTTCGCCGGACACTCCATGGGCGCAGCAGATCGACGACAGTTGCACGCATGGTAGTACCGAGGGAGGGCGAGGTCTTATGTCGATCCCCGTAATGCCCCCCCCCAGGAGCCAGCCGTGTGGCGATGCTTGTTCGCCTGGCAGTCCTTGTTTGGGGACGATAAGCGACTCTTTTTTTCTCTCGTTTTTATCTGTCGGTTAATATACACACATCTCTATATATATATATATATATATAGAGAGAGAGAGAGAGAGAGAGAGAGAGAGAGAGAGAGAGAAAGAGAGAGAGAGAGAGAGAGCGAGAAAGAGAGAGAGAGAGAGAGAGATAGAGAAAAGAGAGGGAGCGAGAGAGAGAGAGAGAAAAACAAGCAGAAAGTTGCCTCTGCACCGCACGCGGACCACCGCTCTGCCTCCGACGTCTGCGCGGCGGGGGGAGGAGGCCCCCCCCTCCTCCTCCTCCTCCTCCTCCTCCTCCTCCTCCTCCTCCTCCTCCTCCTCCTCCTCCTCCTCCTCCTCTCCTCCCCTCCTCTCCCTCCTCCCTCCCTCCTCCCTCCTCCTCCTCCCTCCTCCCTCCTCCCTCCTCCTCCTCCTCCTCCTCCTCCCCGTGCCCGCGCCCCTGCGCCGCCGCGCCCCTCCGCCAGGTCACCAACCTCGAGCAGGCCGCGGCCCGCCGGCGGCCCCCCCGCGCGCGTGCCCGCGGCGCCCGCCCCGGGCACCCCGGGCCCGCCCCCGAGCCCTGGCGGTGGCCGGGGGGCGCCAGCCAGCGGCGCCGAGCAGCTTTCGAGCAGTGGCGAGGCGTCCTCCTCCGCCTCCTCCTCCTCCCTCCTTCTTCTCCTTCTCCTCCTCCTCCTCCTTCCTCCTCCTCCTCCTCCTTCCTTCTCCTCCTCCTCCTCCTCCTCCTCCTCCTCCTCCTCCCAATCCTCCTCCTCCTCCTCCTCCTCCTCCTCCTCCTCCTCCTCCTCCTCCCCCTCTCAAGCAGTGGCGAAGCGTCCTGGCTCGCCTGTAGCCCTACCAAGCAACGTTCTAAGAACCTCTTGTGGTGTCCACGAAATGTTCTTAGAACATTTCTGGCGGAGTCTGTCTTGTTTTCACACATCGGGTTGATGTTCTAAGAACATTTGTTTTTGTTCTTAGAACTTTTTTTGGATTCTGAGAACATTTCGTGGCAGGACTATAGGAATGCCGGGACGGTCGGCCCCTGCTCAAAGCTCTGCTCGGCGGCGAGCCCGGGGGGGGGGAAGCGAGAAGGGGTGGGCAGGGCCGGACCTGAACGGTGCTTCGGCGATTTCGTGGGCCGCTTTCGTTTCGGCTCCGTTTTGCGATAGCGGTGGCTGGAAGACAGAACGAGGGAGAACGAAACAAGAAGACAGAACGGGTGGCTGGAAGACAGAACGAGAGCAAAACGAAAAAACGAAAAACACCGTTTGGGTTCAGCCCCGGGGGTGGGTCTTCCCAGAAGGCCCGGAAGCCCCCGCGGCCCTCCGAGGAGTCGCCAGGGCTTTGCCCGAAGGCGCGGAGAGCCTCTCTCGGAGGGCGCGAGGGCCTCACTGAGAAGCCCCGCCGCCTTCGGAGGAGGCCTTCTCCTTCCTTCTCGCTTGGCCCCCCCCCCCCCCCCCTCGCTCGCCGATTCCTCCCTCCCCCTTCTCCCTCCCTCCCTCGCCTCCCTCCCCTCCTCCTCCTCCTCCTCCTCCTCCTCCTCGTCCTCCTCCTCCTCCTCCTCCTCCTCCTCCTCCTCCTCCTCCTCCCTTCTCCTCCCTTCTCCTCCCTCCTTCTCCCTCCCTCGCCTCCCCCCGCTCGCGGCCTATTTTTACGGTCTTCGGGGGCTCAAGCGAGGGGGGTCAGTGCAAACGGGGGTCAGCCAGAGAGCGGGATCCTGCAGGATCCTGCAGGGCCAGGGGCGCACTGACCCGGGCTGGGGCGCAGGATCCTGCAGGATCCTGTGAGGCCCGACGGACCTAGGTTTGGATGGACCCGATTCCGTCGAAACCCGAAGTCTTTCTGCTCCGAGTCAAGCCTTGTGTCGTTGCCGCCACCCACCCTGGGGTCTGGTGGAGATTTTGTTTGTTGATCTCTGGCGGGTGGCGGTCGTTGCCTTGGCCAAGCCCCCCCTCCCCCCCGGGTAGCGGTAACGATGGTACAGTCGGACTTAGGACCGAGAATCAGAGGCAGCAGCGTGGAATGGGGATTCCCCGCTGCAATGTCCCGGCGGAGAGGCCCTCCTCCTTCGCATCCTCCTGGCCCTCCATGTTCCTACCGAGCCATCGGGTCCCCTCCTCCATCGGCGCCTGCTCCTACAACCCCCTGGAACACGACCACCGCCGCATCCCCCTCATCATCGTCGTCGTCGTCGTCGTCCTCCTCCTCCTCCTCCTCCTCCTCCTCCTCCTCCTCCTCCTCCTCCTCCTCCTCCTCCTCCTCCTCCTCCTCCTCCTCCTCCTCCTCCCCCTGGCCATCCTGCCCATCCTTCTCTTCCCGCTCTCCTTTCGTCCTCCTCTTCCTCTCCCTCCTCCCCCTCCTCCTCTTCCTCGTGATCCTGCACTTCCTGTTCCTCTGCATATTCCCCCTCGTTCTCCTCCTCCCCCTCCTCGCCGTCCTCTCGTGTCTCCGCGAGTTGAAATGTGCCGCCCAGTTGCGGTTGCGGTTGCGGTTTCGCGGGCGGGTTAAAATGTGTCGCCCAGTTGCGGTTGCGGTTGCGCGCGCGGGCGGGTTGAAATGTGTCGCCTGGTTGCGGTTGCGCGGGCGGGTTGAAATGTGTCGCCCGGTCACGGTTGGGGGGCGCGCGCGGGCGGGGACCCATGATGTGTGTGTACCCGAGGTGAAATGTGTCGACCGGTTGCGGTTATGGTTGCGCGCGCGGCGGTTGCGGTTGCGGTTGCGGTTGTGCGGGCGGGTTGAATTGCGTCGCCTGGTTGTTGTTGCGGTTGCGCGGCGGTTGCGGTTGCGCGCGCGAGAGGGTTGGAATGTGTCGCCCAGGTGCGGTTGCGATTGCGCGCACGGGCGAGTGAAATGTGTCGCCTGGTTGCGGTTGCGGTTGCGGTCGCGCGGGCGGTTGAAATGTGTCGCCCGGTTGCGGTTGCGGTTGCGCGCGCGGGCGGGTTGAAGTGTGTCGCCCAGTTGCGGTTGTGGTTGCGGTTGCGCGGACGGGTTGAAGTGTGTCGCCAGGTTGCGGCTGCAGTTGCGGTTGTGCGGGCGGGTTGAAGTGTGTCGCCCGGTTGCCCCTTGGCGGAAAACTTCAGCCTGGGCCCCTGGGCGGGGGCCCCGCGCGCCTGGCAGAGCCGGCCAGGCTGCGCCGGCGTCGCCCGCAGGCGCAGCCGGCGGCGGAGGCGGGCAGCTCGCCTTCGCCCCAGCGCGGGCGGCGCCACACGGGCGGCACGCCCCGCGGCTCTCGAAGCTGCACGTGCCGCACGCGCAGCGCCACTCCGCGCGGCGCTCCGGGCGGCGGGCGGCGGCCTCCAGCGCCGGAGAGGCTCGCGAGGAGCTGTTGTGCGAGCTCCTGCTGCGGGCGGCCGCCTCCGCGCTTGCCGCGGCGCTCGACGGTCGCCCATCCCATGGCACCGAGGGGGGGCGAGCAAGGCGCGCGGGGGGGTCGACTTCGGCCACCCCCGGAGAGGCTCTCGGCGAGGGGGAGCTGCGGGGAGCAAGAATTGAACGAGCAGGGAGGGCCCCGACGCTCGACTCCCGACGCTCGAGATCCTCCTCCTCCTCCTCCTTTCCTCCTCCTCCTTTCCTCCTCCTCCTCCTCCTCCTCCTTCTTCTCCTCCTCCTCCCCCTCCTCCCCCTCTCCTCCCCCCCTCCTCCTCCTCCTCCTCCTCCTCCTCCTCCTCCTCCTCCTCCTCCTCCTCCCCTCCTCCTCCTCCTCCTCCTCCTCCTCCTCTCTCCTCCCCCCCCTCCTCCTCCTCCTCCTCCTCCTCCTCCTCCTCCTCCTCCTCCTCCTCCTCCTCCTCCTCTCTCGTCTCCTCCCCCCCTCTCTCGCCTGTCGTCCCCGCGGACTGGGCGGGCCCGACGGCACCGGGGAGAGCTCCCCGCAGTCCCGCAGGCGTGCAGCCCTCTTGGCATCGCTCGGACGTGTGTTTTGATTCCTCTCGGCCAGGACCATCGAGTTGCTCGCCTTGAGAAACAAATACACGCACGGAGCCGACAAATGCACAGGGAATGGACGTCCGAGCGATGGCGAGTCTTGGTCGTCCTCGCCGCCCTCGGCCAGCCTCGTGTCATGCCTGAAGCCTGCCCGAGGGTGCAAACTCAGGCAGAGGGGGGTGGCGCGACGACGGACGTGCCACTTGCGTCGCCACTCACCCTAGACAGCAGTCTCTCCGGCCCTTGCCGACCTCCTCCCCCTCTCGCTTGCAGCCAGGACGCGGAAATGAGGGACGCTTTGGGTTCGGAAGGGGCTCGATGTTCCCTAGTTGCTTCCATGGCTATTTCTCTAGCGCTCCTTGTTCGCGCCGGCGCTCGTGGGCCAAAAGCGGGCTCCCTTCCTGATGTAGTGTTTCTTATTTCAGCAGCCCGACTGTATCATTTCTCCTCCTATCGTCGGTCCTTCCTACAATGCCCCCTCTCGCGCAAAGTTCCTCCCTACTGGTGCTGCTGCTTCTCTTCCTGTTCGGAGAAAGCGGATGAGGAGGAGGTGGATGAGGAGGAGGCGGAGGAGGAGGAGGAGGAGGAGGAGGGAGGGGGAGGGGAGGAGGGAGGTGGGAGGAGGAGGAGGAGGAGGAGGAGGAGGGAGGAGGATGAGGGGAAGGAGGAGGAGGAGGAGGAGGAGGAGGAGGGGGAGGGGGAAGGGGACGCGGGGAGCAGGAGGGAGATGGCTCCTCGGAGGAGGAGGGGGGCGGGCGGCCTGCCAGCCCCCCGCGCGAGGTGTACCTCCGCGGCTCGCAGATCCGCTACTTCATCCTCCCAGACATGCTGCGGCACGCGCCGATGTTCAAGAAGAAGGCCCCCGCGCCCGCTCGCACGGGCCGCGGCCAGCCCGGCCCCGCCCCTCGGACCACGCCTCCCCCGGCCGGGGGGGGGGGGGGGGGGGGGGCACGGGGCGCCGCTCCCTCGCCGCGGGCACTGCTGGACCCTTCCTGCTCCCGCCGGTGCTCCCGCCCCCCCCGGGGGGCCAGCTCGGACCGAACGAAAGAAGGATCGCAACGAAGGATTGCAAAAAAAGCGAAGGATTGCAAAAAAACGAAGGATTGCAAAAAAACCTAGGATTGCAAAAAAGGATTGCAAAAAGGATTGCAAACCTAGGCTTTTTTTGCAATCCTTCGTTTTTTTGCAATCCTTCGTTGCAATCCTTCGTTCAGGGGATGGGGAAAGGGGTGGTTACGAAACCTGCTGCGCGCAGCTGGTTTCGGCCCCGCCGCCGGGCCCATTCCTCGATACACGTGGGCGCCTCCCGGCGCCGGGAAGATCAGCTGCGTGAGCTGATTCTCAACCCCCCCCTTTGCTATTCCCCCCCCCTTCCGCCTGGCCCGACACCCCCTCTCGCACCTCGCCCGCCCGCCACGCGAGGGCGGAGGGGGTTTCGGAGCCCAGGCCGCCGACGCGCGGGAAGGGCGAAGCCAGCACCTCCACCTCCGCCACCCGCACCTCCTCCTCCTCCTCCTCCTCCTCCTCCTCCTCCTCCTCCTCCTCCTCCTCCTCCTCCCCCTCCTCCTCCCCCTCCCCCTCCCCCTCCCCTCCTCCCTCCTCCTCCTCCTCCTCCTCCCTCCTCCTCCTCCTCCTCCTCCCTCCTCCTCCTCCTCCTCCTCCTCGCCCTGTTCAGCGCCCATTCCCGCGACGTGAGAGAGAGAGAGAGAGAGGGGCGGAACCCGTACCTCGTCCCTCTCCGGCAGCCAAGGGCTGCGCCTCGAACGAGGCGGGCGAGCGGACCGCCGCGGGGCCGAGGGGCGCGTCGGCCGCTCGTGGAGGGTCGTGGCCGGCAATTAATGCGCCGGCCTTCGTGCCCCGCTTGGCCTCTGATCGCTCAGTTGTCAGGAGGGAAATTAACACACAGACGCAATTCATCCTCGATTCCCCCGAAAATATGGGAAAACATGGGCAGTGGGGGGGAAGACGAAAACCCCGAACATATGGGACAACATAGGGAATCCGGTTATTTGTGTGTATGTATTTGTGTGCCCCAGGGCCGCTGCAATTTGATGGGGAGACTCAAGGAAGCAACGGGACATGATAACGATATGTTCCAAGGTTTCCGAGATTACCTGGAGTCCCTAAATGTTACATGCGGGGTGCAGAAACGAGGGCCACTAGATATCCTGGAAATCCTGGAACGATTCCTGAGCCAATATCATCATGAGATTGAGCGCGCCCTAGAGACACGAGGATCGATGGGAAGGGGGAGACTGGAAGAAAGGCACAGACGGTGCCGGGGAGGGAGGGGAAAAGAGGATGAGGTGGAGGAAGAGGAGGACAAGGACGGGACAAATCCAGGGACAAGGGCAAGGACAAGGCGGAAGACAGGGAGCACAGAAGCAAAGACAAGGGCAGGGGAACTGGGTAGGGGAGAAAGGGAACTGGCAAGAGCAGCGTCAAGGAGGAGTACCATGAGGACGAGGAGTTGCAGGAGGAGCAATATGAGGATGATGACGATGATGGTGAGGATGAGGATGTGGATGTGGATGAGGATGAGGACGCTGATGACGATTATGATTATGATGCTGATGGTGATGATGATGCTGATTGTGGAAGAGGTGATGTTGATGGTGATGCTGATTTCCATGATGATGGTGGTGGTGGTAATGATGATGATGATGATGCTGATGATGATGATGCTGATGATGAGGATGGCGCGGCTGACGGGCGTTCGCGCGCCCAACGCTTGCGTGCGATATGGTGATGTTGCTGATGATGACGCGCAGATGATGATGATGATGATGATGATGATGATGATGATGATGATGATGATGATGATGATGATGATGATGATGATGATGATGATGATGATGATGATGGTGCTGATGATGATTATGATGATGATAATGGTGGTGGTGATGATGAAGATGGTGTTGCTGATGATGCTGCTGATGATGGTGGTGGGGATGGTGGTGATGACGGTGACAGCGATGACGACGATGGTGATGATGATGATGATGATGATGATGATGATGATGATGATGATGATGCTGATGATGATGATGATGAGTGTGATGATGGTGATAATGATGATGCAGATTATGGTGACGCTGACGATGATGATGCTGATGCTGATGCGGATGATGAGGATGATGATGATGTTGGTAGTGGTGATGGTGGTGACAAGGATGATGATGATGATGATGATGATGATGATGATGATGATGATGATGATGATGATGATGATGATGATGATGATGATGATGATGATGATGATGATGATGATGATGATGATGATGATGATGATGATGACGATGATGATGATGATGATGATGATGATGATGATGATGATGGTGTTGATGATGCTGATGCTGATGCTGATGCTGATGCTGATGCTGATGCTGATGCTGATGCTGATGATGACGATTATGATGCTGATGATGCTGATGATGATGCAGATGATGATGCTGATGATGATGACGATGATGCTGATGGTAATGCAGTTGAAGCTGCTGATGATGTTGAGGGTAGTGATTATGATGACTGCGTAGCACCCCGCAGTCGCGGATAAGATTGACGGGGCTGGCGCGGGGTGGGTCGCGGGTGGGTCGCGGGGTGGGTCGCGGGGTGTGTCGCGGGTGGGTCGCGGGGGCGTCGCGGGCAAGGACGACAACAACAGCAACAGCAACAGCAACAACGCAGCAGCAATCCGCACCTTGGAACCCCACTTTCAGCCAAGCGCCCAGGGACAGTGAATGATCGTTCGGCCCCCTCACTCTGATAATTACTGATGGTGTTGCTGCTGATGATGATGGTGCTGATGATGATGTTGCTGATGATAACGATCATGATGATCATGATGATCATGATGATCATGATCATGATCAGGGTCATACTCATGGTGGTGGCGATGATGGTGATGGTGACGCTGATGATGACCATGATGGTTATGATTGTGATAGGGGTGGTGATTCTGATGCTTGTGGTGATGATGAGACCTGTAGTGATACAAGTAATGAGTAATGAGCAGTTGTGGCGATACTTTGGGTGGTGACGGGGATGTTCATGATCATGACGATATTGTTGATCATGATGATGGTGGTGGTATTTTCAGGGGAAGGCGTTTATTTTGAACCCCGGTTGCGATGTATCGGTCCTATGAACACATTAGAAAGAGACTCCTCGAGAGTCCCAATGAGCATTCTAACACGCCGACTCCGTGCAGGCACGGTGACGGATTCCACGCGTCAGCGAGTGATGGGGGCAAGGAGGAGCCGCCATGGGTGGTTTCATGGTGCGGTTTGCGCCAAATGGTCGGAATTCCTCAAGCGATTTGCCTGCCCAGACTCTTTTTTTTTGAAGGCCCAATGATTGCCGCGTTGCAGCAGGCGTAGCATGTGGGCACCCTGAGGAGGAGCCGCTGGGGATTGTTTTCGTTCTCCGTTCGCGCCAAGACTGTGAGGATTCCTCAAGCGGTTTGCCTGCTTGGTTGACGAGACTTCTCTCTGCTCAGTGCCCCATCATTTGGATGTAGCAAACGTGGCACTTGCACCCCAAGGACGAGCCGCGAGGGGCGGTTTCATGTCGCCGTTCGCGCTCCGATTGCGGGGATGCCTCAGGTGTTTTTTTTGTTTGGTTGCCCAGACTCCTCTCTTCTGAGAGCGTCGTGCCCAGCGCGATGTAGCAGGCGTGACACCTCGGCCCCCTGGCGCTCAGGGGACGTGCGCCCTGACCAGTTCCGGCACGAGAGCTTGCGCTCCCTTGGCATCTGGTCACCAGTCACCGCCACACTTGGCCGTGTCTGTCGGTGCTGCTGGCCCTATGGGATTCTGGACCGCCGGTTCACTCGGGAGTGGTTCAACCTTCTTGAACGACCGTGCGTTTCTTCCGTCGGTCTGCTGCCCACGCGCTGGACTGTCACGTAGCCCTTCGCTTCGCCATGTCTGTGGCGCGCCGACCTCTGGCGCCTGGTGGCGACAAGGTCCAATTCACGTACCTGGTGGTCGCGCCCCCAGGGGTAGCCGCTCGCTTGCAGCCTCCTCGCAACCCCAGCAGCTTGCAGTCCCCGCCCTCGGCGCTGCCTCGCTTCTCTCGGCGGTTGCAGCAACTGCCCTCGGCGCAGCAGCTTCCCCCGGCGATCGGTTCTGCTGGTGCCTGCGCGCGCGCCGGCAGTTAGTTCCGCTCGTAGATGCCGACGGCAAGGTCAAAGGCTATGGTACTCGTGGGGCAAACCTGCTATGGCGTGGAAGCGCGCCAACTGGTACTCCTGTCGTCCATTTGATCGATGCGCACTGCAAATCTCATCGTTTGCTGGCCCGCTCAAGCTATCCAGCAGAAGCACTAGAAGCACTAGCAGAAGGACTGCTATCCCACGATCGTGACTCTGTACGAACTCCACGCAGGGCCACTGACATCCACTCAGTTGAAGGATATTATGGAGATGGGTGGCCTAAGCATTAAGGGCCGTTTGACCATAGATGATGAATATGTCTTCAAGTCCTTGTCAAGCAAGGAGTCGAAGAAGCCGACGGAGTATACTTTTTTGGAACACATCAGTTGGATACGACAGATGATGAATCGAGTAATCGTGCATAGTATCCAGGTGTGACACTCGCGACATGACCGCGGACGGTCACACAAAGGGGAACGTTGACATATATGCATGTATGTATGTATGTATGTATGTATGTATGTATGTATATATACATATAACGGCGCACCGGGTCCGGGGGCCCGGGGCCGGGACCTTGACCACAAATGTGCACCCCAGGGGGCCCGGAGGCTCGTCGGGGCTTGCCGGAGGCCTCCCCAGTCAGACAAGACGGCCCAAGAAGCGCCCAAGACGGCCCAAGAAACTTCCAAGAGGCCTCCAAGAGGGCTCCGAGATGCTGAAGATGGCCTCCAGACGTCCAAGGACGCCCCCAAGAGGCCCCAAGAAGCCTCCAACATGCGTCCCAAGAGGGCCCCTAGACGCAAAAATTGGCCCATTCCCTTCGTAAAACGTACATTTTCAACAAAGTTGTCTTTTGGGCTTTCCGACGTTACAGGACGGCCCAAGAGGCGCCCAAGACCGCCCCAAGACGGCCCAAGAAGCTTCCAAGAGGGCCCCAGGACAGCCCAAGAGGGCCCCAAGACGGCCCAAGAGGCGCCCAAGATGGCCCAAGAGGGCCCCAAGACGGGCCCAAGAGGGGGCCCAGAGGGGGACCACGAACCGCAAGCTCGAGCCTTCCGCCCCAAGAGGCCGCCAGGAGGCCCCCAGGAGGCCCCTCAAGAGGCCCCAGGAGACCCCAGACGTCCAAGGACGCCCCCAAGAGGCCCCAAGAAGCCTCCAACATGCGTCCCAAGAGGGCCCCTAGACGCAAGAATTGGCCCATTCCCTTCGTAAAACGTACATTTTCGCCTTTTGGGCTTTCCGACGTTACAGGACGGCCCAAGAGGCGCCCAAGACCGCCCCAAGACGGCCCAAGAAGCTTCCAAGAGGGCCCCAGGACAGCCCAAGAGGGCCCCAAGACGGCCCAAGAGGCGCCCAAGATGGCCCAAGAGGGCCCCAAGACGGGCCCAAGAGGGGGCCCAGAGGGGGACCACGAACCGCAAGCTCGAGCCTTCCGCCCCAAGAGGCCGCCAGGAGGCCCCCAGGAGGCCCCTCAAGAGGCCCCAGGAGACCCCAGACGTCCAAGGACGCCCCCGAGAGGCCCCAAGAAGCCTCCAACATGCGGCCCAAGAGGGCCCCTAGACGCAAAAGTTGGCCCATCCTTTCGTAAAACGTACATTTTCAACAGAATTGTCTTTTGGGCTTTCCGACGTTGCAGGACGGCCCAAGAGGCGCCCAAGACCGCCCCAAGACGGCCCAAGGAGCTTCCAAGAGGGCCCCAGGACAACCCAAGAGGGCCCCAAGACGGCCCAAGAGGCGCCCAAAATGGCCCAAGAGGGCCCCAAGACGGGCCCAAGAGGGGGCCCAGAGGGGGACCACGAACCGCAAGCTCGAGCCTTCCGCCCCAAGAGGCCGCCAGGAGGCCCCCAGGAGGCCCCTCAAGAGGCCCCAGGAGACCCCAGACGTCCAAGGACGCCCCCAAGACGCCCCAAGAAGCCTCCAACATGCGTCCCAAGAGGGCCCCCAGACGCAAAAGTTGGCCCATTCCCTTCGTAAAACGTAAATGTTCAACAAAGTTGTCTTTTGGGCTTTCCGCGCCCAAGATGGCCCAAGAGGGCCCCAAGACGGGCCCAAGAGGGGGCCCAGAGGGGGACCACGAACCGCAAGCTCGAGCCTTCCGCCCCAAGAGGCCGCCAGGAGGCCCCCAGGAGGCCCCTCAAGAGGCCCCAGGAGACCCCAGACGTCCAAGGACGCCCCCACGACGCTTCGCGTCACCAATTTCTTCTCACAGCGATTCCTGGGTCTGTGACTCGACAGAACCTAAGCGCGCGCGAAGCGCGCGCGTGGTTCTAGTGTATATATATATATATATATATATATATATATATGTGTATGCTCCTACAGGTCATGGGAGGCACGCGATCCTTCAAACATGAATTAAATGTCATAATCCTTACCGGGCTGGCCAGACAGCATCGTCTGAGGCCGCCTGAGGAGTAATCGTTTGCACAGCGATGTGCTCGCAAGACAACTTGCTTGCGGGTTCACTTTCCTTACGGACCCGCCTTTTGCTGCCTTTTGTTTAGATAGCGTTTACTGTAAAAGAGGCGGCGGACTCACGCTTCGTCTCCCCCCCCGACTCTAAAGTGAGCTGGGACAAGGGCGAAAGAGCGAACGTTTGTCCGTGGCCGCTTGGGCTCAAGCGGCCGGCTGTCAACATATGATTGCGCCTCACTGCGAGGCAAAGTATTTCCCATCGGGACCGAAAATATCTTCGCTTGAGATGGCCCGTCGCTCCCGCGACGACCGCCTCCGATTGGGACTATCGCTATTACGGTACAACAGAGCTGGAGCTGCGCTTCGCCTAAGGCGAAGCTTCTGGTCGGGCCTCCCAGCCCCCTTCGAATTGGGGGAGGGGTCAACCCCTCCCCGAGCATGGGAAGGAGGGGTTTTGGCTGAGGAAAGACAGCGTCCGTTGAGCCCCCTACGCCCAGACGGCTGGTGGGATTACGATTAGCTGGTGTTCATATCGGAAGGCAAGATCGGCGCAAGAGGCAAATCAAATCCCCCGCCTCCTTTTTACGATGGGCGAATTTGAGCGTCGTGGCTGCTCTAGCGTCCATCCTGCAGCGTCGTGGCTTTCACCTGTTCCTCCTCCGCCCCTTCCTCCTCCTCGTCCGCTTCCTCCTCCTCCCTCCTCCCCCCTCCCCTTCCTCCTCCTCCCTCCCCCCCTCGCCTTTCCTCCTCTCTCCCCCTCCCTTCCCCGGCCCCCCATCCAAGGGCCGCGGCGCCGGCCGTGGCGTCTACGGCCCGGGCGGGAAGGCGCGCGGCAAGGGGCTGGCCCAGAGGGCCCGGACGGCCGCGGCGGCCACGCGGAAGTGAGCCGCCCGCGGGGGGAGGGGGCTTAGGGGCAACAGCAGAGGCAACGTCAGGGGGCACCGATTGGGGCAACGACAGGGGACGGAGGATGAGGGGCAACGACAGGGAGCAGCGATAGGGGGGGTAACGATAGGGGCAACGATATGGGGAGAGGGGATCAGGGGCCACGATAGGGGGGATCGGCATCGGGTCTGAGGTTCGAGGTTTGAGCCCCTTCGGTGGAGGAAGGGGGGATCTAGGCCTCTCAGATGGGGTCGGAGTAGATGGGGTCGGAGGATCGCGCCGTATCGCCGATGAATCGGCGATGCGGCTCGATGTTGAGCCCGAACTTCCCCCCGCCGACGCGGCTGATACATGGCCGACGTCGCCCGCGGGGGGATGTGGGGGTGAGTCACAGGGGGAATCAGCATCAGTGCAGCGATAGGGGCAATGATATGGTCAAAGAGAGCAACGATAGGGGAGGGGGACCAGGAGCAACGATAGAGGCGGGAGTCAGAGGACGAAGAGGTACCCATACCGCTACCCTTGCCCTGTTTTCAGTTCCCCTTGCTGGACCTCTTGGGAGGCACTCTTCACCACGGCTGTCTTGCCTCGAAATACTGGTCAGAATGCACCTTGGGAGAGGCCTGGGGAGTAGCTGTATCAGTGCCTTTTCATTTCCCCAGGGGGGGAGTCTGGGATGGTGAGCCCCCTCGGAGGAGGAGGAGGAGGAGGGAGGAGCAGGAGGAGGTGGAAGCGAAGGAACGAGGCGGGGGATGTCGAGGAGGAGATTGAGGGGAGAGGGGAGGGGGCGTGGAGGGAGGAGGGGGAGATGGATGGGGACGGGGGAGGGGCAGGAGGTCGACGGTGAGGAAGAGGACCGGAAGGGGGAGGATGGAGTGGGGATGAGGATGAGGAGTCGACTACACCTAAGGCGATGCTTAAGAAAACCTAAGTTTTCGGCCAGAGTCTCGATTATTCTTAACGTTTCAATGTGAATCCTAAGATTTTGATAGAAATGTTGGGTTTTTATTCAAGTTCTGAGACCATGAATTTCTTAACCCATGATTTCTTAACCATTTCGCGTGGTGTACACGTAAGAGTGACCTTTCGTCGGAGTGACTTTCGGTGTGGGCCCAATGGGGCCCCCCGAACGCTGAATGCGATGCGGCAGCAGCGGCTTGCGCGCCCGGTGGTGTCCCCAAAGGGCCCCCCCCCCATGGCCGCGCACTGAAGGTCGACCCTGCCTGGGGTCACTCTTGCGTGCAGCCGAAGAAGGGGGGCAGGAGGGCGGAGGGAGGGGGCATGCGCTTGGCATCGCTCGGACGAGGACCATCGAGGAGCATCCTTGATCATTCGGCGAAAAAACCGCGCACGAAGCCGAAAAGAGCACAGGGAAGGGCCGTCCGAGCGATGGCCAGTGGCCGCGCACTGGAGGTCGACCTTGCCTAGGGTCACTCTTGCGTGCATTCGAAGAATCGGGGGAGCGTAAGACCCGGGTTTGCCAGGACTCGGGTTCGCCATCGTTTTTTGACGACCGCGACTCGGATTTTGACGAGGAGGAGTTTCGTGGGATGTCTGCAGCGGGAGGCCTCGTCAAAATGCAGGCTCGGCCTCGTCATTTTTTTGACGACCTCGTCGGGGATTTCCGAGTCCCCCGTACCCGGGTCTTACGTCTCCCCGAGAGAAAGGGGGCAGGAGGGCGAGGGAGGGGGCATGCGGGGCTCATCGCTCTGGAGGCGGCATCCGCGCTGGCCGGGCGGCGTCGGCCGCGGCGGGCCGCGCGCGGGCGCGACGGCCGAGCGCCTCCGTTGTCAGAAACGGCTTCGGGTGCCGCGCTTCGTCTCGTCGTCTCGTCTCCACTCGGGAGGGAAAGAAACACACAGACACAATCAATCGTCGATTCCCCAGAAGATGTGGGAAAATATGGGCAGTGGGGGGAAGACATAGACCCAGAAAATATACAGGAAAATAGGGGGAATCTTTTGAATTGTGTGTCTCTATTTGTGTCCTGGGGCCCCTTCATCCACTCGTCTTCCTCTTCCCCTCGTCTCCAGGCCTCCCCGGGTGGGGCTGGGGGGCAGCTGGGGGCGGAGGGCCGCGCATGCATCGCCGCTGCGGCTCGACGTGACGCCCGATTTGCGTCACGCCGACGTCGAAGATGCATCGCTGCTGCATCGCCGATGCGGCGCTGATGCGGCGCGATCCTCCGACCCCATCTATCACCACCCACCAAACCACCCCAACCCAACCCGAAGGCCTCAATTTGCCCTCCATTTCCAGTTGGGGGGGGTCGGGGAACATCGAAAAAGCACGTATGGAACCCATACCCCCCCCAACCCGAAATCCGGGTCTTCGGGTTGCGTTGGGGTGGTCTGGTAGGTAGTCAATCTAGGACCCCACAGGAGGCCTCCATCTTTGTCGTCATCATCGCCGTAGTCGTTTTCCTCCTCCCTCTTCCAGCCTCCCTCCTCCTGCCGTCTCCCCCCCCCCCTTCACCGCTCTGGGCCTTCGCCTCGCTCGGACGTGTGCACTTTTTCTCGGCGGGGATGGTTAAGGAGCATCCTGGATCATCCTGCGAAAAAAACACGCACGAAACCGAACAAATCACAGGGGATGGACGTCCGAGCGACGGGCAGGGGCCGTCCTGGGGCCCTCTTGGCCCCGTGGGGGGGTCTCGTGCGCCTCTCGTGGGGCCGCACTGGGCCATCGAGAGGCCCTCTGACGCAGTTTGGGGTCCCTGGGGAGGAAACTGAGGCCCTCGTCCCCTGAGATCCGACGCTCCAAAAAAATTGGAGCGGCGGGATTTTGGCCGTTTTTGGCCTCCGGGGGCCCTCGCCGGGCCTCGAGAGCGTCAAACAACGACTCAGGACGAAACACCGGTCCCGGGGAAGTGGTCCGGACCTCCTGGGTCCACGCACCAAAAAATTGGAGCAGCCGGATGTCTGGGCCTTCGCATCAGGGACAGGAAAAACAGGCGGTCCCCTCCCAACTGGTCAGGGGCAGATCTCTTGCTTCTCACGTCCGGCTCCGCCGATGGCGCGCAGCCTGTGTGCTGGCCTGCGCTCACGTGCGTCGCGGCTCCATGAGCATCTGCAGATGCCCTGCGTTATTGCTCCGGCCGCCAGCGCAGTCACTCTGCCCAGCCGCCGACGCCAACGCGTCGGCCCTCGCTGCGCCGCACACGCCGGCGCCAGCACGCGTCCCGAGGGTCCTGGACAGCGGCGCCGCCCGGCGTGGGCCCGCCCGGCGCCCTTGCCGCGCCGCAGCCAGGCACCAGCCCAACGAGGCAGAGCAGGAAGAGCTTTCCCCCCCCCGCGCGCGCAGCCGCACATCGAAGACTGGAACATGTACATGACCAGTGTTGGGCTGTTTTTCAATCCCAGGACTCTCTGGGGGTCGGGGGCGACGTCGGGGTGGTGTGGTGTATACTTATTTTCCCGCTCCCCCGGGGAAACAACGCAACATGTATACACCAGGGTCCCAGGATCCGCTTTCCTGAGCAAATTTCAGTGTACACCTTAGGCGATGCTTAAGAAAACCTAAGTTTTCGGCCAGAGTCTCGATTATTCTTAATGTTTCAATGTAAATCCTAAGATTTTGATAGAAATCTTGGGTTTTTGTTCAAGTTCTGAGACTATGAATTTCTTAACCCATGATTTCTAAAGCATTTCGCAGGGTGTAGGGCCACAAAGAGCGTCGGTGTATATAGAGGTCGGTTCCCTAGCACTGGCACCCTCCTCGGCAGCACGCTTCGAGCTGTAGGAGGCGGGGGTCAACGCTAACGGGGGTCAGCCAGAGCGCCAGATCTTGCTGGATCCTGCAGAGCCAGGGATGCTCTGACCTCACCACCCACCAAACCACCCCAACCCAACCCGAAGGCTCAGATTTGTGATTCCCGCTCACTCCCCGTGCCTTTCCTGCATCCCCGCTCTATCCCTCACGCCCGCTCGTGCCGCTGCCGTTTTGTTTCGAACTAGGGCCCTTGGCCTTAGAGCTACGCAGATAGATTGAGCAGCGCTCTCTTTCGACTAAAGATCGTCGCGCCGCGCGCGCCATCCATATCACAGTGGTAGCTTGGAGCGAGGCTCGCTATCCCGGCCCGCGGGGCCGCATACCCAAGACGACGTCTGCGACGTCGCGCTCCATACTGGAATCGAGACCCAGCGGTCTCCTCGCGCTGTTGCTCAGCGCCAGCATCTACGCCAGCGTCAGCGACGCCAGCATCTACGCCAGCGTCAGCGACGCCAGCATCTACGCCAGCGTCAGCGACGCCAGCATCTACGCCAGCGTCAGCGACGCCAGCCTACGCCAGCGTCAGCGACGCCAGCACCTACGCCAGCGTCAGCGACGCCAGCACCAACGCCAGCGTCAGCGACGCCAGCGACTACGCCTACTACGCCTACATCCCTGCCAGCTCCAACGCCAGCGTCAGCGACGCCAGCGACTCCATCTTCTTTCCCACCCTCAGCAGCGACGACAGCTACTTCTCCTACGCCTGTGTCAGCGACGCGGCATATTTCCTCTACGACGGTGTCAGCGACGCCATATACTTCCTCTACGACGGTGTCAGCGACGCCATATACTTCTACTACGACGGTGTCAGCGACGCCACATACTTCACCTACGAAGGTGTCAAGATGACGGAGTTCACACACAACCAGTCAGTGATACCAAGCTGGAATGGAGATCCAGCGAAATGGCGAGATTACAAACAGGAGGTCAAATTGTGGAAGCTCAGTGAGAATTTGGAAGTGACACAAAGCTTGGCATCGAAGTTAGTCCTGCGTCTGACGGGTACAGCCAGGTCGGCCGCTCTTAACATGACGGAGCAGGAGCTCCATCCGCCGCCGGACGACGGCATCGAGGACGCGAACGAGAAGAAGCGCGATCGCAACCAGAAGGGCATCGAGAACGTACTGATGCACCTCGAAGCAAACCTAGGCCAGCAGAAGCCGGTGCAGAAGGGAGAGACGCTTGAAAGGTTCTTCGAGTCGACTCAGCATCATCGCCGCCGTGGAGAACGCATGACGGATTGGCTCGTGCGATTCGAGGCGGGACTACAGCAATTACGTGAGAACGAGGTTGACCTCACTACGCTTGACGACGTGGCCGGCTGGTTCCTGCTACGCAAGGCTGGGCTCACGGCCGAGCGCCGTGAGCGCGTCGTGGGCAACTTGCCGGACGAGCACTACTCATTTCAGCGCATCAGGGGCCTGCTGGTGCGCATGTTCCCCGATATTCACACATCTGAACGACGCGCGAGCTTGCCGTCACGATCGTGGCCGCAGCGATCAAGCAGTAGTTGGCAGCGCTCACCGCCAAGCCGAGCACGATCAGCCAACGTCGCTGACGAGCCAGAAGACGAGCATGAGGACTCGGAGGACGGCGACGACAACGATACGGAGGCAGACGTCCAGGACATCGTGCGCCAGGAGCTCGAGGCCTTCAGCGCCGAGCTGGAGCAGTCAAATTACGACCTCGACGAGGTGTTCGATCGGGACGACTCTGCTAAGGTGGAGGCTGCCGCGGCGGAGCTCGCCGCGATTCCCGAGGCCATGGCGACCATACGGTCGGCCCGAGAAGCTATCAAGGGCCGCGGGAAGGCTTCGGCCAAGCGCCGACCCGCGGGCAAGCTACAAGGCCGCGTGGACCAGCGCAAGAAGAACTCCAAGTGCTGGGACTGCGGCGAGGCGGGGCACTGGACCGGTGACAAGGAGTGCCCGACACCAGGGGCTCGAAAGTTCGCCCCAAATTCTAAGCAAAAGGGCGGAGGACGAGGCGGCGGAGGTCGCTCGCACCGCCAGGCCAACATCACCGAGCAGGTCCACGACCAGAATCACGTGGAGTTTGGTGACGAGGAAGTGATTTTTCATCCAGAAGGTCCGACTACCCCGCCCCCCGAGACTCTGGTCTCCGAGCGCGTGGTGCCAGACTTGCCCACCATAAACACCACCAACGCTGGCGAGAAGCCCAACGATGACGGCGTCGGCGTGATCGACACTGCCTGTCTCTTCTGCGTTGGCGGGCTCAGCTGGTACAAGCAGTGCAAGGAGAAGCTCGCCAAGATGGGTCTGGCCGACCAGATCCTGGAGGAGCCAGAGAACGAAGTCTACAGGTTCGGGAACGGTGGCACACTCCCGAGCAAGATGCGCGTCACAGCCCCACTCGTCCTGTGTGGCCGCGCTGGTCGCATAATATTCAGCGTCGTGGACAGCCCCACGCTCGGCCTGCTTATCGGCCGGGACTTCATCCAACCGAGCAAGATCGACATCTCGCTCTGGCGGGAACAGATTCGCATCGGGAACCATTCCCAGAAGCTCATCACGAGCAGCGCAGGACACCCCGCGATCGACCTCCATCCGGAGGACTGGCTCGCCATCAAGGGCGCGGGCCAGGATTTTGGACCGAAGGCTGTTAGTACCAAGAACATCGCCAAGCGGCCAGTCCCGAAGCCCAATGTCAACCTCACTACGAAGGCGAGCAACTTGCCCGAGAACATCACGAGACTCATTCCCAAGAAGGAGCTCAATGTACCGAGACGACTTCAACAGCGACGCGGCGGCAGCTCAAGGCTCATGGCCGCCGTAAGCTCTGCGTTGGTCTGCTGTTCGACGGCGGTCACGCCGCCGACGTTCGCTCCAACAATGATGTCGGCTACTACCTGCATCGCCGAGCCCCTCGACGATTGCGTGGCCTGCGGCGCCAAGTCCTATACAGACTGTTGCCACCTCGGGTTCTGCTCCGAGTGTGTTTTCGGCAACTCGGTCACGTTGGACATCGAGAAAGACAACGACCCGAAGGAGGTCAACATCGTGGAGGAGGAGCAGATGAAGGTACGGCGGCTCAAGAAAGGGACAAGGCTGCAGCTGACCGCCGGCAAGCGGTCGGCCATCGTCACCAACAAGAGCGGCGTTAAGCCACACACAGTCAGCCAGGCGCTCAAGGCTGACCTGGCCAAGCAAACTACGAACTCGAGCGGAATCTCGAGCAACACCACCATCCTCTACGAGTGGTGCTGCAACTCCGACAGCAAGCTCAGTGCGAAGTGGATCGAGAGTGGAGGAGCTGCTGTACGTTGCGGTCTTCCTGGATATGACCTCTCTCGGAAGCCCATCGTCGAGAAGCTCGAGGACAAGATTCGGAAGAACCTGCGGAAGGGCCAGAGTGTACGGGTCCATGCCGCATTTCCATGCACGCCATGGACCACGTTGCAGCGCATCATCTTGAAGATCGACCCCCGTAAGGCTGAGAAGCTGGAAAAGGACCGGAAGGATTCCGCCAGGATGATCGACCTCTTCCTGACGTCAATGAGCCGTCTGCGGAAGGAGTTTGGCAGCCAGCTTGCGGTCTCCTTCGAGTGGCCGCGCTACTGCGACGGCTGGGATCAGAG
Source organism: Prorocentrum cordatum (assembly GCA_963575745.1). Taxonomy (NCBI): domain Eukaryota; class Dinophyceae; order Prorocentrales; family Prorocentraceae; genus Prorocentrum; species Prorocentrum cordatum. The sequence goes on from CAUYUJ010018928.1 coordinate 67,679, forward strand.
GAAGAACTACACCGCGAGGAAGCTGAAGGATCAGCTCCCGCGCATCATCGATTTCGATGGCTGCGCTTACGGCCTTCAGACAAGGAACGGGGGCGCGATCAAGAAGCCGTGGAGGATTATCACAGACCACTACGGGATCGACAACTCGCTGCACAAGCTTTGCAACGGCCTACACAAACACGTCGAGGCCCGTGGCAAGCTCGCCAAGGACAGCGCGAACTACACTGATAAGCTCGTCGCCATGCTGGTCAAGCAGCTTCGCAAGACGAACGCGACCGAGCCCCGCGAGGCAAACCCCGCGGAACCAACGAGACGGAGAGCCGCGAGGAGGACTGTGCCTGCCCCGGCCGCTCCCGCAGAGCCAGCCCTGACGGCAGCGGAGGAGCGGACGCTCAAGTCCGCCATACTGCAGCTCCACGTCAACACGGGGCACCCTGCCAACGATGCGCTGGCCCGGGCCATCCGAGTGACGGGTGGATCCCAAAGAGCGGTCGAGATGGCGCTCAACCTGCACTGCGAAGTCTGCGCCGCCCATCGGCGACCCCTCCCTCATCTACCTGGGAGAATTAAGCTAGATAGGGACTTCAACGATTCCATTGGAGTGGACTTGTTCACCCTCGCCGACTACGCCGGCAATCAGTTGGTTTTTCTCAATGTGGTCGACCTCGCTTCTGGATTTACATTATGTGGTACAGTTTCTTCAAGACACCCCTCGGTTGTATTCGCGAGGCTTTTGCAGATTTGGATTACACCGTTTGGGGCACCACAACGGGTACTTTTCGATGGAGGAGGCGAGTTTGAGAGGGAGTTCTCAAAGGAACTCGAGGACATGGGCTGTCGCCTTATGACTACTGCCGCGGCTACGCCGCAACAGAACGCCACCGTGGAAAGGCACGGCGGCATGTGGAAGGTCCACGCCAGGAAGCTGATCGACCAGTTCAGCATCAGGTTCGACCAGCCCGCGAACGCCCACAAGATCCAGTGGCTGCTCGCCGCTGTCTGCTGGGCTATGAATAGCTCAATCAATGCCAGTGGGTATTCACCGGCACAGTGGGTACTCGGACGTGGACTTCAACTACCCTATTGTCTGCTGGATAGCGCTGGGAGACTCTCGCTACACGAGAGAGTGGTTTCTGATAAGTCCTTCTCTGAGAGGATTGCTCTCATGAAGGCCGCCCAGACGTCAATCCAGCATCTGCGGTTCAACCAGTCCCTGTCCCGGGCCTTACTCGCACGATCGCGTGCGGATGGAGCTCAGCACGCGTCGGATATCTATCAGACAGGGGACCAGATATATTACTGGAGGGGGAACGGCAAGCCTAAGCGCGAATGGGCTTTGCAATGGCATGGACCCGGCATCATCATTGGCTTCGAGGGCACCTCGAACGTATGGGTCAGCCATCGTTCCACCACCGTCAAGGTCAACCGAGGACATTTACGTCGCGCTACTGCCTCAGAGCTCGTGCCCTGGGGACAGGTATTCAACGCCATGAACGGCAATCAGCCATCACCGCCGCCAGGACAACCACCAGTTGACCAGCCCCCACCTCCTGACGGACCGCAGCCACCAAGACCAGGAGGAGGGGACGAAGAATCACCACATGAAGGTGGAGACTGCGGTGGAGGCGGATTACCACCGCCACATGAAGGTGGAAACTGCGGTGGAGGCGGATTACCACCATCAGATGAAGGAGGAGATGGAGACACATTCATCGACCTCACGGGCGAAACGCCGAAGAAACGCCCGCGAGTGAACAACGACCCGCCAGCATTACCACCTCCGCCACCGGCCATCAAGCAGCACAACTTCGGCAATATCGAGGATACTCCACACAATCGACGCGCCCATGCTACTCTTGAGTGGCTTCGCCGACGGCAAGGAGATGAAGAATATGCGACCAGCGGGGGCGCCTCAGGAAGCGGTTCAGCACCAGCACCTTCGGGAGGAGATCTTTTGCCAGCGCCTCCAGCGCCTGTTGCTGACTCTGCTGCCGCTGACCCCGCTCATGACCCTGCTCAAGAAGAAGACCCAGATCACGCCGAAGATCCAGCTCCAGAACCTATCGTGCAACAAGAAGTACACGACGAACAGCCTGAAGAACGTGATGAAACACGACTTCCAACACCAGGAGCTCGACGCACAGAAGCTGATGGACATTCCTCGGATGCCGACAGCTCCGGATCCGAAGGTCTACGCGACTGGAGCAAGGCCGCGGAGGAGGAAGTTCGCAAAGAAGCCTTTGCCCGCAGACCACAACATCCTGAAGGACAACGCGGTAACAAGGCTCAGCGTCAAGCTCAACAAGAGGACGCACCTCGCGCCCTAGAACGTGACAGGCACGACCAAACAGACGACCGCAGCAAGGCCATTAAGCGCAAGGAGTTCTTGGAGAGTCTCAAGGACGACCTACCCAAGTGCTTCAAGAGGCCGAAAGACACACTCAGGACCGACCTCTACTTGGACAACTATTTTGAGATCAACGACGGCGATTCGCATTCGACCATCCGACTCCGGGAGGTGATGCTCACCGGAAAGGCCGCTGCCAAGGAGATCAGGTACGACAAGCTCTCCGCCAAGGACAAGAAGCTCATGGACATGGCCATGGAGGTTGAGTGGTCCAAGTGGACCGAGTTCGGGGCCTACAAGAAGCTACCGCCCAAGGAGTTGAAGGAGATCTTCCAGCGACACCCTGGAATACGACCAGTTGGTACCCGCTGGGTGCTCGCGCAGAAGGCTGCCAACCTCATGAAGGCCCGCCTTGTCGTCCAGGGCTGTCAAGAGGACAAGTCCCAAATCCGTGCGGACGCGCCGACCGGGTCAAGGGACGCGCTTTACCTCACTCTTGCTGCCGCCGCCCAGCTTGGCTGGGACCTCACGTCGTACGACCCGATGACGGCTTACCTGCAGTCGGGCAACATCGAGAGGCTGCTATTGCTGCGCATGCCAGCCAAGAACCCACCGCCGCGTACATCGCCCGGCGAGATCGTGATGGCGACTGGCGCCATCTACGGTACCCGGGATGCCGGACGCCAGTGGTACCTCTACGCCCAAAAGGTGTTCCAAGAGCACGGCCTCATCGAGAGCAAGCTCGAGAAGGGCCTTTACTACTTCTACGACGACAAAGGGCTCGCTGCTATGATCCACTCCCATGTGGATGATTTCCTCATCGCCCAGCGCGGAAGCTCCAGCGAGTGGAAGCGAGTTATTAGCTCCTTGCAGAAAAGGCTGCACCTCAAGAAGGTAGAGGGTATCATCAAGTACTGCGGCCGGACAATCAACAAGAACAACGAGGAGTTCCGCATTACCCAGGCGACGGCCGCCGCCCAAGTGGATTTCATCGAACTCAACGCCCAACGCGGACGATCACCAGAGGATCGCCTTACCACCTCGGAGGTCTCAGGATATCGCCACACACTCGGCCAACTGCTTTGGCTCGCAGTACAGACGCGAGTGGACATCGCCTGCCCGGTGAGCCTTGCGGCTCGCCGCACCAACACCGCCACCGTGGCCGACGCCAAGACGCTGAACAAGACCGTCGCTTACGTGCACGGGTCCGCCGATTTCGCCATAGTCATCAAGCGCAATATCATTGACCTGCGCACTTGCACCATCGTCTGTTTCAGCGACGCGGCCTTCGCCAATGTGGACGGGGTGAAGAGCCAGTGGGGCATGGCGATCGGGCTAACCCACAAGCCACGGGACGTCGTGGCTGGACGATATGATTTGTGCTTGCCTGTGGCCTGGCATTCGGGCACGGTCAAGCGATCCGTGAAGTCTACGCTGGCCGCCGAGGGCTACGCCACTCTGGAGGGCGCCGAATCGAGCACGTGGTTCGGCCAGCTACTTACGGAGGCCTACAACCCGAAGAAGACGCTCAAGCAGATCGATGACCTCAGCACCAAACGATCCGGGGAGATCTATAGCGACAGCAACGGCCTGGTGACGCACATCAAGTCTGACGTGGGTCAATCCACGGACAAGCGGTTCCGCATCGTGGCATCAATGATTAAGGAGACGGTGCACCCCAACAGCCAGCTGAAGCTCTCGTGGATACCTACGTGGAGTATGGTCGCCGACGCGCTCACCAAGACCATGGAGACCGGAGTGCTCCTCGCTTTCTTCGGGGCCAAGAAGTACAACTTTGGCACTAGGCAACCGCGCGCCGCCATGCTTGCCTCAGTATTGATGACATGTCTCGGACGCGTGAAGGCACAGCATCCCCCACAGGGATGGCAAGTGCCAATGTCACATTGGATCTACTACATGACATTAATTGCGATGCTCAGTGGGATTATGATTGGATTTACATTATTCGCAGCGCTGTGGTTTGTGGTGCGAAGGGAGATATTTGGGCCAGGCGACCCCAATCCCATCCATATCGGGACCATCAACAACACCAGCAATGGGTCCAAGGCTGATCACGCCGGGCACGCGGACACTCCCTTGCCCGGAATATATCCAGGATGGGATGGACGATACCTCGGACGTCGTAACAATGTACCGACTACCATTCCCGAAGACGTCGACGGAGATGTCTACATGGAGCCGCCGATGATTGCCGTCGCAGCCCAGAGTTCATCATCAGCAAGCGGATCGGCAGCGCCAGCCGCACCGCCCCCATCACCGGACAGCTTCGCGCAGGGAGCCAGCTCATCGCCATCATCCCCGATGACGGTTACCAGTTCCTCGTCAGCCAGCGTGGTTTCTTGGAACGGATCGACGCCAACGGTTCCGCCAGTAGAAATGAACGCATGTGTGGCCGCCGAGCACAACATACGCGTGGGACACAACGCACGCAGTGTCTACATCACCTGCAGGACGTGCAGGAAGCACGCTACATGGCTACGCAGGAATTATGTGACCCATGAGCCAGATTTCTCGAGGATGCACAATAGTCTGCGCTGGGATTTACAGAACAGATGGAGGCAGCTACAAGGACTGCCCGGCAAGGCGAAAGCTCAAAAGAAGATTTCGTGAGCACGCCATCGTTTTATATTTGGCGCCACATCCTGTGGCGGATCATGTAAGTCCGCATTGCTCTGTTAGCTCGTTTTATATTTGGCGCCACATCCTGTGGCAGATTACGTCAATCCGCACCGCTTTGTCAGTTCGTTTCCTTTACACCTGGAGCCACATCGTGTGGCAGATTGCGTAAATCCGAATTGTCTTACCAGCTTGTTTTTTTACATTTGGCGCCACACCCTGTGGCATACTACGCTAGTCCGCATTGTTCGAAGCTTCATTCAGTGTGCACAGATTTCCCTTTATGTGGTGACGACCACACTATTGAGATGTTATCTCGATAAGACAGCGCTATTTGAGTTTTGTCGCATAGCGATCGGACTCGCGCCGCTGTTCGTTTTGAGAATTTATGTCTTTCTTGCCGGTGCGTGTAGCAGCACCCGTTAAATGCCCCGGGGCAGCCGGATAGCATGCCGACAGGGCCGTTTGCCTGTGTTTGTTTTGAGAGCGCTCTGACTAATGAAGTGAGCTGCGATCAATGATCGTCGCTCGACGGCGCCGCGAGCGTCAATCAGGAGGAGTGTGATTCCCGCTCACTCCCCGTGCCTTTCCTGCATCCCCGCTCTATCCCTCACGCCCGCTCGTGCCGCTGCCGTTTTGTTTCGAACTAGGGCCCTTGGCCTTAGAGCTACGCAGATAGATTGAGCAGCGCTCTCTTTCGACTAAAGATCGTCGCGCCGCGCGCGCCATCCATATCACAAGATTTACCCTCGATTTCCAGTGGGGGGGGTCGGGAAACATCGAAAAAACACATGTGGAACCCTTACCCCCCCCACCCGAAATCCGGGTCTTCGGGTTGGGTTGGGGTGGTCTGGTAGGTAGTCAAGCCAGGGATGCTCTGACCCGGGTCAGCGTGCGGGATCCTGCAGGAACTCGCAGGATCTTCCAAAGCCTGACTGGCCCGGGCTTGCGTTGGCCAGGGTCAGCAGATCCCCAGACGCTCCGTCCCGTTTTGCCCCTGCACCTTTATCTTCGTTCTTTCGGGCCCTCGGAAGTGAACCGAGCCGAAGGATTGCAAAAAAAACCCAAAGGATTTCAAAAAAACCCTGGATTGCAAAAAAAAACCAGGATTGCAACGAAGGATTGCAAAAAAACCCTTGAACGAAGGATCCTTCTGCATCGTCTCTTGGGTGCAGGTTAGGGGTGTCGCTCCTCCCCAGGGGCGACGGGGCAGTCCTCCTTCCTGCCAGGGGGAGGGTAGAGGGCACCCCTATCACACGGAGATATCAATCCTGCTCTTGGCGTTTGCTTCACGATCTCCGATCCGATCCGATCCTCCCCCTCCCGCTTCTCCCCTTCCTCCCTGCGCACACTCATCACTCTCGTCAACACCAGCTGCACCAACAGCTAGCTGTACCAATAACCACTCCCGGAGACAGCACCACCGACCAGATAGCAGCACAACACCACCAGCACTGTAAAGCCAGCGACCATCAACGGTAACTGCCAGGACGCCGTCCGCACCATCTCAATACCGATCTGGCCCTTGCACACCTCCAGCGACGCCCCCTTCTTCTGTCGGTTCATGCGCATGTTCTTCCTTGCCTTCTTCGTGCGCGGGGCCGTTTATACAAAAACCTTAGCCTTCTGCGTTGGGTTACCGTTTTGAATAGAGCACCCGCGTTTCAATCGGTGTGTTTATATTATTTATGTCGGTCAGACGTCGCGATCCCATCAGCTCGAGAACGGCTTGCCCTCACGCGCCGAGCTGGTTCTTGAAGTGCTTCGTCCACGACTTTGACTTGTAGACGACACGAGGCCACGGCCTCCCGCGCCCTGCCCAGAAGGGCACGGGCACACCTGCGCTGCGCGCCCGACTCCAGCGCCTCCGCTCCTCTCCGCTCCTTCCTCCCTGCTCCATCCTTCCACCTTCCTCATCTTCCTATGCTCTCCCTCCTCTCCTTTTCTTGCCTCCGGATGCAGGACTGTTCTTGCCAGCCGGCGCCTAGTCGATAGCCGCCCCCGCTCCCAGACCCCCGGCGTCATGATTTTCTCAGAACGTCGAACCCCAGAGACCTCGAGCCATTCCCCAGGACCCGCGTTTCATCCTGGAGCCGTTGATGGCCCCGATGCCCAGGAAAAGGCCTCCAGGAGGCCGAAAATCACAAAGACTGGCCGTCATGATTCTACGTGACGCGAGGGGGTTTGGGCCGGGCACGAGAGCGGGCACACGGCCAGCGGCAAGCAGCCATGCCAGCGGACGCGGCGCCGGCCACGTCGCGGGCGCTGGAGGAGCCGCGGGCGCCGCGCCCGCCGCGTGAGGGAGTGTGGTGGTGGGGGAATGATGGTGATGGTGGCGATGATGATGATGATGATGATGATGATGATGATGATGATGATGATGATGATGATGATGATGATGATGATGATGATGATGATGATGATGATGATGATGATGATGATGATGATGATGATGATGATGATGATGATGATGATGATGATGATGATGAGGATGAGGATGAGGATGAGGATGAGGATGAGGATGAGGATGAGGATGATGATGATGATGATGAGGAGGATGAGGATGAGGATGAGGATGAGGATGAGGATGAGGATGAGGATGAGGATGAGGATGAGGATGAGGATGATGATGATGATGAGGGTGAGGGTGAGGGTGAGGGCGATGGTGCTGATGACGATGATGGTGATGATGATGATGATGTTGATGGTGGTAGTGATTATAATGATGATGGTAATGGTGGTGGTGATGATGATGATGGTGATGGTGATGGTGATGATGATGGTGATGGTCATGATGATGATGATGATGATGATGATGATGATGATGGTGGTGGTGAAGATTGTGATGATGATGATGATGGTGGTGGTGGTGGTGATGGTGATGGTGACGATTTGCTAATGGTGGTGGTTGTGATAGTGGTGGTGGTGATGGTGGTGGTGACGATTTTGCTGATGGTGGTGATGGTGATGCTTATGATGATGATGGTAATGATGATGGTGATGATGATGATGATGATGATGATGATGATGGTGGCAACGGTGATGGTGATGATGACGATAGTTTTGGCGCTGGTGATGATGGTGATGGTGATGATGATGGTGGTGGTGATGCTGATTCTGATGATGGCGATTGGAATGACGATGATGATGACGCTGATGCTGATGGTCATGATGATGATGGCGATGGTGATGGTGATGGTGTTGATGACGATTGTAGTGGTAGTGATGGTGGTGGTCATGGTAATGTGATGGTGATGGTGATGGCTATGGTGGTGGTGATGGTGATGGTGATGGTAATGTTTATGATCATGATGATGCTGGTGATGGTGATGGTGATGATGACGATGATGGGCGTGGCGGCGATGGCGATGGTGATGGCGACGGTAATGTGATGGTGACGCTGATGGTGATGGTGATTGTGATGATGACGATGATGATGATGATGATGATGATGATGATGATGATGGTGATGGTGATGATGATGATGATAATGATGGCGGCCTTCATGCGGGCGGTGGTGGTGATGATGGTGATGTCGTTGGTGATGGTGATTTTCGTAATGATGATATGCTGCTGCTCCTCCTGCTTAAGATGGCGTTGGGGATGGTGATGGTGACGGTGGTGGTGATGATGATGATGACGTTGGCGGTGGTGTTGGTGATGGTGATGGTGACGATGGTGATGACGGTGATGATGATGATCTCGATGAGGATGATGCGGTTGGTTGTGATGATGTTGTTGTTGCCGCTCGTGATGGTGACTGCGATGGAGATGGTGATGATGGTGGTGATGATGATGACGTTGGTGGTGGTACTGGTGGTAATGGTGATAGTTCTGCTGCAGCTCCTGCTGTTCGTGATGGTGACGATGCCGAGTTTGATGATGCCGATGACGTTGTTGGAAATTGTGCTGATGATGATGATGGGGCTGCTGCTCATGATGGTGGTGCTGATGACCGTAATGGTGACGGTGGCTGTGGTGATCGTGATGTTGTTGATGATCATGGTGGTAGTGACGGTGGTGGTGGTTTTGGGTGCGGTGATGATGAGGACATTTAGTGGTGATGATGATGATGATGATGTTTCTGGTGGTGATGATTGTGGTGGTGATGATGATGACGGCGATGCTGCTCATGGTGATGTAGGTGGTGGAGGTATGGATGCGGATGTTGATGGTGATGGTGATGATGCTGGTGATGGTGATGATGATGATGGTGGTGGTGGCGTTGGTGATGGTGATTCCGATGGCGATTGTGATGGTGACGTGGTGGTGTTGGTGATGGAGGCGGTGATGATGGTGGTGATGGAGGTGATAGTGATTGTAATGCTGAAGGCGATGGTGATGCGGATGATGATGGAGATGACCATGGTGGTGGTAGTGGTGGTAGTGGTGGTTGTGGTTGTGATGGTGGTGGTGATGTGATGGTGGTGGTGGTGGTGATGGTGATGGTGACGATGATGATGGTGAGAATGCTGATGTTCATGACGTTAGCGCTGATGGTGGTGGTGGTGATGATGATGACGATGTCGCTGGAGGTGTTGATTGTGACCATGCTGATATGCGGCTACGGCTTAGGATGGTGATGGTGACGGTGATGGTGGTGGTGATGGTGACTCGGATGATGGTGATGGTGAGGAGCCATGATTCCGATGACGTCGATGGAAATTGTGGTGGTGATGACGATGGTGCTGCTGCTCGTTATGGTGAGGATGGTGATGGAAATGAAGTTGATGATGTCGACTATCACATGATGGTGATGATGACTTCGGTGTTGATGATGATTGCGATGCTGTTGCTGCTGTTCGTGACAGCGATTGTGATGGCGGTGGCGAAGATGACGGCATTGGTGACGGTTGCGATAATGATGCTGGTGCTGCTCGTGATGGTAATGTTGATGGTGTTGTTGATGATGCAGGAGAACGGTGATGATGGTGTTTACGTTATTGTTGGTTGTGGTGTTGGTGGTAATGTTGTTCTTGGTGATGGTGGCGGTTGTCGTTGTCGGTCGTGGTGGTGGTTATAATGGTGTTGCGGTTGCTCGTGGTGGATGTGGCGATGCTGTCGGTGATGTTGGTGATGATGATGATGATGTTGATTATGGTGATGATGATGTTGGAAGTGGTGGTGGTTGTGATGATGCTGCTGCTGCTCGTGATGGTGCTTCTGACTGTGATGGTTATGGCGATGTTGATGGTGCTGGTGATGACGGTGGTGATGATGCTGAAGTTGATTATGGTGATGACGTTGGAGGTTGTGGTTAGCATGGTGTCGCTTTCAGTGGTGGTGATGATGATGGTTGTGATGGTGATGCCGATGGTGGTTCGATGATGGTTCGATGATGGTGATGATGACGCTGGTCGTGGTGCTGGTGATGCGTATGCTGCGGCTGCTCAGGATGGTGATGGTGGTGATGATGATGATGACGTTGTTGGTGGTGGTGTTGATGGTGTTGCTGCTGATCGTGGTGGTGATGGTGATGATGATTGTAGGTATGGCGATGGTGGTGATGATGGTGATGACGGTTGTGATGATGCTGACGTTGATGATGGTGATGGCGGCGATGTTGTCGCTGATGATGATGATGTTGTTGGTGGTGGTGGTGATGATGCTGCTGCCGCGCGTGATGGTAATAGTGAGGGTGATGACCCTGTTGATGACGATGATGCGGCTGCCCGTGATACTCATGGTGATATCATTGGTGATGGTGATGATGATGTTGATGGTGGCGTTGGTGCTGGTGGTGGCGTTGACGCGGCTGCTTGTGATGGTGCATTTGATGCTGATGTTGATGCTGATGATGGTTGTGACGATGATGATGATGATGATGATGATGATGATGATGATGATGATGGTGGTGATGATGATGATGATGATGATGATCATGATGATCATGGTGATGATGATGATGATGGTGATGACGTTGGTGGTGGTGATGATGGTGATGCTGGTGGTCATGATGCTGGTGATGGTGATGCTGCTGCTGCTCGTGGTGGTGATGTTGATGATTTTGGTGATGGCGATGGTGATGATGGTGACGACGATGCGGGCGTTTATGGAAGTGATGATGATGATGCTGCTGCCCGTGATTGTGATGGAAATTGTGATGGCCATGGTGATGGTGATAGTGATGATAGTGATGCTGATAATGATGACGTTGCTGGTGATGAGGTTGATGGTGGTGATGATGATGGTGATGATGATGTTGCTCTTGCTCGTGATGGTGATGGTGGCTGTGATGCTTCCGGTGGTGAGGATGATGATGATGGTGATGATGGTTATGTTGGTGGTGATGATGATGACGATGATGGCGTTGGTGGTGGGGATGATGTTGGTTGTGCTGCTGCTTGTAGTAGTGATGGTGATGGTGTTGGTGATGATGGTGCTGATGCTGATGATGATGACGTTGGTGGTGGTGATGGTGATGGTGCTGCCGCTCGTGATGACGATGGTCATGGTGATGCTGCTGGTGATGGTCATGGTGATGATGATGATGATGATGATGATGAGGATGCTGATGATGACGGTGACGGGCTTGGTGATGGTCTTTGTGGGTATGCGAATGCTGCTGTTCGTGATGGTGATGGTGATGGGGATGACGGGGATGATGGTGATGCTTACGATGGTGATGATGGCTGTGACGAGTCTGGTGGTGTTGGTGATGATGGTGATGCTGGTTGTGATGGTGATTGTGATGGTTTGATGCTGGTGATGTGAATGATGATGATGATGATGATGATGATGATGATGATGATGATGATGATGATGATGATGATGATGATGATGATGATGATGATGATGATGGGAATGGCGATGATAGTGATGTTGATGATCGTTCTGGGGGCTGCTCGCCTGACCTACTCTAATTTTTTTTTAGAATAGGTCGCTGCTTGGGTTCTCCTCATCCTTGTGCACTTTTGCCTTGAGGCAATCTATGTTTAGTCCCTTTGCGGCGTCCAGCCGCGCGCCACGAGGCGTGACGACGCCCCGTGATAGTTCAGACAGCCTGTGGCGCTGTCGAGGCGATGCGATGAGAAAAAAAAAAGTGATGTTGATGATCGATTTGTGATGGTTGTGGTGATGATGATGACGTTGGTGGTGGTGGTGATGATGACGCTGCTGCTCGTGATGGTGATTGTGATGGTTTGGTGCTGGTGCTGGTGATGGTGCTCATGATGCTGACGATGATGATGCTGATGTTGATGATGATGCTGCTGTTGATGATGATGCTGATGGGTGATGATAGTGATGATGACGATGCTGGTCATCACCATCATTACATTAGTGGTGTTGTTGGTGGTGGTGGCGATGATGATCTCGCTTCTGCTCGTGATGGTGATGGTGATACTGGTGGTGCTGATGCTGCTGATGATGATGGTGGTGAGGGGGACGAGGATCGACCTATCATCTGCGGGAGCGCCTCTACCTCTTCTGATAGACCGGCCTGAATGCCTGGCTCCTCCTCGTCATGATGCCCGTGCGAAGTCGCCTGGTTATTCCTCTCCCTTATCCAGGTCGGTTTGTCCGCACTGCCTGGAGCTGCTCGGCCCATGCTTTGCTGGTCGGCCTCTTGGTTTTCGACGTGGGTCGGTTGTTGCATGGCGTGCGTGCTGCCGCTACGGGCACCGAGGGAGGGCCCGACGGCATGCCGAAGAAAGGAGAGAGGAGGAGGATGAAAGGGAATGAGGACCCCAGGTAAGGGGACCCGGCTAGTAGTACACCTTAGGCGATGCTTAAGAAAACTTAAGTTTTCGGCCAGAGTCTCGATTATTCTTAACTTTTCACTGTAAATCCTAAGATTTTGAAGGACATATTGGGTTTTTATTGAAGTTCTGAGACTAAGAATTTCTGAACCCATGATTTCTTAAGCATTTCGCAGGGTGCAGGGCCCCGCAGCCCCTAAATTGGCCAGAATCACTAAACCAGGTCTGCCGTAGTTGGTGTTTTTTCGGGTGACGGCAGTTCCGGTTAGTGTCAGGAGGGGAAAAAACACACAGACACAATTAATCGGCGATTTTCAGAAAATATGGGAAATTATGGGAAGTGGGGGGGAAGACAAAAACCCAGAAAATATGTGAAAATATGGGGCATATTTTTATTTGTGTGTATTTATTTGTGTGTCCCAGTTCCTCTTCATAGTGGAACGGGGCGGGCGGGCGTCCCCCAGTACAAATCCCTAAACCAGGTCCCACTAAACCCAGTTCTGCCAACGCCCGAAGGAGGGGGGGTGTAAGGAGCAGGAGGAAGAGGAAGAGGACGGAGGCTGAGGGGGAGGAGGAGGAGGAGGGAGGAGGGAGGGGGGTTCGGCTAGCAAGGCGCGCTCGTGCGCAATATCTGACCTCCTATCCCTCCTACCTATCCCTTCCTACGGCGCGGTTCTGTTCTATATTCGCCGGCGGGTGTCACTGCCAAAGCGCAATCACAAAAGTCGGATTGCGTATCTCGGAGAAAATCGGAGGAGGGAGAGGAGGCGGAAGAGCAGGAGGATTCAATCAGAAGGACTCCATATGAAGGCGCCCGCGCGGCACAGACGCTTGTACCCTAGCATTCGGTGAAAGTTGACACCAACACCGCCATCGAGCAGCCCGTTCTCTCCTATTACAATCGAGGGTGGACAGACCTTCTACCCTGACACGTCGATTAAGGAATTTGCCGTTTTCGGTTCGCGAGAAGGCGTCGCGGCCGTCATTTTTGCGGGTTCAGGTCCGTCGGTTCGGTCCCAGGCCGTTTTCATTAAAGAGAGGTTTGCTAAAGGGAGGTTTGTCCACCGCCGATACAAACTGGTTCAACCCACCTCGAAGCTTTGAACTAAGTGGCGTGCCATCAACACCCCCGTATCGGAGCATCGGCAAGGACACTCCCACCGCCGCGAGGCGGCACGCCTTCAGGATGAGGTCAGCAGCACCACTCCACAAATCCTGTGGGGACCAGAAGGGGGGGAGCTCAAAGCAGCATCCATCTGCCTTCGCACCCTTACAGGAGAAGCACGCGCAAGTCTTACCGAGGAGTCCTGCCCACGATCCCAGGCTACCGTGGCTCTGTGGGCAGCAGCAGGGAGCACGCACCTCGGCGCGTCCCGCGCGCTCTGACACTTCCGAGGCGGCGGGTGCACTGCCCTCAGATTACGACACGCTCTTCGGCGTGCCCTCCCAATCATCGGACGAGGAAGGGGTACCCATACTGCTGCCCTTCGCCTCGTTTTGCCCTTTCGTCGTCACCGCTGGATTCGCTTCGAACTCCTGGTCAGGACGCGCCCCAGGAGAGGTCCAGGGAGTACAGTCGGGGCCCTGAAGAAGGAACCCTCTCGGTTGGGGAGGGGCTCCGCGTTCCTGAAGTGTCTCACAGCTTGCCTCAGGTTTTCCTTTTTGGTTTTCCATGGGACATCGGGGTTTAACTTATGGAAAAGAGGGGCCTCGTTCCTTATTTAGGGTTCCTTAGGCCAACGCCCCGACTGTAGTGTAAGCGTGTTGTTTTGGTGTGCGTGAAGAGGCGGCAGGGAGCACAGTCTCCATGGCCTTGTGGAATCAAGCCCTCTTGTGGGCCCTGGAGCCCTGCGCGACTGGTGAGGGAAAATTTCATGGTCGGCCTCTTGCGCTTCAATGAATGTCGATTTCCTGGTTTTTCGGAGGGTACTTTCGGGTTTCCCCAAAATTCGCCTCCGTGGGGCACCGCTCTCACGCGAGACCGGCCCTCTCCCACGCTCGCCCGGGCGGGGGACCCGGGCCGTGGGCGGGGGTGGGGGTGGGGGGGGGCCAAACGGGCGACGAGGAATACACCTTAGGCGATGCTTAAGAAAACCTAAGTTTTCGTCCAGAGTCTCGATTATTCTTAACGTTTCAATGTAAATCCTAAGATTTTGATCTAATTTTTGGGTTTTTATTCAAGTTCTGAGACCATTAATTTCTCAACCCGTGATTTCTTAACCATTTCGCGTGGTGTAGAAGTCTTTCCCTTGCCCGCCCGTGCCGAACATCTGAGTTGCCCACAACCCACCACCCTCGGAGGGGCACGCGCAGGGTGGCGATCGGGCTGAGGCCCGCCCGTTTTCCTGGTGACCCAATGGCATAGGTGCCTGGATGAGCAGGAGGATGAGCTGGAGGAGGAGGAGGAGGAGGACAAGGAGGAGGAGGAGGAAGACGAGAAGGAGGTGGAGGAAGAGGACGATGCGGACGAGGAGGAGGAGGGAGACGGGGAGGAGGGGGACGGGGATGATGATGATGATGATGATGATGATGATGATGATGATGATGATGATGATGATGATGATGATGATGATGTTGATGGTGATGATGATGATGATGATGCTGATGCTGATGCTGCTGCTGATGATGCAGTTGCTGCTGCTGATGATGATGATGCTGCTGATGATGATGATGCTGATGATGCTGATGATGATGATGCCAATGATGATGATGATCATGACGATGATGATGATGACGATGATGCTGATGATGCTGATGATGATGCTGATGATCATAATGATGATGAATCTGCTGATAATGATAATGATGATGCTGATGATGATGATTGTGATGATGATGATGATGAGGATGATGATGAGGAGGAGGATGAGGATGAGGATGATGATGATGATGACGATGGCGATTATGATGATGATGACGATGATGATGATGCTGATGATGATGATGCTGATGATGATGATGATGATGATGATGATGATGATGATGCTGATGCTGATGATGATGATGCTGATGATGATGATGATGATGATGATGGTGGTGGTGGTGGTGGTGGTGGGGATGATGATGATGATGCTGATGCTGATGCTGATGCTGATGATGCTGCTGCTGATGATGATGATGATGATGACGATGATGCTGATGATGCTGATGATCATAATGATGATGAATCTGCTGATAATGATAATGATGATGCTGATGATGATGATGATGATGATGATGATGATGATGATGATGATGATGATGATGATGATGATGATGATGATGATGATGATGATGATGATGATGAGGAGGAGGAGGAGGAGGAGGAGGAGGAGGAGGAGGAGGAGGAGGAGGAGGAGGAGTTGTGGTGGTGGTGGTGGTGGTGGTGGTGGTGGAGGAGGAGGAGGAGGAGGAGGAGGAGGGGGAGGGGGAAGAGGGGGGGGAGGAGGGGGAGGGGGAGGAGGAGGACCAGGTAGGAGGAGGAGGAGGAGGAGGAGGAGGAGGAGGAGGAGGAGGAGGAGGAGGAGGAGGAGGAGGAGAGAAGAGGAGGAGGAGGAGGAGCAGGAGGAGGAGGAGGGTGAGGATGAGGATGAGCATGATGATGATGATAGAATGAGGATGATGAAGAGGAGGAGGAGGAGGATGAGGAGGAGGAAGGAGGAGGAGGAGGAGGAGGAAGGAGGAGGAGGCGGAGGAGGAGGAGGAGGAGGAGGAGGAGGAGGAGGAGCGCTCCCTGGAGAGGGGCGGCCTAGAGAGGGGGGCCTCCCTCTGGGGGGGGGGCTCTCTCCGAGGCCACCGCCCGCCCCGCCCCTCGCGCCCTTCGCCGCTGGCGGGTGGCGGGCAGCCCCCCGCGCTCCGGCGCGCCCGCGGGCTCGAGACCGCCGCGGCGCGGCGCGGCGCCTCCTCCCCCCTCCCCTCGCGTGCCTCCTCCCGCCGTCCCCCCCTGTGCCTCCCCCTTCTCTGCCTCCTTCCTCCCCCTCCCTCCCCTTCTCTGCCTCCCTCCCCTTCTCTGCCTCCCCCCGTCTCCTCCCCCCCTCTCCTCCCCCATCTCCGCCTGCGCCTCCCTCCTCCCTTGTCCTCCTCGTCCTCCTCGTCCTCACCCGCGTCCTCCCCCTCTCCGCCTCCTCGTCCTTACCCGCCTCCTCTCCGTCCTACTCCTCCTCCTCACCCGCCTCCTCCCCGTCCTCCTCCGCCTCCTCTTCCTCCTCCTCAGCGACCCTGCTGCTCGAGATCGAGCCCTAGTCGAGGCGATGCGGGCTGCAGGGCCGCTGTCGCTCATCTGGCTGGGCGGGTGCGCCGCCTCCGTGGTTGGCGATGCCCGCCTTCGCATCTCGCCTCCCGTTTCCCGCTGACACCTCGTCTCTCTCTCTCTCTCTTTCTCTCTCGTGCGTTCTCTCGCTCTCTCTCTCTCTCTCTTTCTCTCACTCTCTCTTCTTGTTTGTTTGTTCCTCTTTCTCTCTCTCTCTCTCTCCTAACTCTCTCTTCTCTTCTCTCTCTCTCTCTTTCTCCTTCGTCGACGTTGTCGCCGTCGTTGTTGAATATCCATTTCTAGAGAATATGTGTTGTTCATCTCTGGAGGCGGTTCCGCGCGCTCTCGCCTCGACGCGGGCTACATTTTCTCTGAAAGCGAGTCTCCCGCGCGAGCGTTGGCTTGAGTGTAAATGTGGGCCCTCGGAGGCCCAGCTACAACGACAACGGCTCCCGCTCGCACAATTTACCCCAAGACACCTGGCCAGAGAGGCCCCCGAATTCAGGAACGGCGCTCTCGCTCGAGAGTTCTTCGCACTTCAGTCGGTGGCCGACGAGGAAGATATTCCCCCCGAAAAGGGGTGCAATCGAAGACGAAGTGGGCGGGTATGAGGGTTGGGGTATCGAATGCAAGACACGCGTGCCAGTAAGAGCGAACAGTCTAAACATGATCGTTGTCATTGTCGTTGCCATTGTCGTCGCCGGCGTCATCGTCGTCGTGTTCGTGGTCGTGGTCGTGGTCGTGTTGTTGTCGTCGTGGTCGTGGTGGTGGTGGTCGTCGTCGTCGTTGTCGTCGCGTCGTCACCACGTTGGCTCAAGCCACTCGTCAGTGCTTCTTCGCCGCATCGATGTTTGTATAATTCGTCCCAACACGTCACATGATGCCGCTTGAATGCGGAATTATGTGAGATACGTATTTTGCTACAGGACTGATTGCTTTGGAAATCAGTTGGAGGAAGGCCCTAATACCGAATTATCCCGACTCCGACATCAGGTGAGACTTTCCCTGTGTCGACCGCGTGCGGAACTGGACGTATTAATTCCCGTTGAGACTGAGAAGCTCTTGAAAGCCTCATACCACTGAAATCATCCCTGTGTTTGTTTTTTAAAGACACGATCGTATCACGTTGGATTTATACTACGAGTTTGTGCGATAAAGCTCATCATGTCGATGCGAGCGCCGATCCCGCACACCGATGTCGCGAGCACTGCCAGACAGTTTAATCACATTGTTCCAGACAAAACGCCATCTCTCGCGGGAAAGTGGGAGCATTTCCGAAATGAGATTGGGATGATCGTACCAGTGAGCCTATCTGCATATGCCCACCTTCTGGGGGACAGCGCCCGCACTATGAGTCGGGATGCCCCCCAGAGACGCGTGCGCCTTAAGGACAGCGCACAGTGAGGTGAGAGGTAGAGCTATGCAGGTGTTGCCACCGGCCTGGTCTGCACCATCGTACACCCCCCCTTGCGACACACGGACATTCGTGGCGGAAGTAGGCAGAAGATGGGAGCTCGATAACAGGTGCCCTGAAGGCTCAATTGCCCAGAGTGCGCCCAAAGGCGGAGGGCAGGGGCGAAAGCAGCAACATCACAGGGAGCATCCATATACAGGCGATCGTAGAGAAGCGTCACGATGTACACATGTGAGAAGGAGGATTGTCGGAGGCTCCAGCTTATGTAGGAGAAGAACAGGATGTGCACCTGACGACAACGACCGAGACATATGGCAAGACTGTGCCAATGAATGAGACAAGGAACATGTCGACGTGCACCTGTGGGGAGGCGGAACTCTTCTCATTCGGCCCGAGGGGCGCATTCCAATAGAGAGCTGACATTTACCACAGGCACGGGCCGATTAGCGGGTACAGCGTAAACGCAGTGAGCTCGACGACTGGAGTCCTCAGGGCTCAGCTGCCCTGCGCGGGAGCGGGAGCACCGAAAGCGCCGCCACCCCCCCGACGCGGGACGACACCGAGAGGGAGGAGAAAGGAGGAGGGGGGAGGGGAAGGATGAGTAGACTTCGCGATCAACAGGCATGCACCCCGAGGGATGCGAGCCTTCACGCTGGTCGAACACTGGCCACCACCAGCGTACCGTGCTCATGCTCTTATCAAGAGGTGCCAGTTTGCATGGCTTGGACACCCCTGCTAGAGGTTTCTGACCAGACAGGGCAAGAAAAGGAGAAAGGAAGGAGGGGCCAGACCCGACTCCACGGGATGCGGGGAGGAGGCTCCCACGACCCCCGGAGGCTGCGGGACCGGACGGGGGAGGAAAAAGGGGAGGGGAAGGAGGACCCCCCCCCGATGGTAGACATCCGTGCCCTGCACCTGTAGTGAGAAGAGGAGTGAGAAGAGTAACCTGACCGAGACAGACACGACCTTCACCCGCCAATCAACAAATCATGAGGATGCCCATGGCCCCCGCCGGCCTAGGGGCTACTCTTGACGACTAGGAGCGTAGATGATGGCAGAGTGCGAGGTCATGGGTCCGCAGCGCCCTAGTAAGGCACCTGCTCAAAGTCATGGAATCGTCTGCGCGTACAGAAATCGGCCCCTGCTTGCCTGGTGCGGTTTGCACCGCGCGACTTGCATGCGGTACAAGCGGGCAAGGAAGTCCGCAACCCGTGCCTTTGAAGCATCCCTGATGCTCGAGTCTCCTTTCGAGCCTGGGAGAGGTGACGCATGCGTCCTGCATGAGGTCCGCCGCCTGTGAGGGCGAAATCGTAAACCGAAATCGGGTAGCCAGCTGGCCAGTCTGGGCCCGTACATCATGCAACTTTGTCAGGGCGTTGGAGTTCCGCAACACTATCACATACATTCTTTCCGCAAGCAATGCGCACTCGCTCAGATGCGTCACAGCGTCGAGCCATGGCCTGTTCGGCACGCGCGGCGTGCCGCACAAGGCAGGAGCGAAGGAAAGAAAGAGGCAAATGAGGGATGGCTACGTGGATGGGGAGCAGAGAAACGTTAGATGTCTGGAGAAGGCAAAAGGATAACGGATGAGTAGAGAACGAGCAAAAGAACCGTGACAATGGGGGGGCAATCGGAATATCTCTTCCGCTCAGGAAGCGTTGGAGATCGGCGCGTTGACCTTTGGTGGGTGTTGCCACCGACGCAGGTCGGGGAGCTCCCCACGCATGCAACTTTGCCAATGTAGCTTCCCACCGAGACTATCGACTGCTGTCACATGGCCCAGAGGGCACAGCAAAAGCGGCGGATAACCTGAGAGAGGGATGATCGCACAAGTGAGCCTATCTGCACATGCCCACCCCCTGGGGGACAGCGCCCACACCATGAGTTGGGATGCCCCCCAGAGGCGCGTGCGCCTTAAGGGCAGTTCGCAGCGAGGTGAGAGCTACGCAGGTGTTGCCACCGGCCAGGCCTGCACCATCGTAAACGCCAAACGCATTTCAGAAACAGGAAGCAGTCTGGGATGGAGCACGCGTGCCTTCATGTCTCATTCGGTAAAAGGGCAGTGTTCGCCACTGGTTCACTGTGCATCACCACTGGTTCAACACGAAATTCATTGTAGTGGGGACCAGATCGAGCGAGTCGATGATCTTCAAATTGGTGGCTCGGTTCGCTTGTATGAGCAGTGCGTTTGGGCTTCCTTGGCGCCGGCGGTTCGTCCCACTCTACAGTTTGCCGTCGCCGGGGCGGAGGACTGGGTGGCAGTGCTTCGCAGGGTCTTTGTTTGGGACTTCGCGTTGTTGTTGCGTGCAGGGCTCGGGACAGATCTGTCTGGAGCTGGAGCAAGCTATCAGCCGACGCAAGACCCATAGTTTTCATCATCACCATCGCGACATTCTCGCACGCGTAGCAGCCGCCCTCGAATGGCTTCTTGATTCTGAAGGAGGTCATTCTGAGTGGCGTTGGAACGCGCACACAAGACTTAGTCCGAAGCCAGGTCGCATGGAATCTGCATGAGTAGTTTCCGTTTTCTTCTGGGAACCAACAGTTCTATGAATTTCAGCCGCACTATGTACTTATTGTTAATAGGTTGGTGTCCATGCGTAGCCTCAGGGGAAGTATACGGGCAGTGTTTCCGCGGCCGTTCTGTCCACCGAGGACATCGACGAAATTCAAGGCGTGCTGGCAATTTCTGCAGTGGAAGAGCCCTTCATCGGTGGGCGGGAGGTTACGCAGGAAGTTCGGTTTCTAGGGTATGATTGCCGCTTCCTTTGCACGCGCAAGTTTGTGATGATGTCTGTGCTGTAGTTGCTCTCTCGCCCTGTTTTATTTGCCCTCTGGTTTCGTTTTTGGTGATTTCCGCTTGTGCTGCTTGCCTTTTCGCTTCCTCGGGTCCCCCTCCGATCTAGGCCTGCTAGATGGGGTCGGAGTAGATCGAGTAGATGGGGTCGGAGGATCGCGCCGCATCGCCAGTGCATCGCCGATGCATCGCCGATGTTTCAGCGTTGCGGCGCGATCTTCCGACCCCGTCTAGTCCGATTTCATTTAGGAGGCCTCTGTCTAAGCAGCCAGTTTCTAGTCATATCGGAGCGATGTTTGGTGCAGCCGCTTGCCTCACAACCGCCCTGGCTTCTACGCCGTTTCATATTTCCCCGAGTTCTCCTCACCCTGAGGCGTTTTCTCCAGGAAATGTAACACGTCAAAGCACTTGGCCGTTTTGAACCGTGGAACCATCGTATCGAAGCACCCGCCATGAGAATGGTGATGATGATGATGACGACGACGACCACGATGGAAATCATGATGCTGATGGTGCTGATGACGACGGTAATGATTATTATGCGGACGACGACGATGACGACGACGACGATTGTGTTAATGATGCCGCCGCCGTCGTCGTCGTCGTCGTCGTCTTCGTCGTTGTCGTCATCATTGCTTGTTTTTTCCCAAACCATCATGTGGTGTTGGGTCCTCATTTTGGAAAAAAATCCCCGCGTTCCTCCTCGTCCTCGTCCTCCTCCTCCTCCTCCTCCTCCTCCTCCTCCTCCTCCTCCTCCTCCTCCTCCTCCTCCTCCTCCTCCTCTCCTGTCCTCTCCTCTCCTCTCCTCCTCCTCCTCCCCCCTCCGCAGTTCGCATACGTCTCTCCCGCCTAGTACAGCATTTCGTGGCCCCAGAGGGAGCTCCACCGAAAGTTCCCGGCGCAGTTCGCATGCGCCTCCCCCGCCCAGTACAGCGTTTCGTGGTCCCAGAAGGAGCTCCACCGAAGGTCCCAGTGGCGCAGTTCGCACGCATCTCCCCGGCCCAGTACAGCGCCCCTGCCGGTTCGCCCCCCCCCGCCCCCTCCCCTCCCAGGCTCTCCGCTCCCCTCTTGCTTTTTTCCCGAGCCAGCCCAGCCTGGCCCTTCCGTTTGTCTCCCGATCGACCTCACCCTCCCTCCCTCTTGGAAACGGACGGGGCTAGGACGAAGATGAATCCTTTCCAGAGCGTTCCAGAACGCTCGCTCTGAGAAGGCCGCGGCGCCCGACACATCCTCCAAAGCCGCTGTGTCTCAGAGATTCTCGATGTGTCGACACCCGAATGTGTCCTCCTCTTGGCCTCCTCTTCTCGAGCCTCCCCCGGTCCCCATTGCCGTCCTCTCCTCGCCTCCCCCAACCTCGACGTCTCGGTGGCACCTGCGGCGCCCGCTAGCCCTGCGCGCTGCGCGGTGGGCGCCGGCGGCTGGGCAGAGGCGAGGTGCCCGGGAGGAGGAGGAGGAGGAGGAGGAGGAGGAGGAGGAGGAGGAGGAGGAGGAGGAGGAGGAGGAGGAGGAGGAGGAGGAGGAGGAGGGGGAAACGTGCGCTGTGACAGCGCTGTGCAGCGAAAGGGTGAACGGAAGAAGAGGGTTGCGAGGCTTCCCCGACAGGCGCGCGGCGGGGCCGCTTGGCGTGAGGAGGCTGGCGCGCCGCGCGTGTTCCCGCTGCTGCCGGGCGAGCTGTGTGGGAGGCTGATCGTCGAGGCCTCGCGGGGAGGATCGGGGGAACGCAAGACCCGAGTAAGCCGGAACTCGGGTTTGCCGACGTTTTTTTGACGAGCGCGTCCTGGATTTTGACGGTCCGGTTTTCGTGGGATGTCTGCAGCGGGAGCTCGCGTCAAATTTCAGATTGGGCCTCGTCATTTTTAAGATGGCCCTGTCGGGCCAACCCGAGTCCCCCGTACCCGAGTCTTACGTCTCCCCGAGAGGAGTCGGCCACGCGTGAGAAGTACAGTCAGACCGAGGTATAAGATCGAGGTCGGCTCGGGCAGGGTACAAGGTCCGACTGTAAGGGAGGCCCTTCGCGGGGGTGTCCTCTGGTGCGGGCTCACTGCGGCCTCCCGATCGCCGAGTGCGCTCCCACAGCCGCGGCCGGCGCCCTTTCGGGTTCGACGCCCCCGCGGCCCCCTGGAAGCCGCGCACCAGAGGCCATTCTTGCCCAAGGTCGCTCCTGCGTGCAGCCGAGGGATCTGGGCGGAGGGGAGAGGGCGATGCGGAGGGGCTCACGGCTGTGTAGGGGCATGGAGAGGAGGAGGGGGGAGGGACTGAGCGGGGAGGGACTGGCAGGGCGGAGGAGCGCGCTCCCGCGAGTCTGCTGTCTGCAGCCTCCTGGACCGTCTGGATATCTTCTTGGTTTCGGCCGTTCAATCCTTGCACCCAGGCTTGCACAGTCCAAATTGCTCAACGGTCGTTTTTCGGCGAGATCCGGTAACTCGACATTGTCAGTCAGTTCCGCGAGAATTCAGCTATCCCAGACTTAACCATTGCACATTTCTAGATGAGTTTGCGAATGCACATCGGTTCAATCAGAGCACCAGGACCGTCAGGATCAGGTTCAGTTTGGGGCCGATCTGGTCCAGTGTTGGGTGCTTGTGCCCTCCTTTTTAGACATAGGTGTCCCGTCTTCTCGCTTGTCTTATCTCTCCATCCTCCTCGTCCTCTTCCTTCTTTACGTTTGCCAACGATGATATGGTTCACAATGAGCTGCGTCCACACCGCAGTGCCAACAACGCAGCGGCTCGACATTCCGTAAAAAAGCATGGCGTAAACACACCACAGCGTTCACACAGTCTCTGCGTGGTTGACACTGCGTATCATACTGCGTACACAGTACTGGGTACAATTCACTGCGAAGACTATTCCGCGTATAACGCATTGCGTACGTTTGATTTCGTTGTTGACACAACGTAGTTGTCACCGTGCTCTGCGCTGTCGGCTCTGCGTTGATGGCATTGCATTGTTGAGAGTGCGTAGAGAGCACTGCGTATGATACATTGCGTGGAAAGCACTGCGCTGTTGGCACTGCGTTGTTGACACTGCGCAGAAACAATTACACCTGAGAAGACGCAAATCAGTGGATGATTTGAAGATTGATACGATGGATCTTGAGATCGATTGTGAGATCGATAATGAGATCGATAGTGGAAGCGATAGTGAGGACGAAAGTAAGGTCGATCGTGAGACCGAGAGTGAAATCGATTCAATGAGATCGATACTGAGATCGATCGCGAGATCGCTCATGCGATCTCTAGTGAGATCGCTTGTGAGATCGATGGTGAGATCGATCGAGAAGTCGGTAATGAGATCGATGGTGAGACCGATCGATAAGAAGATCGACCAGGACGGGCCAACCGACCGCCCTTCCCCCCAGATTGTCCGGAGGTGGCCGGGGATGTTCCGCCGTGGTGTCCCGTGGTGTCCCGTGATGTCTCGCGGCTCTGCGTGATGTTCTTTGGCGCAGTGTCCCGTGGTGCCCCGTAGTGTCGCGTGGTGTTCCGTGAGATCGATAGTGAGATCGATAATGAGATCGATAGTGAGATTGATACTGAGATCGATAGTGAGATCGATTTTGAGATGGATTGTCAGATCGATAGTGAGGTCGACAGTGTGATCGATAATGAGATGGATCGATTGTGAGATCGATAGTAATTTCGATAGTGGGATCGATCGAACCGATAGTGAGATCGATAGTGAGATCTATTGAGTGAGACGTTGGTTCCGCCGCCCACCCTCCCGAACATAGGCATGAGATGTGGCATATGGGTTGCAAAGCGTACGAATCCAGGCTCCAACAGAGAACTAACACTCATTCATGAAAGACGAAAGTGACAGTTGAGCAAGGATCTGGTTCCATTTGTTTGACGTTTCGCGTATCCCCACTTGCCTTCTTTGCTGGATCTTATTAACGGTGCGTGGCTCTCCCGCTTGCGCTCGCGAACAAAAAGCATCCCCACTTGCCCATACAGCAGCCATTTCCAGCCGATTTGCATTGACCAGGCAGATGTAGGAGAATGAGGTGGAACAAAAGAGGGGTCGGAGCGGACGCCGTCAATCTCAAGTTTTGGATCGGCCGCTTTCATGCCCTTTCGAGACAATCTTGGAGGCCATCGAGCAAGAAACGTGGGGCAACGCCGATCAGGGCCGCGCCTCTTGGGCTCGAGAAGTCGGCCTATCAGGGGCAATATTGAGGCGCTCTTCGGGTCGCCTCGGGGCCCTCATCAGGAACGACTCTGTCGATCCGAACCGATTCGATCTCTGGATTCTGGCATCGGTTTGTTTTTTCTCGCGCAGGCCTCGGTTTGGGCCGTCGGGCGTCTCGATGCCATCCGATCTGCCTGCCGATTTCTGCCGATTCGACGCATGTCGATTGCCAATTCGATTTTCCGATTCGATCTTCGATAATTTTGCTTCATGGGCCTCTCTTGGACCATCTTGGAGCCAGCTTGAGGCCTAAGACGCCCACTGGAAGCGGAATGGCGGGAAGGCAGAACTCACTCCTAAAGATTTGGGAAGGATGTTGGCCTCTCGGGGGCCTCCCTGGGATGCTCCGTGGCCACTGGGAGCCCTCTTGCGGAGGTGTGATGAGTAAGATTTCACCGCAAAGGGATGCCGCATGCCGGGCATGAGCGCAGCAGGCAATAAAAACGCCAGCACCACCTTCGTCCTTGCCGAAACAAATGTAGCGCGATCGCTTGGTGCCCGCACGCGATCCAGATTTTGCCGCACAGTGCCCTTTGCAGTGTTACTTGGCAGGGATGGCTGGGGGAGTCGTCATGATTCTGGGTGTGCCCCTGGAGGCTGTGTATATCATTCATAAGGTGGCCCCCCCTTCACCATGGGGGTCACTGATCGGAAACTGGAACATGTACATTACCAATGGCGGGTTGTTTGTTCAATGCAACGACTTTTTGAGGGTCGGGGACGACGTCGGGGTGGTGTGGTGTATATTATTCCCCCGTTTTCCAAGGGAAGCAACGACAAATGTATACACCAGGATCCCGTATACACCACGATTCGCGTTCTTGTGCGAATTTCAGCGCGGGGTCGGGAAAAACGTCGGTGTATAGAGTGCGTTTCCCTAAATGAGGTTGGAAAAAGGAAGCGCCTGAGACCACCTCAGCCCAGAGGGCTGCTTGGATGGTCTTTGGCGATCTGGAAGCCACTACACAAAGCGATACGGTCCAAGTTTGACAATCCTTGTTTCCTTGCTCACCGTCCTCTTTTTTCCTCTGTTCCCCTCCTTTCCACCTGCTACGGAAGTGGCGTTTGTTGAGGAATGTGCCCAGGAGGCTCCAGACCCTGGGGGATCCCTAGATGAGGGCGGCGGTGATATCCATGGCCAAGCCTCCATTGGAGTTCCACTAACTCCCAGACCCTGGATTCCTTATCTAGGGGTTCCTGTTTCCAAGGCCCTCATGGTCGATTGTCGGCCAGCCTCAGGTGAGCTGCGGTTGCCAGGCAGCAGTATATTGATGCTCGGCCCACAAGGGCCCTCGCGCTGTCGGCGCTGGCAGGGCCCTGGCTCGCTGCTGCAGTTTTGTCTTCACCGCCCAGAGCGGCTGTGATGGGACGTTACGGGACAGGTCCGCGTGCATGTTTTCTCCGCTCGCTCTCGCTCCCACTCTTTCTGTCTTTTGTTTGTCTTTCTGTCTCTTTTTTTTCCCTCTCTCTCTATCTCTCTGTCTCTGTCTCTCTCTCTCTCTCTCTCTGGACTCCAGTTGCTTTATGCATATGGCACAAACATCAAGCCCTCACCGCATGCATTGAGGCCCTACCCCCTACCTCTTCGCCCCCCTGTCCTTCGACATCCTGCTCTTCCGCCTCCTCCACCTCTCGCCCCTCTTTTTCCTCCGGCCCCGCCACCCTCCTCCGCCACGAGTGCAGAACATGTCGCGCCTCACGGTGTCCACTCTCGCCGTCCCCCCTACAGCCGGGGCGTAGACCTAAGGAACGATAAATAAGGAACGAGGCCCCTTTTTTCCTTAAGTTTAACTTCGAAATCCGATCGAAAACCAAAGGTGAACCTATAGGCAATCAGTAACACCTCTAAGGAACACGGAGCCCCTCCCAAACGAAAAGGGTTACTTCTTCAGGCCCCCGACTGTATCCCTCTCCCCCTCCCCCGCATCCACCTCCCGACCCGACCCGATTCTATGCTGATGTTTCAGCGACCCGATACTTGCACGGCGCTGATTGCGCGTCCTGGCGCGGCCGATCCGCTTCGGTTCCGACGACGTGCCGGTGCGTTCCGATTCGATACACGTTCCGATCCAATCCAATGCCCCGATCCGACGCTGACCTCTGCATAGTCAGGACGCCTTTCATGCTTCCTGCCTCGTAGGTGAATGGCATGGGCGCGGGCTCGCCGCGGAATCGGCGCGAACTTGACGCGGACCCGACGCGGATTCGACGCGGGGTCGACGCGTCCGGCATGGCCTCGACATGGATGCGGCTCAGGTGGCCGGCACGATAGTGCAGGCGAGAGCCCCCAAGGAGTCGAGCAGGGGATCGACTACCTCATGGATTTACCCCCTGGATGATCCCCCGTCGAATGCGAGCAACGGCGTAGAAGGCTCCGTGGATTTACGCAAGCAGCACTCTGTACGCATGTTCCCTCGCAGATTCGGCGGCCAAGTCATTGTCCCTCCTTGGCATCGCTCGGACGTGTGCATTCTTTCTCGGCGAGGGCCATCGAGGAGCATTGTGGGTCACCTTCCCGCCGCCTGTCTGAGAAGGTCCTCTCCTTTTCACTTCCCCCCGCGCTCACCGCTGAAAGACGCCAACTCATCCTCCAGGAGGAGGAGGAGGAGGACGAGGAGGGGGTAGGGAGGAGGAGGAGGAGGAGGAGGAAGAGGAGGAGGAGGAGGAGGAGGAGGAGGAGGAGGGGGAGGAGGAGGGGGTGTCGGAGGAGGAGGAGGAGGAGGAGGAGGAGGAGGGAAGGGGCGTCCGAGCGATGGCGAGCTGTCTGGGGCCCAAGCATGCTGCAGTCGGTGCCCTGCGGTCGGACCGCAGGGCCGAGATCGAGGTCGGCCTGGGGAGAGGGGGTGCCCTCGTGCGTTGCGTGCCCGCTGGATGCTCTCGTGCACCCCCGGGGAGGGCCCCCATCGGATGTTCTGTGTGCTTTGGCCGGCGGAGGGTCTCTCGTTTGCGATTTGGGCGTTGCGTAATAGGGGGGTCATAAATGGGGGGGTGGCGAGGGTGGTCCGAAAAGGTACCCAAACGGTGCCTAAACGAGCCCCCTGGGGCTCCGGAGGGACCCGAAAGGGGCACGAAAGGGGACCGTTTCTGACCCCCCTATTTGTGACCCCCCCATGAAGCCACGCCCAAGCGATCAGCGGCACCGTACGTAACGGGTTCTCACTTACGGGGACTTTTTGGAGATTTGCCGGAAGTTGCCACTGCAGGGCCTCTTCCTGGCATTGCAGCGTTGCCCACCTCGGGGAGTGCTAATTAGGTTCGCCGGGTCACCGGCCAAAAAGTGCCCGTTAACTAGTGGAGTCCCCGTGAAAGGGGCGCTGGTGGTTTCGACGCGTTCTCTTCCGTTTTAGGTTCGACTGCGGATCACTCAGGAGGGGAAAAAACACACAGACACAATTAATCGTCGATCCCCAGGAAAACATGGGAAAATATGGGAAGTGGTGGGGAAGACAAAAACCTAGAAAATATAGGAAAATATGGGGAATCGTTTTATTTGTGTGTATTTATTTGTGTGTCCCAGTTTCCCTTCAATCACGTCTGTGGCGCATGCTCTCCTCTTCTAGCTCCCCCGCCCGAGGCCGAGGCCGCTGCCGCGGCGCGAGGCGAGGGCGCCCGCCCCGCCACCGCACCCTTCCCCCTCCTCCCGCGCGAGCTCCCAGGGGTGCTCTGCCGCCTCGCTGAACCGATCCTCATCCCCATCTCCACCCCCTTCGAGACCCCCACCAAATTACCACCCCAGTTGGGGACATACCCCTCGAAACCCGAAGAGAACGGCCTATGTCCCCCCTAGAGTGCTGGGGCCGGGAGCGGGTCGGGTATAGCCAGGACCCCAGGTAAGGGGACCGGGTTCGTGGTAGGGCCCTGGGGCCCTGGAGTTGGCCAGAGTCACAAAGCCAGGTCTGCCGTAGCTGGTGTTTTCCGGGTGAGGGCAGTTCCGGTCAGTGGAACGGGGCGGGGGGGGGCCTCCCCCAGTACACATCACTAAACACTACACCAGGTCCCACTAAACCCAGTTCTGCCAATGCCCGAGCGGGACGTCCCGCGGATTCGGGGGGTTCGGCTCGTTTGTGGTAGAACTTTCCCCCCTCGTGCGCCTCGGGGGGGCTCCTTGTCGCCACGGCCGGATCCGCCTCGAGATTCTGGTCGGCGCGCGAACCAAAACAGGTTCTGGGGTTACCACTTGGTCCCCGGACTTGAATAGGGGCGAGGGGACGGGGACGAGAGAGGAGGAGGAGGAGGAGGAGGAGGAGGAGGAGGAGGAAAGGGAGGAGGAGGAGGAGGAGGAAAAGGGGAGGAGGAGGAGAAGGAATGAGCGAGAAGGCAAGCGGGAAGATGGAGGCGTCACGAGATTAATAACGAGGAGGGAGTCGGAGGAGGGCCATTGGAGAAGGAGGGATGTTTGATTGTGCGATGAACTGCAATGACGATTCATATTCGTGACCTTTCTGCCGTCGAGACAAGGACTGTGCCTCACGTGTCCTCTTCCCGTCCTCTTTCGTTCCCTGTCGCGTTCTCGCCCTGGCCCCTTTCCCGCCTCAGAATATCATTCCCTGTTTTCCATTGTTTTTCCCTGTCTGTTACCTCTTTCCCGCTTCCCTTTCGCATTAGTTTTATCTTTTCCCTGTCCTTTCCTGATCGCTTGATTCTGCCCACATGTCTTCCCTCTTCTCCATACTTCTTCCCCCCGCCCCTCCCTTCACATTCCCCATCACCTCCCTCCCTCTCCCACGTCGTTCCATCGCGGAGGAGCTTCTGTCCGACCTCTCCCTGTATTGCCCCCTTCCATAACGTGGACTACCCACACAACGTCACTCGGACTTTGGAGACCGCGTCCGGCCCGCGCGAAGCGGGCATGCCGCCTGCATTCTGGCGACACGCTGGTTTCGGAATGGTGCTCTGGCCCGTGCATGTGCCTGCGTCTCCCAGGGCCACTCGATCGCACTCCCTGCCCTGTCCGTGGAGGCCCTCGTGGGTGCCACCTGGAAGCCACCTGGAAGCCACCTGGAGGCCCTCGTGGGTGGCACCTGGAAGCCACTCGAGGCCGCTGGCTGGTGGCCTTCTGGAGCCACCTCCTCGGCGCCGCGGCGACGGGGCGCGCCCGCTGCACGAGGTCGCCGAGCACTGCTCCCCACCGTGGTGACCCCCCCCGTCGCGCTCGGTGCGGTCATCATGGGGCGGGAGGCCAGGTGGCCCGCGGGCCCTCTCTTCCTCAAGCGTTGCCTAACCGCCGACAGCCTCCGGCACTGGGTACAGGAGGTCGAGGTGCGCCCCACGTGGTGGCGGGTCAGGCCGGGGAGGAAGAGGAATCCATGTAATTTGTTTGTTTTTACCTCGCCGTGTTTTTCGTGGTTTGCTCGGTTCTCTTTTCATCTTATTTTATATGTTGTGTATATATATATATATATATATATTGTCTTATCCTGTCTTATCACCGTGAGTCGGCGGCGAAGTCGGAAGGGGGCGGGCCTGCTCAAAAGGCTCGGAAGGCTTCTGGATTCAGATGCAAGTCCTAAACCCTCTCCGAAGACGGAGGCGGCCTCCCAGAAGGCCCGAAAGTTCCTGAGAATTCCCGCCGCTTTGTGAAAAGGCCCGCCCCGTCCCACTTCTTAACACGGCTCGCCGCCGAGCGAGGGAGCGGGCCTTCGGTGCGGCGCTGCCTGCGAGTTGCACATGGCAGGCGGCTGTGGGAGTCCAGCTTCGCGGCGCGCTAGCTCTTCACCCAGGCACCCGGGTACCCGGGCACCGGGTACCCTAACCTCGCCGCGGTGGCAGAGCAGATTTGCTTCTGATTTTTTTGGTTTTTCGGTTTTCACATAGCAAATTGGGCGCGCGCCTGGCGTCCAGAAGGTGCGTTGGGGGCGACCGGAACAACGCCCAAAAGAGCGCCTGGGAGCGCGCTGGGGCGAGCGCCCGGGCGAGCCCAGAAGAGTGCCGAGAACAGCGCCCAGGAAAGCGCCATGAAGAGTGCCCAGAAAATGGCCCAGACGCGAATCTGGAAGAGCGCCCGAAAGCGCGCCCGGAAGTGCGCCCAGAAACGACAGATTCTGCTACCGATTTCGCGTCCGATTGTGTGTGTCGATTCAATACTGAAATGAATCAGACGCAAATCGGATTTTAAATCGAACAAAAATCGGACGCAAATCGTACGCAAATCGTACGCAAAATCGTACGCAAATCGTACGCAAAATCGGATGCAAAATCGGACGCAAAATCAGACGCTGATGGCGTCGACCATTTCTGGGCGGATGAGGCAGCGTATCGCGGTGCATCATGGCGAGGTCTGGTAGGGTGTGTATTGCGGACCCACGCGCGAAGTTCAGTGTTGGAGTTTCAGCGATGTGGCGAACGACGAACTGCGATATCGCGTTGTCCAGGTCGGGCCAAGTCGACAGAAAAATCAGATCGCCGCTTCTGCGGCCGTTTTTCAGGTGAGGCGCCCTGGCACCCGGGCGCGCCGCCGAAGTCGGCGCCCCACCTCGCCTAACCACATGAGTCCGCCAGGACCCCCACAGAGGCAAGCTCCGATTGGGAAATTATGGTTGAAACGAAGAGGGGAACCCTTTGAAACGACCGCTCGGGTCGGGGGTTTTCCGGTCGGGGGGCCACCCCCAATTCGGTAGTTGTTCGCAGTTGTTTCATGGATTGTGGCGCCCCGCACATAAAAACAATACTATTCCTGAGCCACTCGGAGGTTTTCGGAGGTCGTTCGGGGTATCTGGGGCCCCGCAAATTAAAACAGGATTCTGTATGAAGATGAGCAGAGCATCCATAACCAAAAAACAATTATATTTGTCTGTCGGAGGTTTGTTGGGGGTTTTGGGTCCCCACACTTCAAAAAAACAACATTATTTTTGAAAACCACTCGGACAACTTTTATGATGCTCATATATATATATATATATATGTATATATACATATATATATATATATATATATATATATATATATGTACATGTATATATGTACATACATACATATGACTTCTGGTTTAATCGTTTCGCTCACTCCGCCGGCCCATATTGCCTTGCCGCTTGGGGGGAGTGTTGGGGCCTCTTGGGGGCTTCCGGTAGGCAGTTTTGAGTCCTCTTGGGGGCCTTGTTGGGGCCTCTTGGGGCCCCATCTTTGGGCTGAAGGCTGGGCTTTTCGGTTCCTGGTCCCCGTTTGGGGCCTCTCTTGGGGCCGTTTTGGGCCATCTGAGGCGCCTCTTGGGCTGTCTTGGGGTTATCTTGGACCGTCTTGGGGCCGTCTTGGAGACTTCCTGGGCCGTCTTGGGGCGGTCTTGGGGGCCTCTTTGGCCGTCTGGGAGCGTTGGAAAGCCGAGAAGACGAGAAACGTCGCACATGCGAAACATGCATGTTTAACTAAGGGAGTGGGCCGATTTTTGCTTGTTGGGGCCCTCGTGAAGAGCCTCTTGAGGCTCTCTTAAGGCCTCTTGAAGCGTCTTGGCGGCCTCGTGGGCAGTCGTGGGGCCATCTTGGGCATCGCCGGCCGATCTTCGAGGACTCCAAGGGCTCTTGGACCGTCCGGGCGCTCTCTTGAGACCGTCTTGGGCGCCTCTTGGGCCGTCTGGGGGGCCTCCGGCATCTCTGACAGGCACTTGCCGGGGCTTTGCCAGGGACTTGCCGCGATTTTGGCGGGGTGCTTGTCGCGTCGGGGCCCCCAGGGGCCGCTTCGCGCGCGCGAACTTGTTATACTGTTAACGTGTTACCGGGTCCCGCTTGAACGCAAACAAATTTTGGACCCTTCCGGATCAAACAAACGGGCGCGGAATTGCCCTCGGCTCTGGGCGCGGAATTGTCGGGTGGGGGCCCCAAGAATTATGGCGGAGGTAATATGGAGAGGTGCTGGTCCGTTTTGGATAATTTCAAAGTTGCCGTAACATAGGTTGCGGAAATCGGTGAACAACGACATGAATTCGACAAATGAAAGCTTAATCGCATTATGTTTTGAGGTTTACGCGCTCAAGCGCAAGCGGTGAACACGGCGCGCAGCGAGCACTTTGCCGGGGAAGCCGATTGTCGTGGCAGCCCAGGGCGGTCACGCGTCCTGCAGCAGCGCGCGGGATCGGCTTCCGCGGTTCGGTTTTGGGGTCTTCTCGCCGCGGGGGCGCGCCATGAATTGGCGCGGCGCGGGGCCTGGCGTCGCCCGCGCGCGCCCGACAAATTTTCGGCGAAGGGCCCGCCCACTTGCAGTTATGATGACAGTTTCCGGCGGACTTTCGGCGGGGTCAGGGGGCGCGCGACAGGGGCGCGCCGACATGAGCCGGGCCCGCCGCGCGAGAGGTGCCAGCGGGGTCGGGGCCTTCAGCGGGGCTTCCTGCAGGGCCACGACACCCGCGACACTTGCGCAAATATGCCGCGCCCAGCCGCTGCTGCTAGCCAGAGGAGCATGAGGTATTGCTATGGATAGTTTACAAGATTTCCATGTTTTCTCGTTTTTCCGCGCGGGCTCCAGGGGCGAATGGTCGAGCGCATCCCGTCGCGCCGGTTCCGCGCGCGATGCGCGCGGCGCATTTTTCGCGCGTCGGGGCGCCCTCGGAGATTCCTAGCTGCATGCTGCGTTGCTCTCGGGGAGTCCGCGCGTCGCCGCTGCCGCGGAGCTGTTTTCGAGGTGGCCCCTTCGAGTGCTGTTCTTGGGCGCAGCGCGCGGCGCGCGCTGCGCCCAATCGCGCGCGGCGCGGCGCGTGAATCAGCTGGCCGCGCCCGTCGGGCCGCCCGGCAATTATTTCAGGATTGTGCAATGCGCCAGAAAACGCATCCGTTTTTTTTCTGGCGCAAGCGGCCCCGGAGTTTTTTTTAAAGAGGCCCGAAATTTTTCAGAACAAGAAAGTTCTGAGGGGTGGGGCGCGCCCCCGCCGCGCACGACGTCTGAATAATTCTGAAATCCGGAACTTTTCAACATGGATTCCAGCATTTTTCAAAATCGACCGCGGAATTTCTCAAAAGCGGTTGTGGTATTTTTCAAAAAGTAGGCCAGACATGCTCAAATTCGTTCCCAGATTTATAACAAATTTACGCTCGGGGAATTCTCCAGAGTCGCGCATGATCTGCCCATCAGGTCTGTTTGGTCATCCGCCGAGGCGCGCGGCGCGCGGCGGCGGGCGACGGGGCGGCGCGCCGCCGCCCCCCCTTGCGTTCGGCTTTGAGGAGGGGGATCAGCGAGTCCCAAATAGCCCCCTACGGGCGACCACTCGATCGCGAATGGGTGATCGGCCAGCGGCGCCAGCCAGAGTAGACAATGTTCGACGCAAAGTGTACCCCGCGCGAAGACTGTTAGAGATCCCGGAACCCCCAGAACGGGTCAATAGCACGTTGTGTAAATAGACCCCCGCTCCCGCCCGAGACTTCCTCGCATTTTATTCAGGAATCGCGCTCTCGCTTGGGACTTCCCTACAATTTATTCAGGAATCGCTCTCCCGGAGCTCTGGGGTCGCGCTCTCGCTGGAGACTTGCTTGCAACTTACAGAAGCATAGCTTTGCGTTGGAATTTCTCGCAATTTGCCCGAGCGCCGCGGTCCCGATACCCGGGCACCGAGGAGTCGCGCCCGTTGTGGCCCCATGTGCATGCCCTTCGTGGCCCCGCTGTCGCCATTTGCGTCTCCTTCATTGTCCTGCGTGGCCCAGTTGCTACCCTCAGTGGCCCCATAGTTGCCTTCTGTGGCCCGCATTATCTGCACTTCGTGGCCCCCGCTCGTTCGCGCTCTTCGTGGCCCCATGCGCATTCCCTTCGTGTCCTCGCTGTCGCCCTTCGTGGCCTACTTCGTGCCCTTCGTGGCCCTGCTGTCGTTCTCTCACGATCTCGCTTTCGCTCGTCGTCGCCGTCGTCTTCGACGTCGTCGTCGTCGTTGTCGTCGTCGTCGTCGTCGTGGTCGGTCCCCTGTCCGTCCCTCATGGGGTCGGGTCGACGGTCCGCTGCCGCCCCGCCGATCAGCGCTGCCGCTGGCCAGGCCGACGGTCCGCGGCCGCCCCGCCGTTTGCCGAGGCCCTTCCTGCAGGGGAGAAAGGTAGAATCCCCAGAAGGGGCACGATCGAAGACGAAGAGGGCGGGTATCGAGGGTTTGGGAAATACGCGTTATCTGGCATTCGAGCATATAAGGGCGAACATTCTTAAAATATTATTATTGTTGTTGTTGATGTTGTTTTTGTCTTGATTGGACACCTCGAACGCACCTGGGCAAATCGCGGCCGCCCGGGGGCCGCGCCGATCGAGGCTCGCGGCGATCGTGCCTGTGTCGGGCGCGGAGCCTGGGGGTTATCTTGCGCCGCCCTGGGTCGCGGTGGTCATCTAACAACAAGTTTGACAGGGCGGCGAGCAGCTTGAAGAGCGCGCAAGGGGGGGGGGGGGTCGCGATCGGAGTGGGGGGGCTGGGAGGGGGGGGGGGGGGCAGAAGGTCCACGTCGTCGGCGGCAGTCTGGGGGGCGTTCTTGCGGGCTTACTCGCGCGTCGCATCGGCGGCAGCCGCGGGTCGCGGCGGCGCGCCCTCGACGTCGTCGGCGCGCGGGGGCGCGCGGGGCGCGTTGCCGTTGGCTTTCGCGCGATGATGGTGCAGTAGCCATATGAAAGTTTGGATCGCAGGAATGTTGGGGTGGCCCGTGGCTTTTTGCAGTGGCGAGTCGGCCTGTAACTTCGCGTGGCCCTGGTCCGCCTCCACTGATTTTGCTCCGCCTCATCGCCTCGCCCCCCGTGTTCCAAGGGCCCGTTCGCAGCGGCCCCGTCGAGGCCGTTCTAGCCGCCGCCCCCGCTCAAGTCCCAGTCGCCCCTCCTGTCGGTGGCTGCGCTGCTGTTTCTGCCCCCTGGTTTGCCTTTGCCGCGTCGCCGCCGCCGCTGCAGTCGCGGATGCGGCGTCGGAGATCTGCAGATTCGGCAGGGTTGCGTCGTCGAATCGCAAGAGAGGCGTTTGAGTTGTCCGGGGATGGATCACCCCTGGGCGGGCGCGCGCAGTTGCGTTTCGCGCTTGCCACGTGCCGCATTGCTAGTCCAGCGAGCGGTTTTTTCGTGACTATACAGCGGGGACATATTCTTCACCTGTTTCACAGCATTATTTCCGAGCATTTTCATGCAATGTAATGTGTTCCTGGCCTCCCGGGCTGTCCATGCATAGCTGCCTTCTAATTCAAGAACACAGCTCCCAGGATTGCGGGGGTCGGACCTGGTGGGGGCCTGGTGAGTGCCAGGATGCTGGCCGCGTCGGGCGCGGTGGGGGGCGCGGTGGGCGGTCCCAGGGCGGGTTCGGCAGGCCCTGGGAACGCATGGCCCAGGGGTCCAGGATGCTGGCGGCGTCGGGCGCGGTGGGGGGCGCAGTGGGGGTCCCGGGGCGAGTTTGGCAGGGTGGGTGGTCCCTGAAAACACATGGCCAGGGGGTCCAGGATGCTGGCGGCGTCGGGTGCGGTGGGGGCCTGTCGAATTCGGTTGTCGTAAGGCGCGCCTCGAAAACGCACTTTTCCTCGCGCGCCTCTGGGGTCGGCGGATTTAGTTGCGTGTCCCCAGGCCCCTTCATAGTCATTGAGTCAGCGACGGAGGTCCGCGCGGAGGTCTTGGCAGGGCCCCCGCCCCGTTTGCAGGGGCCCGCCGTGGCCCCGAGCGCAACGTCGGTCACCCTTCTTGTCGCGTAGCACGAGGGGTGCATTCTATCGCTCTGGTCATGACCAGCTCCGCTTTTGGCGCTTCGGCTCCGCCTTGCGGCGCACACGCGGTGCATGATGCAGGTCGATGTTCGATGTCCGATGTCTTCGTGGTTCACACCCACACGATCCTCCCCCTTCCCCTTCGCCCCATCCGTTCCTCCTCCTCGTCCTCCTCCTCCTCCTCCTCCTTTTCCTCCTCCTCTTCCTCCTCCTCCTCCTCCTCCTCCTCCTCCTCCTCCTCCTCTTCCTTTCAGCGGCGTTCGATCCAATCGGGCCTGTCGCCGGGCACTGCAGGATGACTTCCAGCCTCCCCCCCCTCCCTGCTTTCTCTCTCCACCTCTCCCTCCCTCGCACGATCGTGTTTCTGTATTGCTCGGGGCATGACGGGCGTCATGGCCCCCGCCGCCCCCGCCCTTCTGACGTAATGCTCCCCCCCGGGGCGCTCCGGGCACTGCCGCCGTGCGCGTCGGGATCCGCATAAAAATCGGCACAGGAGTCTGGTCCGCGTCGTCGTCGTCGTCGTCGTTGTCGTTCGTCGCTCGTCGCTCGTCGTTCGTTGCTCATGCTTTTCAGGGAACGATGACGTCGCGTTTCGCGCCCGCGTCGTCCGGGAATGCTTAGCATTGACTGAAGACATGTATCTGAAGCATGTAGGTGGCGATCTGCACCTCAACGCCTGTGCACACCACACACGCTATGCACACCACAGCAGCCGCGTGCAACACAGCGCCAGTGTGTGCCGCAGTGCCCGCGGGCAGCACAGCGCTTGTGTACACCACAGCGACTGCGTACACAACATTTGCCGTGCGCAACACAGCGCCAGAGCACACCACAATGCTTGCGAACACTATAGCGCCTGTGTGCACCACGGCGCCTGTGTGCACCAGAGCAACCGTGTGCAACATATCACTAGTGTTGTAGAGATAATGTTAAAAAGAGTCCGTATGACAAAATGGAGCTCGTGTGGATTCCACAGAAAACAATTGTTTTATATAGGATTTGGACAATGATCCGTATGGAAAAGGGACCGCCGCTGGAATCAACGAGTCCTCGCGAGTCCGCCTGGCATCTGCGTCCAGGAGGCTCCAGCTAAATCAGCCATCCAAGAACCATGTGGACTGATTCAGTAGACCATTCTGCGGTGCACGACTAGATGCGCACGCGCGCTGTAGCGCCGACCCGCACGACAGGGTGGAAGGGTGAGGGAGGATGAGGAGGAGGAGGAGGAGGAGGAGAGGAGGAGGAGGAGGAGGAGGTGAGGAGGAGGAGGAGGAGGAGAAGGAGGAGGAGGAAAAGGAGGAAAAGGAGGAGGAGCAGGAGCAGGAGGTGGTGGTGGAGGAGGAGGAGGAGGAGGAGGAGGAAGAGGAGGGAGGAGGGAAGAACGTCGCATTCTATTCTCAGCACTGCCTTGGCGTGGCGTTTGGCCGTCCGCAGCAGATCCATGCTCCTCCTACCTGTCCTGCGCACGTAGGCGCTGTGGTGTATACCTGCGCTGCGTTGCACGCGGATGTTGTGATGTAGATAGGGGTGCACAGGCGCTGCGGTGCACGCAAGCATTGCGGTGTACACAGGCGCTGTGTTGCACATGGTTGTTGCGGTGTACACATTCTTTGTGGTGTACACCGGCGCTTTTGTGCACGCAAGCACCGTGGTGTACACAGGCGCTGCGTTGTACACGCGCGCTGCGGTGCACGCGAGCGTTGTGGTGTACACAGGCGCTTTGGGGCAGATCGCCGCCTACATGGTGCTCGTGTCGTCGTCGTCGTTGTTGTCGTTGTCGTCGTTGTCGTCGTTGTCGTCGTCCTCGTCGTCGTCGTCGTCCTCGCTTGTCGCTCGTCGCTCATGGTCGTCGTGCGCACGGGCGCGGCTGTGGTGCTGGAGCCACACGGCGGAGGGGGGGCGTTACGTCATACCCTCCCCCGCACCCCACCCCCTTTGACGCCCGTCGTCGCCGAAAATGAAAAAATGCGCTCTTCCTCTCTTCTGCCTGCCTCGTACCTCGTCCCTCCTCCTCCCGTGATCCTCCTCGTCCTCCGAATGGCCTTCATCGTCGTCAGCCTTGTCGCCAGCCCCCAATACCCCCAAGCAAGTCCCTCGTCCTCTCAGCCTCCCCATGGCAGGACAAGGAACGGGGCACGTGAGGAGCCCACCCCCCCCCCTCTCGTTTCGCAACCCCGCGGCCTGAGCCAGAGGCGGCTGGACCACCGACCGCCACGCCCGGTACGCCACCACCGACCTGGAGGCCCGGGGCTTGGGAGGGGAGGGGGGAGGGCAGGCGGGCCGGCGGGCCCAGGCATCCGACCCCGCGGGGCCGAGGAGGAGGAGGAGGAGGAGGAGGAGGAGGGAGGAGGAGGAGGAGGAGGATCTGTCGGACATGTAGGTCAGTCCTTGCGGGAAAACCGTCGCCCCCCTGCTGGGCTCTCGGCGTGTCCAGCCGATCGGCCCGCTGCGCAGCCCAAGAGGGCAAGGCGGGGTGTTGCGAGACGTCTTGGGAGGATAGGGTACGTTCCAATGCTTTCTCGTTTTTGTAGACGTGTTGTTGGCGGCGGCGTCGCCCGCGCAGCCGGCGGTGGACCAGAGCTGCGGGGCCCGCTCGCTGGCGGCTGGCCAGGCGGCGCGTTCTCCGACCTCGCGGCGCCTGTCAGATGGGCGGGGCCGTGGGTCCACGGGCCGTCGGCCCCGACGGCCTTCCAGCGGCTTGGCCTCAGCCCTGGAACGCGCGTCGAGGGCGCGCTGCTGGGCGCGGCTGGGGGCGCTGGGCGCCGCCGCGTTCCCGGCGCAGAGCGCCTGGTCCAGCGACGCGAGCGGCCGCCGAGTGGGGGCGCTGGCACGAGTGCTCCGCGAGTGCTCCGCAGTCCGCCCCCGTGCTGCCGGGCAGCGTCGGGGCGGTGGGCGGGTCAGTGCTGCGCCTCTGCGCCCAGCCTGCCGCCCAGCGCGCCGCCGTGGCGCGGCGGCCGCGGCGCTCCGCGCCCCGCCTCAAGATGCGCCGCGCGATGGGGCTCGCGGCTGCAGGCAGGCGGCCCCGTCGCAGCTGCTGGAGATGGCGGCGCGCCGAGCGCAGCCGCGAGCGCGGCGCCAGCTGGGAAGACGCCTTCGAAGGCCGAGGATGTTGGCCCCACCCGCGCTGGGCCGGCGGAGCAGGTCGCCGAGCTGATGGGGTGATTGGAGCAGAAGAGGGATATTGGTAAGTCTCTAGACTCTAGCAGCTCGCGCTGAGTCGGCGCTCGCGGGCACACGGCTCACGGAGAACAAGAAGGAGGATAGGGAGGGCGAGAGCGTCTCATTTTTTGACGACGCCTCACACGTCGACGCAAGGCGCTGGACAGAGGCCCTTGCCCGCGAACAGCCAGGCGCCCTGCTGGCGAGTGATCGATCGATATATGGCGCAACGGGGGTAGGCGGCCGATTCAGACCACCTGCGGGGCATGAGCGCTCAAGTCGCGAGGTACATCTTGAGTGTGTTTCACGGCCGCCACACTCGGCGAGATGGGGGTGGGGGGCGTGAGGGAGCTGCGCGCAGCGGGCGAGTGCATGGACGCCCTCCTCCGCGGAGAACTGTATCACTTCGGGGACCTTCTGATGCAGCGAACGAAGGCCATCGAGCAGGCGACCAAGGGCGGCCCCTGGCAGGTGGCCCAGCGCCTGGAGCTGCGTGGCGACCTCGGCGCGGGCCTCACTCAGCCAGCCGAGCTGCCCGACGCCGCGGGCAAGCGCAAGAAGCCTTCGCGGCCTCCAGGGGAGCGCGGCGAAGGCCCGCGAGGCGGGCGGGCCGTGCTGGAGACTCGGCCGAGGGGGGGGGCGGGAGGCCGGCGCCCCCCCCCCTCGAAGGGCGTCGAGCCCTGGCCCATCCGGTCCGCGCCCGAAGGCGGGTCGGACCGCCGGCTTCTCGAGGCGGGCGAGGTTCAGCAGCGGGCTCTGCGGGCGGCGGCGAAGTCGGGCGGATCGGGCGGCCAGGCGCCCCGCCCCTCATCCTTGGCGGGCGCCCAGCCGCCGGCCCCGCGGCCGCGAGGGCTGCCGCGGCCGCTGCCGCCGGGCCCCCGAGGTCGCCGCGGGCCCCCATCGCCGCGGCCGGAGCCTGGCGACGCGGCAGAGACGAGGAGGAGTGTGCCTATCGAGCAGCAGTACCGACAATCATCCGAGCAATGCGAAGGTGGTGGCCCCGACGAGGTACCGCCTCGGTTCACTCAGAACGCGTGACAGAGAGCAATTACAACGCCCACTACGCACGGAGACGCCCGCAGCGCGCGACCCCGACTCAGCGCTTACTCTCGCAGCACAAGTACTCAAGCAGTGGCGAAGCGTCCCAGTTCGCCTATAGGCCCACCGAAGAATGTTCCAAGAACCTCATGTGGTCTGCGCGAAATGTTGTTAGATCATTTCTGGCTGAGACTGTCTTGTTTTGACGCATCGGGCTTCTGTTGCAAGAACTTGTTTTCCCCTAGGGACATTTTTGGGTTCTAAGAGCATTGCGTGGTAGGCCTATGGAAATGCGGGGGCGGTCGGCCCCAGCTCAAAGTACAGCGCAACAGGACGAGACGGTCAACAAGGACTACGCGCGCGTCTCCCCCCGCCTGGGCTTCGAACAGATCCCAGTTCCCACTGCCGCGGGATGGCCCCGCACTGAGAGGGGCGCGCATATCACGATTGCCCAGCAACCAGACATCAACAGGCAATGCTCTTCCCTGCTGCAGAAGCGGCTCCAGCAAGCCCTCGACGGAAGCGCTGCTCCTCGCGTTCCATCGTCGAGACGCACTGGTCGCAGAGGCTAGCCAACGTACCTTCCCACAGGAAGGCCGGTTACCGATTCGACCAGGGACGAAGATCCACCGCGCATTGTCCGACGGGCACTACTTTTGCACTTTGCCTGGGGCGACTTCCACAGCGACGCCGACGGCGACGCGGCTCGACTCGGGCACGCCTGCTTCAGCGAAGATGACGCAGAGAAGAGCTTCAAGGATACGCTCTACAAGATCTTCTGCTAGCAGAGCGAACAGTGGCGCGGGCCCCAGGTGGGCGAAGACTACGGCGCCCGCGCCAAGTTCAAGTTCAACGACGGGGATTGCGACGGCGCCGCATTCATCGGTGCCATGACCGACGTCGACCACGACGCCACCCTAGGAGCAGAGTAGTTCTCACTCGCCAACTACTCAGCAGATGCACCCCGCGCATCAGGAGCGTCAGCCCTACGCCCGCCTTGGGCCGCATGTGCCATCGAAAAAACGTAGGAGACGCATCGCCCCGACACCCGCGCATCAGCTATCGCAATGCGTGGGGCTACATGGCCCATCCGACTGTGAGCGTGTGCTACTATACCAATGGACTGGCGCGCCCCGCGTCAAACCTGACCACCGCCGGGGGCCTTCGCCTTCAACGCGCAACGAACTGACAGCGCCAACATTGGTCAGCCCCACCTGGCTCTTAACTGTGTACCACTTATTTCTCTTCTCCCTATTCAGGTTTCACACCCCGACGATTACGCCGTGCCCACCATGCGCGCCCCCACTTCCAGACACCCGCGACCGACTATGGAACTGCCCCGCCCTGACGGACCTCGCTTCGCGTTCCGACGACCAAAACGCACGTCGTTACGAGAGACGGCGTTAGATTTTTTTCTGACACCTTTACCGAACATCCGCATTGCGACTTCGGTCAAAGACAGCTCGGAGTACATTCCGACGTCGAGAAAGGGCACTGCGAGCACTTGGACAACGAGCGACACATATGCTCAGGCCACACAAACATGACCCCACCACAGCAGCGAAACCCCAACGTCGAAGGACCCAACCATATGAAGTTTTGGGTACCGAATGTGTAAACATTTCCTTCGATGAAGCTCCCTATGGGGCCACGAAGCGCTGCGCTGGGCCGGGGGGGGAAGGGGGGGGGGGGGGGGGGGGGGGGGGGGGGGCGCGCGCGGGCGGTAGCGCTGGGGCCGTCGCTGGAGCTCCCTATGAGGCCGCGTAGCGCTGCATTGGGTGGGTGAACATATTAAATTTGGTGCGTGGGGCGCATGCGGGCGGTCCCATTGGGGCCTTCGGTGGAGCTCCCCATGTGGCCGCGAAGCGTTGTAAATGGTGGGTGCGAATGCCAAGTTGGGTGTGGGGGGCGCATGCGGGCGGCCCTACTGGGGGCTTCGGTGGGGCTCCCTATGGTGCCACGAATCGCTGTACTGGGTCGATGAACGTGCGAAATTGGGTGTGGGGGGCGCATGCGGGCGGTCCCACAGGGAGCTTCGGTGGGGCTCCATGTGGGGGCGCACGCGGGCGGCCCCACTGGGGGTTTCGGTGGGGCTCCCTATGGTGCCACGAAGCGCTGTGCTGGGTGGTTGGTGAAAATGCCAAAGTGAGTGTGGGGGGCGCACGCGGGCGGTCCTATTGGAGGCTTCGGTGGAGCTCCCTGTGGGTGACGCATGCGGGCGGTCCCGCTGGGGGCTTCGGTGGAGCTCCCCATGGGGCCGCGAAGCGTTGTGCTGGGTGGTT
The DNA here is from genome assembly GCA_963575745.1 of Prorocentrum cordatum. Taxonomy (NCBI): domain Eukaryota; class Dinophyceae; order Prorocentrales; family Prorocentraceae; genus Prorocentrum; species Prorocentrum cordatum. Next base: position 111,093 of record CAUYUJ010018928.1, read on the forward strand.
GAAAACGCCAAATGGGGCATGGTGGACGCGTGCGGGCGGTGGTCACATTGGGGGCTTCGGTGAAGCTCCCTGTGGGGCCACGGAGCGCTGTACTGCGTAGGTGGCAGCGCCAAATGCTGTGCGGGGGACGCATGCGGAGGGTTTCGGTGGGGCTCCCTATGGGGCCACGAAGCGTTGTACTGGGTGGTTGACAATGACAAGTTGGGTATGGGGGACGCGCGCGGGCGGTCCCACCGGGGGCTTCGGTGGGGCTCCATATGGGCCACGAAGCGCTGTACTGGGTGTGTGGAAATGCTAAATTGGATGCGGGGGGCGCATGTGGGCGGTGCCACTGGGGGTCTCGGTGGAGCTCCCTATGGGGCTGCGAAGCGCTGTACTGGGTGGGTGGACATGCCAAGTTGGGCGTGGGGGACGCATGCGGGCGGTCCCACTGGGGGCTTCGGTGGAGCTCCCTATGGGGCCACGAAGCGTTATACTGGGTGGGTGAAAATGCAAAGCGGGTGTGGGGGACGCACGCTGGCGGTCCCAGTGGGGGCTTCGGTGGAGCTCCCCATGGGGCCACGAAGCGCTGTACTGGGTGGTTGAAGATGCCAAACGGGTGTGGGGGGCGTATGCGGGCGGTCTCATTGGGGGTTTCGGTGGAGCTCCCTATGGGGCCACGAAGCGCTGTGCTGGATGGGTGCCAATGCCAAGTTGGGTGTGGGGGACGCATGCGGGCGGTCCCACTGGGGGCTTCGGTGGAGCTCCGTATGGGGCCACGAAGCGCTGTACTGGGCACGTGAGAATGCCCCACTGGAGCTTCGGTGGAGCTCCCTGTGAGGCCACGAAGCGCTATACTGGGTGGGTGAACATGCCAAATTGGGTGTGGAAGACGCATGCGGGCGGTCCCACTGGGGGCTTCGGTGGAGCTCCCTATGGGGCCACGAAGCGCTGTACTGGGTATGTGAACATGTAAATTTGGGTGCGGGGGGGGGGTCGGTGGAGCTCCCTATGGGGCCGCGAAGCGCTGTGCTGGGTGGGTGAAAATGCAACATTGGGTGTGGGGGACGCACGCGGGCGGTCCCAGTGGGGGCTTCGGTGGAGCTCCCTATGGGACCACGAAGCGTTGTGCTGGGTGGGTGAAGCGCATGGAAGGAGGAGGGAGGGGAGGGAGGAGGAGGAGGAGGAGGAGGAGGAGGAGGAGGAGGAGGAGGAGGAGGAGGAGGGAGGAGGAGGAGGAGGAGGTGGAGGAGGAGGAGGAGGAGGAGAGGAGAAGAGGAGAGGAGGAGGAGGAGGAGGAGGAGGAGGAGGAGGAGGAGGAGGAGGAGGAGGAGGAGGAGAGAAGGAGAGACGGAAAGGAACGCGGGGACCGTTTCTTCAAACTGGGGACCCAACACCACATAATGGTTGGGGAAAAAACTGACGAGACACAGGCCTGGCGCCAGCCGCGTGCGCATGCTGCCCCGCCTGCGCAAATACGCCCAGCAACGCAACGAGCGCATCCGAAGCCCCCCGCTAGCACGTGGGTGAACATGCCCGACCTGATTTACGACAGAACCGATTCGGACGACAGTGCAGATGGCAATGACCCATGGGCCAAGATGAACGGAGTTGCGTTGCCCGGGCGGATGGACCGCATATTTTTACCGCGCCAACGACACCGACACCGACGGCAGCGAGGACGAAAGATGGCATTATGCTGCCTACTACCGCGAACAGTCCAAAACTCACTCTGCACATTCCCCAGCGATGATTTACTTCTACCTGTGTGGAACAGATACGTGGACAAATTCAGCAACGAGCTCCATGAACACACCAACGTGGTGCTCCATGCCTGCCGCGCCCACCGCTTCGACCGGGCCCATGCGCAACGCCGCTGTCGACTTACGCGCTGCCACATGCGACGACGGCCAAGTATCTCAAACTTAAGGACACTGTCCACGCCGACTCCTACTCGCCCCTGCCCGAGCCACCCAAGCGTCTGACCCTGTCTCGCCACGGACACGACCTGGATGTATTCGCAGCCCACTACCGCAACAAAACTGCATGCCGACTTCGCGCATCTACAACAACCAGCCAACATTTTACAGCAATAGCGACAGGAGGACACGCGCCTTTCAACCCCAACGAGATCGCAGCAACACAAGAAGTTGCACAATGACTGAACACATACCACAGCGACGACAACGATATGATCCATGATTGGAGCAGACAGCATACGCGACGCAGCAGCGCAACTTCAACAATTTTGTTGCCGGGCGATCGCTTCCAGCATCGCCAGACCCATTCCACCGACCGACATCGACAGCACAAGCGAAGAAGATAGACCGGCAAGAGCAAACACGACCGACGCCCGACCAGCACCGCAGGCGGCACCACCGGCGGCACCGCCGCCGACCAAGAACATCCCACTGCCCAAAAAACAGGCGCCCACCCTACCTCAGCGACTAACTTAGGCACCCTCTCCAACCGACACAGCCGATAACACCGACAGACAAGCAGTGCCGACCACCATTCAAACGACCAAGCATGCACCGCTTGCTAAGAAAGTACCATCACTACCCACCACGCACTTTGAACCACATGCATCTCGAACACCAACCTCGCCTCAACGACAAACTCCGAGACCCTCTCCAGACGACGCAGCCGAGGACAACGACGGACCAACAGTGCCGACCACAGTTCAAACGACCAAGCATGCGCAACTTGCCAGGAAAGCACCACACCTACCCTCCACCCTCTTAACTGAACCACATGCACCTACCCCGCCCTCGCCGCCGACCAACACTAACACACTACGCCCAGACTGTAGATGACCAGGCGCACAGTGCCACCATCATCGCCGCAGACCACAGACACACCACCAGCCCAGAATTCACCTCCGCCGCCCACTCTCGCGGGCAACAAGCCACCCCACTACCTGACATTACCCGCGTCATAACTGACTGAGCCGTCAATGAACGCACCAAATACGTTGCCCGCGAAGGCTATCGCAGAATGGCCACCTACAACAAGAATCGCAAGACCAGCGCGCCCACCATCGCCAGTGCTCCAGATACCAATCACGCGCCCACCTCGCGAAGAGCCAATGGCACAGCGTTGGCTACAGGAAGTGCCTCTGAACTCTTCTGCGCCCAGATCCCATGCCGCGCTGCAGGCCGAGACAGCAAGACTCCAGGGTGGCAGCCCAAGAATTGCACACTGGGCAGTCACCGTTGCTCGGGGGGTTCTTATGTGGCGGTGGGGGGGGGATGGCGGTGGACTGCAGCGCCGCCCCGCTTCGGTCTCTCTTTTTTTTGCCTGCTCCAGCGCAGGAGCACAGTTTTAACCTTCAAGGGTCGCAGCCCAAGAACTGGGATTTCTAGGCAATCGCCTGCTCACTTGTTTCATTGTACGCCTGAAGCCAACGTGGTCACATCATAATCCTGCGTACCGCAGACATGGTCCATGACGAGGATGGGGTGGGCGAAGGAGGGTTGACTTTGGTGGCGGGGGGGGTTGCGGGACAAATGTGCCAGGTTTGGGGTCAACCATAAACTTGGGACAAGTCTTCTAGAACTGCATATTTCAGTTTCGCAATTTACTTGCTTAGGCGACACACACCATTAACCAACGGTTTCTCTACTCCTGAGGATCGCCTAACTGGGTGGAGGAGGAGGCCTTTATCCACTAAGGTGTGTGTCGTCCTCTACCTGGTGGGCGCCTACTGTCTATTATTTACTTCTCGTGGGCTCTTGTTCCCTCATTTTCCTTGGTGCCCGCCAGCTGGACCGAGTCGGTTTTACTTGTTTCCTTCAGTTCCTGCAAGACTGCGAACGGCGAGTTCCTCACGTTCGTCTAGCGTAAAAAAGGAAGGCGGGGAGGGGGAGATCAGTAGATCTGGGGGTCATGGGGTGTAACTCGAAACGCTCTCTTGGCGTTGGCTGCGTCGCTCGTTGCCGGCACACTGTATGTATATATATATATACATATATACATGTGTGTATACACATATATATATATATGATGAAAGAGCGTGTTCTACCGCTGCTGGCGGAAAACCGGGGGGGTCACTGGGGGTTCCCAACCCGTCCCCCCTCTCGAAAACCGGAGGGAGGGTCACTACGGGTTCGAACCCCTCCCCCCCACACCCTCTCCCAGTTCATCATGAAAAAGGGGGGCGCGACCCCCCCCCCCTCGCCGCCGGCAAACGATTCCCGTTCCTCGGGACAGTTGGACAATGGTAGGGATACTGGGACAGTGGCAGGAACGGCGGCGTCGGGGACAGTGGTGCGGGGGCAGTGGGACAGTGGTGGGGACTGGTGGTGGGGATAGTGGTGAGGGGACAGCGGGACACTGGTGGGTACAGCGGGACAGTGGTGGGGACAGTGGTGAAGGCGGTGGTGGGGGCATTGGTGGGACAGTATTACAGTGTGGGGACAGTGGGGACAGTGGGACTGTACAGTGGTGGGGACAGTGGGGACGGTGGGAACAGTGGGGCAGCGGCGGGGACAGTGGGACAGTGGGGACCGTGGGGACCAGTGGGACGGTGGTTGGGGCCGTGGGGAAAGTGGGGAGAGTGGGACCGTGGTGGGAACAGGACAGTGGGGACAGTGCGACAGTGGTAGGGGCATTGGTGGGGACAGCAGGGACGGTGGTGGGAACAGCGGGGACAGTGGTGGTGAGGACAGTGGTGCTGGGGACAGCAGTAGGGGATGTGGTGCGGACGGTGGTAGGGACCAGGGAGTCGTTTGTCGGCGGTGAGCGTGGAGGGGGGGGAAGGTTTCGAACCGGTAGTGACCCCCCCCTGGTTTTCTGGAGGGGGGGGGTTCGAACCGGTAGTGACCCCCCTCGGTTTTTGGAGGGGGGGTGGGGGGGAGGGGTTCGAACCGGTAGTGACCCTCCACTGGTTTTTGAGGGGGGGGAGGGGTTCGAACAGGTTAGTGACCCCTTCCAGTTTTCTGGAGGAGGGGGGCGGAGGGGTTCGAACGGTAGTGACCCCCCCCCTGGGTTTTTTGGAGAGGGGGAGGGGGTCGACCGGTAGTGACCCCCCCCAGGGTTTCGGAGGGGGGGGAGGGGGGGGTTTAGGGGGGGGGTGGGGGGGGGGGGGGGTGCGGGGGGAAGGGGGGGGGCCAGCAGGGGGGGGGGCACCCCAGGTTCTGGAGGAAGAGCGGGGGGAATCTTCCACAGTGAAGCGGCGGTGGATCACGTTTTTTTTGTGTTTTTTGTCTCTCTCTCTCTCTCTTTCATATCTATATATATATATATAGATATATATACACACGTGTATACATATATACACACACGCGCATGTGCATACACATATATACACATATGCATGTATGTCTGTGTGTATGTATGTATGTATGTTTGTATGTATGCATGCATGCATGTATGTATGTATGTAACCCTGTGTCCCGGAGAATAATCCCACAGGGACAACAAAGTTCGGGGTCGCGGGGGGATTATACATGTTGCCTACTGGAGGCCAGCATGTGGGAGGAGAAAGAGATGATGTTAAGAGGACCGAAAGCCGAGGAGACTTCTCGAGCACGACGCGCTGCTCCATTGTCGGCTTGGAGCAACTAACTATCTTGGAGAGCTCGAAATGATGAGCCACCAAATGGCTACGGAGATTGTTACTGTTCGTTTCGCTTGAGACATTATACACTAATCGCTCGTTTCGTTTGAGACATCTTCAAGTAATTGTTCGGTTCGCTTGAGACGTCCTCGTTTTTAAGAGATCCTCAAACACATTTTGTTTCCCTTGAGACGTCCTTGCTCGTGTAGAATAGCTCATGGTCCTCGGTTTCCGTGGATAGTAAACCACAGCGATAAAAAAAAACAGTTCAGGGTGCCAGGGGGAGAAGGAGGAAGACAGAGAGAGAGAGACAGAGACAGAACTATACAGATAGTTAGAGAGAGAGAGAAGTAGAGAAATATAGACAAACTGAGGAGGAGGAGGAGGAGGAGGAGGAGGAGGAGGAGGAGGAGGAGGAGGAGGAGGAGGAGGAGGAGGAGAAAAGCCAAAGTTCCAGACCTATTAAATCAAATGTGTAAACAAACAGTGGAAATTAAGATTTTCACCTGCTCGTGTAGGATAGCTCACGCGCCTCGGTTTTCGTGGATAGTAAACCACAGCGATAAAACAGTTCAGGGTGTCAGGGGGAGAAGGAGGAAGACAGATAGAGACAGAGACAGAAATATACATATAGTCTGACAGAGAGAGAGAGAGAGAGAGAGAGAGAGAAGTAGAGACATATAGACAGACAGAAGGAGAGAGAGAGAGAGAGAGAGAGAGAGGAGGAGGAGGAGGAGGAGGAGGAGGAGGAGGAGGAGGTGGAGGGGGAGGAGGAGGAGAAAAACCAAAGTTCCAAACCTATTTAATTTAATGTGTAAACAAACAATGGAAATTAAGACTTTCATCTGCTCGTGTCGAGTAGCTCATGTGCCTCGGTTTCCGTGGATAGTAAACCACAGCGATAAAACAACAGTTCAGGGGGCCAGGGGAGGAAGGAGAAAGACAGAGAGAGAGAGAGACAGAAACAAAGAGAGAGAGAGATAGACATATAGAGAGATAGAGAGAGAGAGAGAGATACACGACAAGCGAGAGAGGAGGAGGAGGAGGAGGAGGAGGAGAGGAGGAGGAGGAGGAGGAGAAATCCAAAATTCCAAACCTACGATACTCGAAAACGTCTTCGCTTCGCTTGATGCTGCTATCTCAACATAAGAAGGACGTGAACCTCGATGGTGAACTTTTCACAGTGTTAAAAAAGGTCGGCCTCCGCGCCCCGCGCCCCTGACCAAACTTTTTCTTGGCCGTGGATAATCAACTCTAGCGTGTTAAGGGGGGGGTCATTTATTATCATCGGCACGGGGTTATGTCTGTCTGTCTGTCTGTCTGTCTGTCTGTCTGTATGTATGTATGTATGTATGTATGTATGTATGTACGTATGTATGCATGTGTGTATTTATGTATATATTTAGATGTATGCACATACGCGTGCGTGTGTGCGTAAAGAGGCCTGCCTCAGGACATGAAGCTGTGGGGCATAATGTCGGCGCGCGTGTGGGCGCAAGTGCGAACGCCGTGCGGACGATCGGTAGTTGGAGGGGGAAACCGAAGTGAAACGGAATCTGGTGGTTTTGTCGCGAGGCTGCGCGAGGGCGAAGCAGATCATTGCCGTGCCAGCGCAGGGGGCTCCCGCGCTTGTCCCGGTGGTCGTCCTGGTAGTTGTCTCGTGGCTGTTCTGTGGTTGTTCTGTGGCTGGTGCCGGAGGCAACCTGCGCACGCCCGTCACCCGTTGATTCTCTTCGGCCTCCTCCGTCGCCCCCTGCCCTCGCGGCCGCTCCCTGTTTTCCCGCCCGCTCAGCTGCGCCCAGCGCCCGCCGCGGCCCGTCGGCTCTGCGAACGAGCTCGCGTCCGCCGGCGCTGCCGACACAATACAGGTGTTGCGGATGAGTTGAGCGGTGGGTCGTGCAGGTGGAGAGGTAGAGCCACCCGACGCGAGGCCATCGGAAACTACAATTTCTTCACGCTTCGCCTATCCGCATGAGCCCATGCAAAAACCCTGCCCATGAGATTCGACGGGGAGAGGCACGAATAGACACATGCCGCGAACTAGAGTGGGCAACCAGGGTGAGCAGAGAGATCTCTGGGAGCAAGGGTGTGCCCTTTGAAGCCTCATAGGGCCGTGTCTTTGGCCCAGGTGGGGGAGAGGGCAGGGCAAGAAAGAGGAGGAGGAGGAGGAGGAGGAGGAGGAGGAGGAGGATAATGAAGAGGTGGAGGAGGAGGAGGACAACGACGACCAAGACGACCGCGACGACAACGACGACGACGAAGACCACGACCACGACCACGACCACGACCACGACCACGACCACGACCACGACCACGACCACGACGACGGCGACGACGACGGCGACGGCGGTCCCTCTTGGTGCGCTCTTGAGGCGTTCCTGCGCCCTCTTGGGGCTCTCTTGGGCCATCTCGGGGCCACCTTGAGGCCCCAAGGGCGCATCGGAAGAACATAGGCGAGAAGGCAAAACTCACTGACTGGCCGTATGTTTTTGGTTGTACGGATTTGGGATTCTTGGGGGAGTCCTGCGGGTCTCCGAGAGCATTTGGATCTGTCTCGTGGCCCTCGTCGGGCTTCTTTGAGGTATGTCAGAAGCTATCGTGAACCATCGTCGGCTATCTTGAGCCATCTTGGAGGCCATCTTTGATCATCGGACGCCCTCTTGGAGCCATCCTGGGCCATCTCGGGCTTTCTTAACCCTTCCGTCCCTCTCCCACAAAACCTCAGGGAGGGGAAGGGGGAGGGTACCATTCCCTGGAGGAGAAGGGGTATTTGGTTTTTGGAAGAGGAAAGCAAGGACTCGAGACACCACCTTAGCCCGACGGGCTCGTGGGATTACACCCATCCTCTTCGAGTCGTCTTGTCGCCCGAAATGGCTGTGTTGCAAGCGCTTAGCGTCGTCACTGCCGCCGTCGTTATCTCAAGGTCGGCTGTGACTTCGGGACAAGAGCTTCAGGTCCTGCATTCCTGTGCGTGCGCACAGCTGCGCTGCACAAGCCCCCCGGCGGGCAAGTTTTTGGGCGCTTGCGCCATGGAGGCGAGCGGCGTTCGTCGCCGCGGGCAGTCTTCCGCGACCATCGCGGAGGAGCAGCCGTCTCCGGCGGTTTCTTCGAAGCCACCTTGGTCCCCGGCCCCGGCTGCGACGAAGGGTTCCCCGTGCCCTTCGCCGTATCCCTGCTCTGGCGACGGCGACCAGGCGGCGGGACCGCATATTCGTATCTCGTTGTCGGACCCAGGCATGCTGCAAAGCGTATGCTGCTGGATTCCAGGGCTACTGATCTTCCCGCCCATGTTGGTTATCATCTTCTGCGCCTTCTTCGCTCAGGACGTGATGATGTGGATTGCCGCTGTGCTATCTGTCTGGACCGTGATCTACTCAGGGAATCTCTCTATCTCATGCGTGTTGGGGGCGTGGAGGATGCGCCGCGACGTTGACGTCGACTGGCAGGCCAAGCTAGAGAAGGTGCAGGCTGAGGCTCCAGAGGCCAGCGCCTTCATGCACGTCGTTTTCCTGCCGAACTACAAGGAGGACGAGGAGATGATGCAGCAGACTCTGGAGAACCTCGGGCGCTCTGCCTTGGCCCGCAAGAACATGCACGTGGTGCTGTGCATGGAAGACAGGGAGGGCGAGGCTGCGCGTCAAAAGGCCAGGAATCTGATCGATGCGTCACGCCACCTCTTCGCGGACATCGGCGCTACTTTCCACCCGGCGAACTTGCCAGGCGACGTCGCGGGCAAGTCGTCCAACACCCAGTGGGGCTACCGGCAGGCTTTGCAGAGGTTGGCGCCCCAGCTCAGCAATCATGATGCTTCGAAGGTGTTCCTCACGGTCAGCGACGCAGACACCCTCTTCCATCCACAGTATTTCAGCGCAATGACCTACCAGGGCTTGACCATGTCAGCCCACGAGCGTGCTTGGTCAATCTGGCAGTCGCCTATCTTGCTCTTGCGAAACCTCTTTTCTACGCCAGGCCCCACGCGCTTGTCTGGTTATGCCACCATCATTTTCGAGCTTGCTGGTCTGGCGAACCAGAAGTTCTCTCCACACTTCAGTTACTCGAGCTATTCCGTCACGCTCGCTATGGCCTCCCACCGTTTCGTCGACGGCTGGGACAGGGACGTGATCGCGGAGGACCACCACATGTTCTGCAAGTGCTATTTTGCGTCCATCTGGGAGCAGCTGGACGCCCTGAGGACGGGAATCGGTCTGCAACCGAGTGCCACGGAGTGCGCGGCATCTCGCGTTCGGCTGCGGCCCGTGTTCTTGCCGGCGATCTCGTACCTCGTCGAGTCTGACGGCTGGCTCGCCTCGATCCACGCCCGTTTCGTGCAGGCGCGGCGGCATGCCCAGGGTCTGGCTGAGTTGTCATACATCTTCCTGCAGCAGGCGCACCTGCTGATGTCAGGCGGCTCTAGGCACATCGCTAGCGCCACCCATGTCAAGACCTGGAACATCGCTGGGAAGATGGCCAGCGTGCACATTCTCGCCAACATGCATTCCCTATCCCTCATCTTGACGACCATCCTGCTGGCTGTTCAGACTCTGCGGTGGCTTGTGTCCCAGAGCCCCCAGGAGCTGCTCTCATTGTGGTCCACTCGCGGCGCCGAGGGATTGTGGAGCTTGCAGAGCTTCGCAGGCTTGAAGTGGGCCTTGTTTGCGATCTTCGGTCCAGTCCCACCTTTGAGTATGCTGATGTCGACGACGACATACATTGTTGTGCGGGACGCGCTGGAGGGCAAGCTTTCGCGTGACCCTGCGCATCCAAAAGAGTTGCCAAGCCTGCAAGGCTCGGTCGACGGCGGTATGGGCCGGTTGCAGCAGCTGAAGCTTTATCTTATGGTCCAGAACGACTATTTGAGCGGCGCGTTCATCACGCTGTTCGCCTATGGCCTGGTCCCAGCGACGATGGCCGCATGGTCGCTGATGACGAGGGGCACTGGGTTCGAGTACGTCGTGGGTACCAAGCCGAAGGAGACTGCTGCGTGAGGTACCCCGCTCGCGCTGACCTGGCGCCGGAGTCGCAGCTGCGCTGCCTCGAGGCGGCGGCAAGTGCGTGCACACCCCGTGCTTCCTGGTCGGGAACTCGGCGGCGCGCCCAGGCGGGAGAGTCAGGGGGGGCGGGCCCTCTCAGAAGGCGGCGGGTTGCAATGTGTATCGAGGACGGGGAGGAGGGGGAGGAGGAGGGGGGGAGGTGGGGAGAGGAGGAGGAGGAGGAGGAGGAGGAGGAGGAGGAGGAGGGGGAGGTGGGGGAGGAGGAGGAGGAGGAGGAGGAGGAGGAGGAGGAGGAGGAGGAGGAGGAGGAGGAGGAGGAGGAGGAGGAGGCGGGCCCCTGGAGGCCGAAGCCGGCATTTTTGGGGGCGGCGGGCGACCAGTGAGAGCGGCAAAGGACGGGCCGCAGAGGCAAGGATACAAGGGCGCCCTAGACTCAGGAGGGGAGGAAACACACAGACACAATTAATCCTCGATTCCCCAGAAAATATGGGAAAATTTGGGCAGTGGGGGGGAAGACAAAAACCCAGAAAATATGGGAAAATATGGGGACTATTTTTATTTGTGTGTATTTATTTGTGTGTCCTAATTTCCCTTTATAGACGAAGGCGCGCGTCCTTGCCAGGCGCGTTGGCTGCAGGCTTTCTCAGAAGCCGCCGACGGCTCCTCAGGAGGCGCGAGGGCTTCTCTGAAGCCCCGCTGCCATCTGAGAAGGGCTGCCCCCACTCACTCCCCCCTTGAGCTCGCCGCCCGAAAGAGAGGGCATGGGGTCCTCCGATTCGGAAGCGGAGGGGAAAGTGCCCCGCCGTTGCTGTTGTCGTCGTCGTCGGAGTTTGCGACAATTGATTGAAATAATTGCGAAGGCCTGACGGCCGGTGCCGCCGACCCTGTTCGCAATGCGCAGCAAGAGATTACGAGGTTGCTCAAGGTCGGCTTGGCTGGAGCCCAGGGGAAGAGGAGTCCCAGGGGGGGGCGTCGTATCTGACCCGGGGGGGGGGTCGCTACCCCCCCCCCCGTCCCGGCGGGGGAGGGATCAAAGGGAAGGGGCTTCCCTTCGACTCAATTACGAGGTTGCTCAAGGTCGGCTTGGCTGGAGCCCAGGGGAAGAGGAGTCCCAGGGGGGGGCGTCGTATCTGACCCGGGGGGGGGGTCGCTACCCCCCCCCCCTCCCGGCGGGGGAGGGATCAAAGGGAAGGGGCTTCCCTTCGACTCAATTACGAGGTTGCTCAAGGTCGGCTTGGCTGGAGCCCAGGGGAAGAGGAGTCCCAGGGGGGGGCGTCGTATCTGACCCGGGGGGGGGGTCGACACCCCCCCCCCCTCCCGGCGGGGGAGGGATCAAAGGGAAGGGGCTTCCCTTCGACTCAATTACGAGGTTGCTCAAGGTCGGCTTGGCTGGAGCCCAGGGGAAGAGGAGTCCCAGGGGGGGGCGTCGTATCTGACCCGGGGGGGGGGTCGACACCCCCCCCCCCTCCCGGCGGGGGAGGGATCAAAGGGAAGGGGCTTCCCTTCGACTCAATTACGAGGTTGCTCAAGGTCGGCTTGGCTGGAGCCCAGGGGAAGAGGAGTCCCAGGGGGGGGCGTCGTATCTGACCCGGGGGGGGGGTCGACACCCCCCCCCCCCTCCCGGCGGGGGAGGGATCAAAGGGAAGGGGCTTCCCTTCGACTCAATTACGAGGTTGCTCAAGGTCGGCTTGGCTGGAGCCCAGGGGAAGGGAGTCCCAGGGGGGGGCGTCGTATCTGACCCGGGGGGGGGGTCGCTGACCCCCCCCCCCCTCCCGGCGGGGGTGGGATCAAAGGGAAGGGGCTTCCCTTCGACTCAATTACGAGGTTGCTCAAGGTCGGCTTGGCTGGAGCCCAGGGGAAGAGGGAAGTCCCAGGGGGGGGGACGTCGTATCTGACCGGGGGGGGGGTCGAACCCCCCCCCCCTCCCGGCGGGGGAGGGATCAAAGGGAAGGGGCTTCCCTTCGACTCAATTACGAGGGTGCTCAAGGTCGGCTTGGCTGGAGCCCAGGGGAAGAGGAGTCCCAGGGGGGGGCGTCGTATCTGACCCGGGGGGGGGGGTCGCTACCCCCCCCCCCTCCCGGCGGGGGAGGGATCAAAGGGAAGGGGCTTCCCTTCGACTCAATTACGAGGTTGCTCAAGGTCGGCTTGGCTGGAGCCCAGGGGAAGAGGAGTCCCAAGGGGGGGCGTCGTATCTGACCCGGGGGGGGGGTCGACACCCCCCCCCCCCTCCCGGCGGGGGAGGGATCAAAGGGAAGGGGCTTCCCTTCGACTCAATTACGAGGTTGCTCAAGGTCGGCTTGGCTGGAGCCCAGGGGAAGAGGAGTCCCAGGGGGGGGCGTCGTATCTGACCCGGGGGGGGGGTCGACACCCCCCCCCCCCTCCCGGCGGGGGAGGATCCAAAGGGAAGGGGGGGGCTACCCCCCCCTCCTTCCCGGCGGGGGAGGGATCAAAGGGAAGGGGCTTCCCTTCGACTCAATTACGAGGTTGCTCAAGGTCGGCTTGGCTGGAGCCCAGGGGAAGAGGTCTCCCAGGGAAAGGGAAGGACAGAGACGACGAGTACAAAGAATGACGGAGATGAAGGCTCGAACGGAAAAGCCCCTCACACACGCCGACAGGGTCGGCGGATTTGGGGAGGTGTCTGCGCGCTCCCTTTTTCAGGAGGGAAAAAAACACACAGACACAATTAATCGTCGACCCCCAGGAAAATATGGGAAAGTATGGGAAGTGGGGGGGAAGACAGAAACCCAGAAAATATAGGAAAATATGGGCAATCCTTTTATTTGTGTGTATTTATTTGTGTGTCCTGGCGCCCCTTCACTTTTGTGCTTGCAACTCGCCCATGCTCGAAAGCCGGATGGACAGGCATTCTGCCAAAGTGCGCCGCCTTGCTCGCCATCGCAGAACATCCACACCACAGCACACAGATTTGCTGCACAATCGGCCGAAGGGTCAGATGGCAACCGCTACGATCACAGGCATCGGGCCACAACGGTCGTTGCGCGAGTGATGATTGTCAGTTGCATTTCCGTATGGTGGGCCAGTACCGTTTTCCAGTCTGAATACATGTTTCACTTATGCACGTGTGGGAATGCACCCGTTCGTCGTCGAAAGTGTGATTGGAGAGGCCTGACGGCTGGTGCCGCCGACCCTGATCGAAGGGGCTTCCGGGGAGCTTTTTGGAAACTTCTTGGGGACTGTCGGGGGCGCCCTGCAGCATCTCCGGGCTTTCCGAGAGCCTCTCGCGGCGGAGGGGTCGAAACGTCCGCTCTCGAGTCTGCTGTCTGGGCACTCTTTTGGAGTGGTCTTTGGGGGCCACCTTCAGGGTTGTTTTGGAGGCGTCTCGGGTTCTTTTTGTGGGAATCAAGGGCGCCCTCGAGGGCGCGAAGTCGTTCGCGCTTCGCGGTTCGGCTCCGATTCCTCCTCATCCGCCTCCTCCCCTGGGAGGCGGTGCGAGAGCGCGAAGTTACTCGCACTTCGCGCCTCGCGCAGCGCGAAGCGCGAAGCTGGGAGCCCTCGTTTGGTGTGGGAGGGCACCCGCTCGTCGCTGGAGGGGGAGGAGGAGGAGGAGGAGGAGGAGGAGGAGGAGGAGGAGGAGGAGGAGGAGGAGGAGGAGTGGAGTAGGAGGAGGAGGGGAGGAGGAGGAGGAGGAGGAGGAGGAGGAGGAGGAGTGCGAGGAGGAGGAGGAGGAGGAGGCCTGGACTGCGCCGCGCCGCCGGGGCCCTGGAGGCGAGCCCGCGGGCTCGCCGCGCGGTGCCCGGCGCAGGGGGGCTCCTTCAGGAGGGGGAAACAACACACAGACACAATTAATCGAGGACGGGGTTGCAATGTGTATCGAGGACGGGGAGGAGGGAGAGGAGGAGGGGGAGGTGGGGGAGGAGGAGGAGGAGGAGGAGGAGGAGGAGGAGGAGGAGGAGGAGGAGGAGGAGGAGGAGGAGGAGGAGGAGGAGGCGGGCCCCTGGAGGCCGAAGCCGGCATTTTTGGGGGCGGCGGGCGACCAGTGAGAGCGGCAAAGGACGGGCCGCAGAGGCAAGGATACAAGGGCACCCTAGACTCAGGAGGGGAGGAAACACACAGACACAATTAATCCTCGATTCCCCAGAAAATATGGGAAAATGTGGGAAGTGGGGGGGAAGACAAAAACCCAGAAAATATGAGAACATATGGGGATTCTTTTTATTTGTGTGTATTCATTTGTGTGTCCCAGGGCCCCTTCACTCCTGGGGGGGGGAGGCTCCTGCAGCCGTTCCGGGGTCGTCTGGAGGACCCGTTGGGCTCATTTGTCGGGGGCGGCGAGGCTCGGGGATGGACAGACCTCCTACCCTGACACGTCGATTGAGGAATTGGCCGTTTTCGGTTCGCGAGAGGGCGTCGGGGCCGTCATTTTTGCGGGTCCAGGTCCGTTGGTTTCGGTCCCAGGCCGTTTTCACTAAGGGGAGGTCTACTAAAGGGAGGTTTGTCCACCGCCAGAAGGCGGGGGGTGACGGCTAGGGGTGACATCATGGCGGGGGCCATGATATTTCCCCAGGTTTCAGGGCGCCTCTTCTTATGTCGTTACGTCCGTGGCCCCCCCGCTGGGCCGCGCACATGCCGCCGGTCATGATTTGCACCCCTCCTCTTGGACACCCCCCTCTTAGCCGCTCCCGATTACAGCCGTTCTGGGGTCGTCTGGAGGACCCGTTGGGTTCATGTGGGCAATTTGACAGCTGCACTCGCCTTGTGGAGGTCGATTATAATGGAGAGGAAGCGTGCTGCCGAATACTTTCCAGATGTCTAAAACATGTTTCAACCATGATTTAAACCTGTAAGACAACATGCTTCAAGCATGTTTAGAACCTGATTCCTACATTGTAGACGACTGTTAAATACAAAAATAGGACTGTTAGGGTCTCCACTGTCGTGGCATCCACAAACCTTGCCGAACGTTGATGGGAGTCAGACTGCCGTGTCGTAAGACCGCATGCTTAAATGTCCAACCTGCCCGAGAATCGAACATGTGGAAGACGCGCCCGGCGAATCACCGCCGCCCCCTTCAGTTTGGACACGCTTATGCGGCCGAAGTGGCCAGATCTCGGCAACGCTATCGGACTGCGTGTCCACCCAGCCGTTGTGGGAACCTTTCGGGGAGCACTTGTCGGAGGGAGAGGCAGAGGACGAGGGAGAATAAAGCAGGAGGAGGAGGAGGAGGAGGAGGAGGAGGAGGAGGGGGAGGAGGAGGAGGAGGAGGAGGAGGAGGAGGAGGAGGAGGAGGAGGAGGAGGAGGAGGAGGAGGAGGAGGAGGAGGCAGCCTGCTCCCCGAGGGCGGCCCCGAGGTGGCGGCCTTGGCACGGAATCTGCGCCGCTTTTTCCCGCGGCCCCGCCAGCTGCAGGCCGCCGGCCCAGACCGACAGACCGCGACGGTGCTGCCGCGGCGAAGGGCAGCCTCGGACTTGACGCTCCTGGCCCGCACGTGCGGCCTCCCCGCGGCCGACGCCCGGGCGCTGGACGCGGCGCTGCCCGCGGAGGCGCAGCGTGCCCTGCCGCACGGGCAGGCAGCGGGGCGGCCACGCCCTCGAGCAGCTCCTCTTGGGCGGGCGGGGCGGCAGCCTGGGGCGACGGAGCGCAGGAGCTGACGGCGCCCGTGGCCCACGCCGCCTCTCGGCACCTGTGTTTGCCGCGGGGCCTGCGCCCGCGGGGCCTCAAGGGCGCGAGCGCCCTGACCGCCTGAGCCCCTGGGCCTGGGCGCGCCGCTGCCTCCAGGCAGCCACCGCCACGTTACAGACAGCGCTGGAGGACGCGGCCGCCCGGGTGGGCGACGAGGCCCGGACAGCCTCGCGGCACTCCCTGGCTTCGGCCCCACTTGCTGCGGCTGCCCGCCTGGTCGCCGCGACGCGGCTGCGGCCTTGCGTTCGGCCGGCGGCACTCGGGCGAGCGGCTGGCTACAGGAGCCGCAGGAGCTCACGCGAGCTTGACTTGCCAGTGCCTCACCGACGCGCAATTCGGCATCGCGACGGGGGTCTGGCTCAACGTCGACCTGCCGTTCAGCATTGGGCCGTGCCAACACCGGCGCCCGGGCGGCAGCGTCTGCGGCGCGCCGCTGGACCCGAAGGGCCGTCACGCTCGGAGCTGCCCGGTCGGCGGATGGTTCGTGCGCCGGCACGGCGCTGGCTGCGCGGCGCTGGCGGCATGGTGCGCAGAACAAGGCTGCGCTGCGCACCGTGGCCGTGCTGCCCCACGCTTCGCCGCAGAGCCCCGAAGCGCGAATGGATCTGGGGGCCCGCGCGCCAAGCGCCGCGGCGCCAATCTTGATCGACCTCGCGGTCGCGAGCGCAGCCTCGCAGGACGCCCTGGCGCACGGGGCTTCGAGGCGGGGCGGGGCAGCTGCCCCCGCCGCAGAGCGCCGGAAACGAGCTCGCTACCCGGGCGCGCTGGTGATCCCGTTCGTCGCTGAAGACCATGGGAGATTCAGCGAGGAAGCGGCCGCCCTCGGGCGGCGGCTTGCGTC
This sequence comes from Prorocentrum cordatum, assembly GCA_963575745.1. NCBI lineage: Eukaryota > Dinophyceae > Prorocentrales > Prorocentraceae > Prorocentrum > Prorocentrum cordatum. The sequence continues at coordinate 128,104 of CAUYUJ010018928.1, forward strand.
GTTGCCGCCCGTTTGGGTGGTCCGCCGAGGTTTCGCCGCGTGGCCGCCCCGTGGCCGCTTCGTGGCCGCCGCTTTGCTGCCTCGTTGTCGCCCACTTGAGAGGTCCGCCGAAGTTCGACCGCGTGGCCGCCTCGTGGCCGCCTCGTTGTCGCCCTCGCGGCGGGGCCACCCAGTTTTCGGAGCGTCGCCGCCCGTGACCGCCTCTTGGCCGCCTCGTAGCTCCAAGGAGGCCTCTCAGGGGCCACGCGGGGGATTTTGGACCCGTCTTTGGGTGGAGGGCTCGAAAATCCTCTGCGGTTTCCCTCTCTTGGGCCCTTCGCGTGGCCGTTTTGGGTGTAGTTGGGCCCGTCTTCGGCTTTGTTCGACAGCATTGGGGCGATTTGGGACGTTTGTTGTGCCAAAGCGCTGTGAAGACCGAGCGGGCAAATATTTTAATCTTTCATCGAAGTGCGAGGAGTTTGACAGCTTTGGGTTCGTGGGCCAGCCCCGAGTGTTCCCGAGAGGGCCCCGAAAACGCCCACCCCGGAGGCGCCCAAGAGGGCCCCAGGACACGGCACGAGGACTATCTTGGGTCAAGGATTTTGGTGGTTTTGGCATGCCCAGGGCGCTTCTGGAGCATTGCTGTTGGCTCTGCATCTCCCCAACGGTCGGTTCATGCTGCGATGGCGCGCTGGCGACGCCGGTGAAGGCGTTCAAGGTTGAACCCCGCATTATCGAATGACGTGGAAGCACAGAGGGACATGGTATAACGCCACAGGACCCGACGAAATTAAACTTTGAACGATCGGGGCCGCGATCGGTTCAAGTCAAAAGCCATGTCGAGCGCTGGCGCTGCATGAACCTGCCTCAACTATGGCAAACAATTCGTGGGATGCTTGTCCAAGGGGGTTGTCCAGTGGGTTTGCCCGGATGCCCGCTGGGTTGTCCGAGAAGTTTTCCAGGGAGGTCGCCTTGTCGCCATTTATCAACATGAGTTGTCCGTGTTGTCCAGGGGGGTGTCCGTGGATTTTTGTTCGCTCGCTGTACGCCCGCCGATCAACGGTGCAAGTAACTCGATGGGCGGCGGTATTGGTGGCTGGCTCGCTCGCTCGCTTGTTCCTCCTCCTCCTCCTCCTCCTCCTCCCACTCCCCTCCTCCCTTCCTCCTACTCTTCCTCCTCCTCCTCCTCCTCCTCCTCCTCCTCCTCCTGGTTGTTTTCCTCCTCTTCCTCCTCCTCCTCCTCCTCCTCCTCCTCCTTCCTTCCTCCTCCTCCTCATCCTCCTCCTCCCTTACCTCCTCCTCCTCCCCATCCTCCTCCTCCTCCCCCCCTCCACCTCACCTCCTCCTCCCCCCCTCCCTCCTCCTTGTCGTCTTTGTCCTCCACGTCGAGCTCCGACCCCTGCCCCCGTGTCGCGGCCCGGGGGGGGGGGGGGGGGCCCCCCCGGGGGAAGTGAGAAGGGGCGGGCCTTTTCCGAAGGCTCAGAAGTCCCCTGGCCTTCTGAGATGTTTTCTAAGCCTTCCCGGAAGACGCAGACAACCCTTCAGAAGGCGCGAGGGTTTCCGAGAAGCACCGCCGCCTTCCGAGAAGGCCTCCTCCTTCTCGCTGCCTTTTCGCTCGCCGCCGACACAGTCCCGGCACGCATCCTGTCGGCAGCATGCTCGGGTGCAGCATTGACTCTCCCTGCGCTTTGGCCCTCCTCCCGCGCAGCGCCCGCGCGGCGCCGCGGGCACCGGGCTGCCCCAGGCCTAGGGGAGGGGGCTCCCGGGGGGACGTCCCACTCCAGACTGGCCGGGCAGGCCTCTTTCTGGGGTGCCGTCGGGAGACCAGGCGTCCGAGAGGGGACGGGCGTTCTGAAAAGGCTCGGCAATCCCCCGGCCTTTGAGAAGGTTTCCTAGGCATGAAACAGCTCACAGAAGGCCAGAGGGTGTCTGAGAAGCCCCGCCGCCTTCCGAGGAGGCCTTCTCCTTCCTCCCTTCCCCCCCTCGCTCGCAACCGACCTGGGGACTCGGCGGCTCAAAGACGGGGTCCTGAGGGTTGCGGTCCTGAGGACAGACAGGGATCGAAGGGTGGATGCACGTTGTTTGAGGCACCTCGCCCAAAGACCCAATCACTCAGTACCCCGTGTTTGAACCACCGAGAGACGGGGGTCAATGCAGATGGAGGTCAGCCAGAGCACCGGATCTTGCAGGATCTTGCAGCGCCCGGGGTGCATTGACCCGAACTTGCGCGCAGGATTTTGCAGGATCCTGCTGGATCTTGCAGGATCCTGCAAGGCCTGACTGACCCGGGTTTGCATTGACCCGGATCAGCAGATCCCCGACCAAAAAAACCTGCGGCCGTTGACGAACCTGGTGTGTGAAGGGTGCTTTGGGTTCTCTTCCGTGTGCATCTTGCGCGCGGGTTTCAGGGCTGTGGTTTTTGCGAGGGTTTTTTGCGGCCGCGTCCGCATTGTAGGTATTCGAGGAGGGGCAATTACCTCACACCTCGGAGAACCCACAGAGGGGTCGGCGATTTTGCTAGAGCTGCAAATGCAGGCATACTTCAAGCGTCTTCCTGCCTCTTATGGATGGAGGTGATCCAGCCTCCTTGTATTTTCCACGGGCGCCTTCCCAAATATACGGTCACCGATTTCATGTTTCATGTGCTTCCATCTGGTTAACCCCGAATCCAGACTGGTCGATCGTGGTTGGCAAGCGGCTGCTTGCAGTTCTCCGCTGCTGCCTGGGACTTGGCACCGTTGCGCAGCCGCGGAGGGCTTAATTTGTGCCTGGCTTGCTCTTGGCGGTAGGCTGCAGCGCTGCGGACAAGCCGTCGTCGTCGAGGTGCATGCGCAAGCGAAAACTGTCAGAGCAGTTCGCACTGGCACGAGCAGACTTCGTAAACGAAGCCCTGCCCTGGGGGCCTTGCTCCCCCCTGAGGAGCACCCAAGCAAAGTGCACTGGGCGCTTCCCTCCACCCTGGGGCCACCATTGGAGGCTCGCTCCTCTGGGCTCTTTCAGTAGGCTCCACGGGTCCCCGACGTGACCTGAGTGTATCCCTCGATATCCCAAGAGGGCTACCGCATGCCCCTGGGAAGGCACCAAGGGTTAGGCCAGGAGGCTCTAACATGGATTGCAAAGAGAGCCCCAGTGGGCCACGAGAAGACGCCCGAAGGATCCCCAGACCACGCCAACCTGTCAACAGTTCAAGGGACTCCCTAGGTCTTTGATGCTTCTTGGTGTTCTGCACTTTGTGACACACGCACACTTCCCATACGGCGTCGGAGAGGCCGAGCAGCGCCACAAGGGGCCCCACGGGAGCCCCAGGAGGGGGCGGGCTGATCGAGGCTGACCTTCCGACGAGATTTGGGTTCTGACTGCGGATGATGCAAACGTAATTGCAAGCGCCGGCTCGTCGTCTAGCCGAGGAGGCGACAACACGCTTCATTCCTCACCGACTCATACCGCTCACTATCATGGCCATGCTCTGATCGTTTCGATTCTCGTCTGCGGCCACTCTGGTATGATATCACCGTCCAACCTCAGCAACGTAGTGTACCTGAACGTGGCGCAGCGCAACCACAGGTAACGTAGTGCAGTATGCTTTGATGAAGCGGCCAGTTCAGTGTAGCGTAGTAGTTCAAGCCCATTGTATGCAACTGACGGACACGCATGCATGCAGATGTGTAAGTGCATTCGCGTCCGTTGCCATTTTGGCTCAAGCCATTTGACTCGAGCCATTCCAGCTCAAGTGCCTCCCCTTGCCGCCGCGGCTGGACGCCCGAAAAACTGGAGCCGCGCGTAGGGTAATCCGCGCACGTGGCCGCATGCCGGGCGACCGCCGCGGCAGACCGCCGGCTGGAGGCGGCCCCGCCGTGCCGCCGCAGCTGGGGAAGGCGCTGCTTGCGGCATGCCGGGCGGCTGGGTTGCTTGTTCCGGGCGGCAGCGGGGGGAAGCGGGAGGGGGAACGCAGGGGGGGCACGCGTGGTGGCCGCCCCGAGGCTGCGGAGGGGCTGGGGCAGCCCATGTGGGGATGCGCGTGCGGGGTGCCCGACAGTGGTGCTCGTCGGACTGCCTGCTGTGCGTGTGGCCGCCGTGGGCCGTCGGTGGGCCTCCGGCGAGGCCGACGCGCCTCGACCCCGCGCGGGCGCCGGCTCGCAGGGGGGCGACGCCAGCGCCGTGGGCGCTGCCAGCGGCGGCTTCGCCTGCTGCGCAGCCCAGCGCGGCGGTTCCGCAGGATGCGCCTGCGGCAGCGGCGGGCGCGGGGGCCCCCGATACCGCCGCGGCCGAGCCAGCTGCCGGGGATCGCCTGGCTGCCATCTGGGCCCGTATCGCGGCGCACTGGGGCCTCCCGGATCTCGCCGCTCAAGCGACGCAGCGGGAGGCGGAGGAGGCGGTGCTGGCGGAGGCGGAGCGCGCAGCCCGTCCTCTCGAGCGCAGGCTGCAGTCCGCTGCGGATGCGCTGCGCCACCGCTCAGCGGCCCTGCAGGCGCGGCAGGCCGCCGACGACGCTCAGGAGGTGGCCGAGCAGGCGGCGCAGGCCGCCGCGGCCATACTGGAGGAGGCGGAGCGTGCGGAGGCCGAGGATACCGCCGCGCAGCGGACGCTGGCGGCGGTGCAGGCCGAGGTGGCCGCTGGCGGCGCCTGTAGGCCTGCAGCAGGCCATGGTGCCCCCGCGGGAACGCTCGAGGCAGCCTTCGCGGCGCTTGCAGCCGCCGTTGCCCCCGCCGCGCAGGCCGTCGTGACTGGCCTGCTGCAGCAGTTCGACGGCGCGCTCGCGCAGGCGCCAGGTGGCGCAGGGCATGCTGGGCCTGCCGGCGGTGCAGCGGGAACGCCCGGCCTGGGCGGCGGCGTGGGGCTGCCAGGAGGCGCGGCGGCGGCGGCGCCAGCAGCCGCGGCGCCTGCAGCTGCAGGCGCGCCCGCCGCTGGTGCCCCCCCCGCGGGGGCCAGGGCACAGCCTCGCGACGCGCTCGCGGCGGCGATGGGCAGTGGCGCGCGGCCTCCGTGGGCGCGAGGTCGGGACGCTTGTTTCCCCCTCTGCGGGGGCATTCCGAAGACGGCGACCGCTCCCTGTCCACGGATCGCGGCGCATCGCCGTGGCCCCGAATCCATTTGTTCGCCCAGCCGGCGCACCTGCCGCCTGGCCAGCGGACATTTCCATTGCGGCGGTTTGCGCGCCTAGCCGCAGCGGCGCCCCGCGATCGCGCAGCTGGCGCCGGGCGCGCTGCTGCCGCCGGCGCGTGCGGAAGGGAGGAGGCGCCCACGACGAGGGCCGGGGTCGCACGAGTGCGAGCTGCGGATGCGCCGCGGAGCTGCTGGCGCTATTCTGGCCCTTTTGGGATTCCAGGTTGCTGGGCCCTTGGAGACGAGGGATCAGGGTCGGGGAGGCGCAGCGCCCTGGCCCGCGGCCGTGGCAGCCTCAGACGGCCACGGTGCTCCTGGCGAGCGTCACCCGCTGGAACGCCAGTTGGCGCGGGTTGCTCGCGGCTGGCGCGGACGCATGGGTCGCGCAAGAAGTGCGGACCCCCGCTGCGGGGGCGGCGGCTGCCGAGGCAGGAGCACTAGCGCGGGGGTTGCAGCTGCGTCCCGGGCCCTGCCGTGCAGGTGATCACCCGCTGGCAGCGGCGCGCCGGATTTGGCGGGGCGCGGCGCGCGTCGGGGAGCCGTCGGGCGTCTCGGGCCGGCACCCCGGCCGCCTCCAGCACGTCGCCATTAATTTTGGCGGCTCGTGAGCCGCCCGTGCCATGAAAGTTGATGGCTATTCAGGAGGGTGGCAAGACCTTGAGCGGAGTGCAGACCTCATCTTAGAGGCCGTGGAATGGCTCCCCAGGCTCGGCGACGTCGATCTGAATTGCGGCCTTGCGGAGGTCGGGCTCGCTGGCCTTCTGGCCAGGTTGGCGCGACATCCTCGCAGCAGCTAGCGGGGCCCACCTGCGCCCCATCACATGGGGGCCGGTCACGCATCGACTATGTGGTCGCCAGCCCCGCCGCCGCTGGCGCGGTCCGCGCGGCGCGCCTGCGATGGGGCCTCGGCCCGGCCACCGACGCGGCGCTGGAACTCGAGCTAAAGGTGCAGGGCCTTGAGCCCGCGCTCATTTGGCAGCCCGTGCCGGCCTTGGACGGCCCTGCAGTCGAGGGCTGGACTGCGGCGGCCGCGCGAGACACCGCGGCCCTGGTTCAGGCTCGCTTTGAGGCGGCGTGCCGGACAAGGCGCGGCGGCAGCTGGGAACAGCATTTATTGCGGACCTGGTTGGCTGCAAGGCTGGGCATGGCTTCGGTGCTGGAGCGCCCCCGCGCCACCGCCAGTAGGCGCGCGCTCTGCGCGCGCGCAGAGCGCGCGCCCGCTGGCGGTGGCGGCGGGGGGGCGGCAGACGCGGCCGCAGATGCTGCGCTGCTCCGCCTCCGGCGCCCCGCCTGGAGGTCAGCGAGGAGCTATGCTACCCGACCTCCATGGGGCAGAGGGCGACGACTGTCTTGGTCCCATCAGGAGTGCGAGCGCCGCCGCGAGGAGGTCGGCCTGCCAGTGGAGATCGGGCCCTGCCAGGAGGTCAGTGAGGAGCCATGCTACCCGACCTACCTTGGGCAGAGGACGACGCCGCGTTGGCCTCGCCCCTGGGCGTGGGCGGCTCCAGCGAGGCCACTGCGACGATGCGCGACCTCGGCTCCTCGGCGCTGCCTGGAGCGGATGCCGACGTCAATGGGCCCGCGGCGGGCCTGCGCCATGTCCGGTAGGGCCCCAAGTGCGACGGTTTCGGCGTCGACGCGTGCTGCGGGGTCGCCCGCAGGCTCGGCGGCGGTGGGCGGCGCGCTCGGGCCTGCCAGGTCGAGCGCGGCGTCGACGGGGCCCAGCCTGGTGGCTCAGCCGCCGCGGGGCCCGAGCAGTGCTGCCTCGCCGCCTCCGATGTCCCGCGCGGTCGAGATCGCTGGCCCGTCCGTCAACTGCATCGCGCGCGGCCCCCGCTGCAAGCAGGTGGCCAGGGCTCTCGCGGGCCCCCGCAGGAGGCTCGGCCCGCGCGACGCTCGTGACCGCGAGCGTCAGAGGCGGCTGGGCCGCGTCATGAGCGGGCGAGATTCCGAGTCGGGCAAGCCGCTCCAATCGTGCATGAGGGGATTTGCGCGGCCGATGCGCCCGTCCTGGCCCAGGCGATTGGCGCCCCTGGCCTTCCCCGCCCGCGCTGGCTCGGCAGGCGGTCGGCTGCCTGAGGGCCCAGGGGCGACCGTGCGGAGCAGACGCCTGGTCGTTCTAATGCACCAAAGCACCAGAACACACACGCTCACGCACACGCACACGCACACACGCACACACACAGACACACAGACACACAGACACACACGCACATACACACACACACACACTCACACTCACTCACTCACTCGCTCACTCACGCGCGCGCACACGCGCGCGCGCACACGCGCACGCACACGCGCACGCACACGCACAAGCGCACGCACACGCACACACACACGCACACGCACGCGCACACGCACGCGCACGCGCACACGCACACGCACACGCACACGCACACGCACACGCACACGCACACGCACACGCACACGCACACGCACACGCGCACACGCACGCGCACGCGCACGCGCACGCGCACGCACACGCACACGCACACGCACACGCGCACGCGCACGCGCACGCGCACGCGCACAC